>JAAEAF010013416.1:0-335305 GCA_011037195.1 Triatoma infestans | reverse complement strand
CTCCTCCGTCTCACAAACTCTACAAAAGGGGTCAGGCATGAGTCTCAATGTATAGAGATGTCTCCTTAAGCCACAATGCCCAGTGAGGAAGCCAACCAAATGCCTGAGAGAGGTCCGTGAAAGACATCGGATCCCACTACTCAAAAGCTCCGTCCGGACCCGCAATGAGCAACTTAGACTGCCGACAACCCACTGCACTCGTCCTTATGGATATACTGTGAGGTCATCCACGTCTGGAAGCCTGACAAACATGTGCCAGAAGGCATACCAATGGCCAAAGGCTTGGGACCAATGAAAGGGAGAGAGGTGCCTAATTTGGCCAACCTATCCACCTCCTCATTTCCAAAGATTCCCTCCCATATGACCTGGAACCCCAGACCAGAAGCACATCCTTCAATGAAGAAAGATCTTCCAGTCTTTTAGAACATTCCGACACCAATCTGGAAGTGAAGACACATGAACCAAGCGCCTTCAACGCAGCCTGGCTGTCCGAGCAGATAAAAACACCTTTTAAATTACTGTTACGCACCCTCTCATTCAAAATACAACAAAGAATTGCATAAACCTCAGCCTGGAAAACGGTGGCCCACTCACCAAGAGGCACCACCAAATGCTCTCCCGTCTCAAAATAGACGGTAGCCCCAGACCTACCATTATTCTGGAACCGTCCGTGTAGCATCGGAGATAATTTTTAGGAATCACCCCAGACGGACCAGGGTTAACCAATCTTCAACATCCTATCAGACGGGAAACCTGTAATGGGAATCCTTAAATGGTAGAATGACCATATCGCTTACCCTACCAAAAACCTGCCTGTTTAATTCTATGACAGGCTTTCATTGCCTGGTTTTTCACCTCCACAAAGAGAGGTGGAATTCCTAACAAAGTTTCCATGGATGCGGTCGGTGTATTCCGAAACGCACCAGTCACCGCCAGACAAGCCAAGCGTTGGATACCTTGCGCAGTGGCAATATCGTAACCAATGAAGGTCTCCTGAGATGCGATTATTGCTAGTTGAACTCTCCTTAATTCTTCTTGAAACACAAGAGTAGCGCTGTTATCACCGATATCGCCGAGAATCATGGAATGAAGGAATACATGAATACGAGAAGGTCATAAAATATCGAAAATTCTCATGAGTGAAGCAATAGTTCAAGTTGGAGATTGCAATATGTCTTCCCTTTTTTTTTGCAGTTTACAAAAATTCAGTCACAATTACACTAATTTATAGTAAATCCAGTTACGTACATAGGAAAATCACCGTTTTGGGAGTGGGGTTGGGGAAGAAATTTGATCCCAATTATTTACAAACATGAGAATTGCAAATTATAGTAGATAATTTGTATTAGTAGCCTATTACAATGTTTGCTTTAATATTGTCCCTTTCTTAAACTAGTTCATCAATGAAGTTTTTCGCATGAATTCAGAATAGCCCCTATTGAGTCTGTGTAAGGTCGTATTTAATATCTTTTTGGGTTATCAATTTATTGAATTACCTGAGAATAAAAATTAATTAATTATTATTATTAATTAACTTGACTGAATTAACAATAAATATGAATATAAATATTTTAAATAATAGTACTTTAACATAGATAATATCTCAAAATGCATCCTGTATGTACAAATTAAATAAGGTGCATATGTCCATTCATAAACTTAGTATCTTGAGAAAAAAATTTCATATCTTGCTCACTTTAACCTTTGTTAAAGAGTCTTGACTATTTTCATTTAGTCACAGTTACAATTACTCTGGGGGAAATATGAGATTCTAAACCTACAAGGCTGTATAAAAACTATTTTCTACATAACACTCGAAAAATGAATTATTAAATGTAATAAACCATTTAAAGGAATACATAAACATACTTTTTAGTTGAAAGTCAAGGTCCACAGCGGCACGAAAAACATAAAAACTTGAGAAATTTTATTATACGATCATTTCCTGTGTAAAAATCATATTACTTGAAGAAAAGCTGTTATGTTCTAAATAGAAGAATTGAGGGAAAAAAATAAATCTCCACAAGTAAATATTCTGTAAAATATCTTATTTAAACAGAAACTCTACAAATCTCTAATTTGTTATAAACAACATTTATATAATTACGTTTATCCACAAGAATTGAATAAATGAACATTATTCAACTAAAATCGTTGAATAAAGTTTTCTACAAGTGATCAAAAAAACTATTTTCACTCTCAAAGATTAAAAGTAATCACAGATTAAACAAATTTTAAGGTTATAATAATATATTAAACTAAATTGTACTTACTAAAATACGCCTTTCACTTTTTATTGAAATATTTTGGATAAAATTAATTACAAGAAAATTCTGGGGAGCTGTAAGGTTATTTTTCTCTAAAAAAATTCCCTCTCAGCGCCATCTACAGTTCTAACACTTGTACCAATAATGGTGATATTAAATCTGTTGCAAAAATTCCTCAAGAGTACCATGAATGTTTTACAGGTTATGTTTTAGGTTATGGATTAAGTAAATGAATTTGATATCATATAGATAAGAACTGCATTATATTCAATTGTTCATTAATGCATGTGCATAATGTTGTATGAAAAATAAAATCTTAATAGATTTGGACAGATAAAGTTTTATAACAATGGAAGGTAATCAAACTACTACAGCTGACCATCGAACGTAGCCCAACTTTAAAAGTTAAATACTAAAGAGTACTAAATAATCTTCAGTGGCTCATGCATTACATGAAATTCATAATTAATAAAAAGAAAATTGAACATTAAAATGATACATCCATTCAAAATGAAAAGTCGGAAGTTATTGTTTTATTTAAAAGTCCGAAGAAAACTGCCACATTACAATATGTTAACACAAACAAGAGAAACTATTAATATTCTGTAAGGAAAGCAAACTAAAAAAGATCACTCAATACACACATATTCAGCCAATTGTGAATTTTATTTTATTGTATTTTTTTTTTAAAGCAACGCTTTCATTCGATAAGGAAATATGTCTCCGTCTAGTTATTCAGTTAATAAACAACATCGTTCCCATTGTGCAAACACTGTATCATTTTATTTCCTTTCAAAAAATTTTACCATAAAAGAAAACTTTCTCCCTTAAGATTTTTTTTTTAAAAAGTAAAATATTAAACCAATCAGTCGATTTAATTTAAGAATTACTTCCTTATTTAACTTTCTTTAATAAGAGAAGAGGGGGAAAATGTATAAATAGATTTGATTTAATGCAATAATTTTTGCAGTTGAATGGATTAGATCCAGTAAAATGATACAGTTAATTCTAAAATACAACTTGAATTTCATTTAAGGTTATTTAAGTAATATTAATAAAATGAAAAGTATCAACAAGATTAGATTAATTTGTATGGCGGTCAAATATTTTCTTGTATACAGGTACATCAATTTGAATTTTAACCTACTATTACTTTTTTTGGGCGGGTCTAATCCTAAGCAAAGCTTCAAAAGAAGCTCTTGTTTCTAAAGCGGCCTCTACACTGTCAATAATACTGACAATACCATAGCGTATTGACAATACCTTAGCGTATTGACAATACCTTAGCGTATTGACAATACCTTAGCGTATTGACAATACCTTAGCGTATTGACAATACCTTAGCGTATTGACAATACCTTAGCGTATTGACAATACCTTAGCGTATTGACAATAATATTGACCACGTAAGGTGAAAAATTATACTGACGATCGGTATTGATAAGAGTATTGGTGAAATCCGGATTTTCTGATTTTCGTGTATCAATACTGAGAATTGGAGGGGATATTAACAGTAATATTGACCGTGTAGGGGCGGCGATAAATTTCCATCAATACTCAGTTCAGTAGTTTTATATAACGCGGAAACCAACCACAACAACAGTGATACAAATACCTTACAAAAGTACTTTGAAAAGATTTGTGTATTCAAATAAAACTTCAATCATACATTTTAAAGGTGATTGTAATTTTTTCAAAGTCTTGTAGGACATATATAAAGGTTTCACAGGTTTCTATTACAGCTTTGCTGATAGTTGTTGGGGACATTATGACTGAAAACTTCAAGTCTTCAAAATTTCTTCCTGTGGCCAAGTATCTCAGGGTTAAGACTAATCTTTTCCCTAACACCTATACTTTCTCTCATATTCTGACCTGTCTTTTCAAAAATGGTTCAGCTATGTGTAACAGTTTGTTAAAGGTAGGTTCATCCATTCGAAAGTAAATCTTGAAATCTTCAACATCGCAGAGGCTGATTTCCTTCAAAAGTACTAAATGAAAATATTCATCTCTCTTCTTCAACCATTCTTTCATCCATGTTTGCATTTCGTTTTATGAGTAGTGCCAAACGCCAAAATAATAGCTACGCAAGCTTTTGTGCGATTATTCATTTTTTAAGGGGAAAAAAGCCAACAAAATAACGAGAGTACAAACACATAAATACACTCTCCTAGTGGCAGAAGTAGTAAGTAATGAGCACAGTTATTGACAAAAGTATTGACAATAATATTGATCGTGTAAGGAAATGAAATATTGAGACTGGTTACACGAGTATTGATGGTTATATTGTCAATACTGAGCAAAGTTCCAAAAGAAGCTCTTGTTTCTAAGGAAAACAAATGAAAGCAGCTTGAATTTTAAAATGTTGTATAGTCGATCGAGCTCAATAGCACAAATGATTTATGTGGTCAGTCATGTCAAGTCTAACCGTCAGGCTAGATAGAGAGGTTAGAGTCAAGATAAATGTAAGTCATAAGTTTTATATATATATATATATATATATATAAGTATAATCTTAAATAATGCATGTGTTCAGTTAACCCATTAGAGTCATAACCTATTGGCGACATCTAATAATTTAGATGGAGGATAAACACTAATAATTTTCAATGTAAACAATAGTTATGTTTGGCCGTTGTTAATTAAACAAGTAAAACATTAGTTTACTGAGAGAAGAAGAATCTTCTTTGGCCCCAGCCAACTAATTTTTTGCTTGTCTAATAATTTTCTTTTAAAGATATGGCCAGTAGTAAAATTGAAAAGTATGAACCGGGATATATTACAGTAAACAACCATTTAGCTTGTTTTAAATAATATAGCGGCGTGAAATGCCATTGAAAGACCATCTATTAAAAAATAAAATTAAATTTAATTATCAGTGAATGTATAAAACCATTCTGTCATGAGGAACTGATTTATTCTTGAATACTCTAGTGTACTGCATGTGTTTAATTATACAAGAAAAGAATTAACAAAATATACAATTAAAAAAAAAAATCAATAACTTTTATTTAATTGATAATAATAAGCCATTAGAAATAATTAGATTTAAAAGATTTTTTTTTATTTTATTTAGTGTTTTTTTTTAACTACATGAAGAATGACAATGACTCAAAGAAAAACTTGACTATTTCATCATTAACTTGCTCAGAAACCCTGTCATCAGTGAAGTCCAATATTTCTTGTTGCGCAACGTTAGATCCTTATGTCCTCACATCTGATCGTATATAAGTTAAAAAATCTGGTGTTAAACACTACAAGAATTTCTGTTACTCCAATTTACATAGTTACATACCCTTGTAGTCTCTAATATGTAACGCTTCTTCTTATTATAATTTATTTGTTTGATTCAACTAATAATATTAAGTTCGATTCCTTTTTTTTATGCTGTTATGAGAAATTAGATTTTGATTGAATTAGCTCACGCGTAGATTTCAATCTTTATAGTACTCTTTCAATACTTTGTGGACTGCGCCACATACATAAAATTAATATAATGCATAGCTAAAAACTCCAGATCTTATAAAGGTTTTTAACTAAACATGAATTCCTTGAAGAAATTTTTGTGGGTGTTTAACATCAATTTTATTTTGTTTCATTAATATAAACGTCTTGCATTTCTGACTAATTCTCTTTTGCTTTCTTTTTCAGCAATGAAATGAAATGCTTATTTTTTGCATTTTTTTTTTTATAAAAAATTTTTATTGCACAATTTGATAATACTAAAAATTCTAAACTAAATTTTTCAAAGAAATAATTAGCTATAAATAAAATTAACCAATCACAGTGTAGAATTTAAGATGTCAAATATGTGTGGGCGTGGTCCACATGATAATTTTAAATTTCTGATTGGTCTAACTTAAACCCACATTTGACACCTTCCAATTCTACACTGTGATTGGCTAATTATTTATAGCTAATTATTTCTATGCAAAATCTAGTATAGAATTTTACTTTTACTAATTTTCCCTTCGTAGGTATTTTATAAATTATCAAGTTGTGCAATAAATTTATTTATACAAAAAAAAAAAAAAATCAAGTTATTTCTAACAATATTTACACTGCTTTATAAAATTAATGTGAGCTATAAAAAAAAAAACTCAGAATTTACATTCCATTGCTGAAAAAAAAGTCAAAACAGAATAAGGCGGAAATGCAAAATTCGCCATTTTATATTTGGCTTTTTATACTAATGGAACAAAATAAAATTGATGTTAATCACCCACAAAACTTTCTCAAAGGAATTCACAATATTTTTTGTTTAAAAAACGTTTCTTTGACCTGGCGTTCGTAGCTATTCATTATATTGTACTTAATTTTATGCATGTAGCGCAGTCCACGTAGTATTTATTGTAAGAGTACTTTAAAGATGGAAGAGGTGACTCAAGAGTCTAAAGTGCCTTATCAACACATGCACTTCTACTATCTATGTAATATTAATAAATATTAAAGGCCAAAAATCCAGTTTTGAAGAAAAGCGGATGACTTTAAAGTGTGACTTCTTTAATGCTTGTATTTTTTATTTTTCTGTAATTTTTTCGAGTTTCTTTTATATATAGATATGTCAATTTTATCAGAAATGTTTTCCAAAGAAATTGCACTAAAGGGTTAAGCATGCCTACGTAAATTCTAGATCACCACTCACATACAAACGCTTCCATCTATATTTCTTGAGACATTTTGCTATTATAAATTAGACACTGGTGAGCCACAATATGTTTCTAGGTCGCAGTTATCCTAACTTTTTCTATCTCCTTTCCTGCACATCTGGGATCCATCAACAAAATAACTTAAAAGTACTGTATTCTTTACACTCCACTCACTTTAATCCTAATACAGTTCGAATTATTCATCCAGCGTATTTTTAAATATGATACAAAAATGTAACTATCCCACCGCCCCCTCAAAAATAAAAATTCAAGAGAATTCAAAGATATAAATAGGACTAAACAAACAATCCATTAATTAAAAATTGATTCCACTGAACACACACACACACACACACGCACCACACACACGTAGGCTGAAAACATAAGTTGTTTCCTTTGAAACTTGCTTAGTTTCTTTTTTATATAAATTTTTTAGACCGGTTTCGCGCGCTCATGATGGCACTTCCTTTATGATGGTGGATGGATATCAGTGGGAGGAAGTTGTACAAGTTACAACACTTAACTTGTACCGTTTTTTATTTTATTTTATAAAAGTTTGCATTCCTACTACCTGCATTTTATATTTAATACTAAATACAGATTTAATCATATCACATATCATTTAAGAAATAAGAAATTTGAGGGGTCTTATCTTTAATAATGAAAACAGTATAGAATAGATATGAATAGATACGCAACTATAAGATTTTATTGGATTTGTAATTATGTTTTTGTTATTCATAAAAAGTTTAGCTGTCAGAATTTATAAATTGCATCTGGGGGTCAGGTATTATTCAAGTTTATTTTCTGCTATAAGTGGAAGTATTGGGGCATGTTGAATTTTCATTGTTGGATTTTCAGCAGAAATACGAAAAGAAAAAGTGTTTTCATGAATATATATGTGTTTGTGTGAACAAAATATCTTAAAAACAATAAATCGATAAGCGGGCGGGTGTTGGTGTAGTGGTTATGAGCATGGACTTGTAAGTGGGAGGACCCCAGTTCGAGTCCCGCGTATAACTGCTAAATTTTATATTGGTATGAAAAATGTTAACAGTAAAGTAGGTGCTTCCGTTCCCTTCCACGGCACCTAATTTGGTAGTTGGACGTTAAGCCCGCCTGAAAAAATAGGCATTACTTTACTTTACTTTTAAATCGATAAAGTTCAAAATCGATAATTGTTTTTGTTTTTGGAAGGATATAGAGCAACAGATCTTGAGAGGTCTACTTTTCTCCTACTGATGCAAGATGAGGACACTCGATTTAAAAAATACCTACGAGGTTCATTTTCTTTAGAAATTTGATGATCTGGAACGATTCTAATCAAGGATATCTCCTCTTCCAAGAACTATTTATTTTGTGCCTAGGCTTGTGAATCATCTGTGGTTAATAGTGTCAGGAAATGGTAGCAATTCGTCAGGAAATATATTAGAATCTCTTCCATCTCCCTATTAGAGTCTATGACCGGCCACGGGGATGGCGTTTCAGCTCAGCTTTTGAGGTCGTCCATAATGCCCACATGGATCCGTCAAGAAGTTTTCGGTGAAAATCTGTCGACTGGGAATACTAAATTAAAGTATTTTTTTATTTTTTTTTTTGCGACTATCTCAAAACGGCTCCAAAAGATATTCCTTAACTTGGTCTAAAGTAGAGGGATGTATTTGCTCTTTCGCGTTGGTCTAATGGCTAGCGCACTCGCCTCTGGTTTGGAAATACAGGGTTCGATTTCCCTCCCTTTACAGGGCAAAGGCAGTGTTGATCCAGCTTTATGAGAAAAAGGTAGATTGCTACAATTACTAGAGAACCTTGGTTGATAGCGAACCACAACTAAACGGCGGGGGAAACTATGGCAGCTTGCTTACCACACGCCCATAAAAGTCGCTAATTGGCCCAACCCTATCTATATATTTAATATCTATACAGATACAAACCTACCTAATTCAGTTGCTGTGGTTGGGGGTCTGCAGAATTGGAAAGCATCAGAGATATTTTCCGTAATAGTCTGCTTCTTTTCGTGGTCATCGACCGGTTTCCTGTCGTTCGCCCATCAATAAGGATGTTTTTGTCAAAACAAAGTGATAACATACGATTTGCATAGAGCAAATTTAGTTAAAATAGTATTCAAATCGTCAGGCCTTAAAATTACAATGAAATGTTTGTACGGCAATAGCCAGAGGAATTTTTAAAGAAAAAGAATTCTTCGTTGCTCTACGTTTCGGGTACCTTTCTTCAGGAGCTCTTCAGGGTAGGAGAGGAGTGAGCGTTGGAACGTTGATACTCCTCGTTCTCAACTTTCTTAAAGTTCACTCCTCTCCTACCCTAAGAGCTCATGAAGAAGGATACCAATAGTTCCCGAAACGCAGAGCAACAAAGAATTCTTTTTCTTTAAAAACTGCTCCCTGGCCATTGCCGCACAAATATATCTCATTACAAATTTAGTCAAGTGTATCAAACTAAATTTGGTCTTGGCAAATCTATAAACAAAGTCTATCTAAAAACAAATTGATAACATAGACTTGCACAGAGCAAATTTAGTTTATACACTCAATATATAAACTAAATGAATTGTCTAAACTAAATTTGCTCTTTGCAAGTCTATGTTATCACACTGTTTTGACAAAACATTCTGATTGATGATAGGCAAACGCCCGGAAACCGGTCGATGATCAGGAAAAGAAGCAGGCTATCAGTGATGCTATTACTTTCAGCTGAAACAGTTTGCGGAACAATCATCTAATTTTAAGAGATTCTTGGAGAATTGAGGCGTTAAGCTTCCTTCTTTAATGCCAATCAATGCAAAGACTTTTTTTTTTCATTTAGTGAAAGTTAAGAATAATTAAACATTTAATTATAATTTTAACTTTTAAGAAAATTAGTGAATCATAACTTTGGGAAATGCAATGAAGTGAAAGTCGTGTGAGCGTATTCACGGATTATTATAATTTATTTTCCAAGGATTTAATTATTTAGAATTAAATAGCTATTTCATCTTTGTTAACAAGTTTTTTCGGATTCGATTCCGTGTTCAATAGAATAACAGAAATACTAAGCAAGAGAAATTAATTTTCTTTCAATAAAAATGGGGAGGGAAAAAAATCAATAATATATATATTGTACAGAAAATAGTAGACCTAATTTTAAGAAATTATTCTCTAAAAAAGAAAAAATAACTGTGCCATTGTATATGTTTTATCAAAAAGAATTATAAACTTGAAAAAAAAAAATAGCTTTACAATAGTTGGTTATGAAATCTTGAGGACACGTACACATATCCCGGTTAACGTTCTTGTAAAAACCGCAGACATCCAGTATTGTACGTGTTAAAAATGGTTCGTGTAACGATTTGCTCTAATTTATATAGATATACGAAATAAGTCAACCAAAAGAGGAATAATGGATAATATGGTTTTAATTTAATAATTTTAGTTTAATATTATTTATATATTTAATATTATTATATTACCATAGAAAACTGAGGCTTATTAATTTGCATTAATAAAATATTGTATTTGTTTTTAAACGAATGCAGTTTAAGTTTTCTCGGAAAAATGCGGAAATAAAAACCGCCTGAATGTGGTATTATTATTATTAAATCATGTGTGCCTATCGGCATGGGACCTAGCCAATATCGCTAATTTAATCCATCCCCCAAATCATCCCACTAATTGATCTTCCCCAGTAGTTTACCGATCTGTCTCTAATATCCTAAGATATATCCTTTAGCTGCAAGTTTCTCAGGCTTTCCCATGAGATTGAGACTCTTCCAAAAGTCCGAAACCTAGCGCCAGCGAAACGGGGGACACTGACATAAATAGTGATGCACCGTTTCCCTAACTTCATCATCACAATTCTGACTTATGGGACCAGATGTCTTCCCTATTTTATGCAAATGACTAGCAACCCATGTGTTCCAATCACTACACCACTAAAGACCTGAATCTTATGCTGCTCAGGGACAGGAGGTAATCCGAAACCCCCTGTTTAGTACCTTTTGGTAAATCTTTTGGGTTAAACTGGAGGCACCCTTGCGTGTTCTCCCAATGCTTCTCCAACACTTTCATCTCCCAAAGTCTAATCTGACTTATTATTGTGCACACTCCTGGCCACCATACCTAGTGTATAGCGCCAAAACCGGTGCCTATAGTCACTTAGCCTTGCCTACATAGTAGGCAAGTTTCCGTCCCTGCCACAGGGAGGCGGACCTCTACAAATCCTTCGCAGTACCGCTACTTCGTGAGCGAACTCAACAAAGTCTTTAAAATTTATAGCACTTCTTATGAACTCTTTGCAGTCTCCCGGCCAGTTCTGTCTCCTTCTTTTCAGCTTGAATTCCACACGGATTCTTGCCTCGTCGAGGTGAGGATATTGGAAGAGAACGTGATGCACTGGGTCCCGTTTACCGCATTCACAATTCGGGGAATCTTTCAATCCCAGCTCATGGAACTTAGAATTGAACTCCCCATGGCCCAGTATAATCTAACTGACGAAGAACTGCTTAGTGGAAGCGGCAAGGGCTGGGTCAGGATCACAGAAAGATTAGAAAGATTCCTCTATAGCCAGCCGGTCCGCCCTCTAATGGGATAAATAAAAGTGAAACTAAAGTATCAAAATAATTAAGCCTGTGTTGTTACGAAGAGTTGCTAACGTCTTTCGCCATGACAATATTATAAGAGGAGCGTTCAATAATATAGCTATTTGAATATGAACACAACAAAACTTATTGACCAAATTAGACTTACTATTTTAATATATAATTCTTCTTGTGTTCAACACACTTAATCCACTGTCCTTTCAGTGAATCGAATGCACTCAGCATGGAAGGCAAATATATTTGGAAAAGATTCATTTTCATTGGGAAAAATCATTGCCCAGATTTTGAAAGAGCTCTAAATCCATCACCTTCTCCAACTAGACGGAGCTGAAATTGCCAATCGTGTCAATTTCAAGCCTTATTAGAGATTGAACTGTAAACGCTGCACCATATCAAGACATGTCTCAACCGGCTCTCTAACAATGATAAATACTGAGGTAGATAACTTATTGCACGCCTCTGATAGCACTTGAGATTTCCTGGGCCTCAAATTCTGGGCTTCCAGATTCTTTCTTGTTGACTATCTGTGAAGTTTCGTTTTTCTAAGTTTTGCTGTTGCCATACACAAAAAACCAAATCAAAAAATCATTATTTTTTACCCACGAGCCAATGCAATACTTCCTCAAGCACAAAAAAAAAGCAGAGTTTTACACACAAAAAACATGACCTATAACTAAAGCAAATGAGCACTAGTTCTACTTATATTTGTTAAAAAACGAAAAGATATAAACTCATTCTCCCACTAGTATCTTTAAATAAAAAAAAATTCATGATCCCTGTATAAAGGAAGTCTGTTACACTTTATTATCATTATTTTTTTATTTTCAATTCTTCCTTTTTCTGTAATGGGCAAAAAGGAAATATGGATCTGTATTTCACAGCAGGGGTACACAGTAGAACTGCATATGGATACAATACCAAAAAACATAACGGGTCCTTATGAGCTTAACTTTGTCTGTACATTTTTCAATCTGAAGTGCTATTGTATAGGTGACATCCCCCACCCCCCGCGTTCGAGAAGAAAGCAATACAAAATTTTAAAGTATAACTAAAGAATTTAATAAGAAATTATTTTTATAATAAAATTAATATAATTATTCTGATGTGATATCACTATGGACTCGAAACAATTTTGGAAATACTATTATAAGGTTTTTCTTTTATTTATTTATTTATTTTTTTCTGAATAAAGATTTTTAGTTTGAAGACTTAAGAGAAATTACAGATAGATATTTAATAACAGATATTTTTTTGCGATATTTTCAAATTTTTTACTTTCTCTTACTCCTACGAAGAGCTTCCTCTTGCGATGTGCCAGATTTTTAAAACTTGAGCTTTTTACCGGAAGTTACGTGTTTTGGGGTCCCAAGAATATGAATAGAAAAAATGTTTTTAGCGAATGATCTGTAAGTGTATGAATATATCTGTGTGTTAACTGACAGCAACCAAAGAGAGAGTGGAGAGAAGAGAAACGAATTCAACCACTCTCTGGGTCGGACTGGAGTGGGAGAATTCGTTTCTCTTCTCTCTACTCTCTTTGGTTGCTGTTAGTTAACACACTGAAGTTCAAATTTAATATTCCATTTGCGGACACTACCGCCAACCGCAACGCATCGGTCATGAAGATTTTTCGGGTAACTTTTAAGTTTTTTTCGGGTTACTTTTAAGTTTTTCTTAATTTTCTTTTTAAAACTTAGTAAACTATCTACACACATAAATACCTATCACTTTTATTTGAAACATTTTTCCCTAGGGAAAATAGATTTCTTGGGTGTTTTGGAGGGAACAATAGCGTTATACTTTCGTCTAAAGTACCATTTCAGTATAACATATAGTTTTACCACCTACATAATATTAAATACACATTGAAAGGATGGATCTAATTCCAAATTTAGAGAAAATCGGTTAACCGGAAGTCCGACTTTATAAAATAGGTCTTTCAAGTTTCTTGGAACTTAGTCGAAAACGACTTCCTTTTCAAAAACTCGGTATGCTTAACTTCACACACAAAAAACGTATTACGTATTTATTTTAATTATTTTTTCCAAAAAAAAATATTTTGGATAGTTATGCGGATTTTTTTTTTTTTTATTGTAATATTACAATTATAATAATTGACAAAGTTTTGTAAAAACTTGGAATTTTAACTTGCAATTCTTAGTTGGCCTAATTACTTACATACAACAATAGTTTGAGCCTTTTTGTTGGTTCGTAGAACATAAATAGCACCACCATTCTGAATCACACTTAAACTAATCATCTTTTTCAAAACTTGGCAACTTTAGAATCAAAGCCAAAAAAATTCCAAATTTCACAGATTTCATTCCTAAAATCAATTTAATCAATATAGGGAAGGATCAGAGACATTTTCCGTGGTGGCCTGCTTCATTTTGTGGTCATTGATCGGTTTCGGGCATCCTGAAGATGGGCGAACGCCCGAAACCGGTCGATGACCACAAAATGAGGCAAGCTACCACGGAAAATGTCTCTGATGCTTTCCAGCTCTGCGGAACCACACAACAAATATAGGGAAGGGATTAACTAAGGTGGTAGCGCGTTGAATTAGCAATGCAGAGGTCCCCGGTTTCGAGTCCAGCAGTGCTGCCCTTAGATTTTTTTTCTTCTTAGGAGCCTTTTTACAGCTCACTGTCCGGTAATGGATGAGAAAGCTCCGATCTTTGGGTTGGGGCTATATGGACCCAGAAGGGTTTTGGATAGCATAGGGCTTGTCCGTCTCCAGACAATAATACAAAAAAAACATAGGTTTATAAAGTATATGCAATTAGCAAGCCAATAAATGTTCTATAATTTCTTCAATTGAAAGTTCATCTTTGTTAAAAAAAAAATTAATCAGAATTCTCTAAATATGGGGCATTATGACAAGAAGTAGTACAAATCTTTAACTTGACAATATTACACCAGGAGCAAAGCTAACAAGATGGATTTCTTAAAATTGTACAATTAAAACAGAATAAGCCTCCCAGGGAAGGGAATAGCTAAGTTGTTAGCGTATTGGACTCTCCAATGCGGAGGTCCCCCCGGGTTCGAGTCCAGCTGTGCTTAGATTTTTTCTTCCTAGGAGCCGCTACAGCTCAGTCACTGTCCGGTGATGGACAGTGTTGTCTGTAACGAGAGAACACTGTCCGGAGGCCGGCAGTGCACTGAGAAGGCTCCGGAGACGCCAATGACCATAGATGTTGAGGCGCCTTAAATTACAAAAAAAAAAAAAAAGCCTCCTTTAGTTTTGTATACAGATACACATGTATAAACCTATTTCTTTTATTTGAAAGCTTTGATTCTAAAAATTGCCAAGTTTTGGTAGGGACTGTGATTATTAGAAAAAGTCTGATTCTGATAGGCGCGATTATGTTGTAAGAGCCAAGAAGAATACTCTAAGTAGGAAATACGGTGAATTAAATATCTAGTAAACCAAATAAACAAAAATTTTTTTATTGGAATTTTAATGATAGCAATAAAAGAAAATCATCTTCGTATTTATACAGAATTGTTTTTTTTTTTTTATTGTAACTCAAAAACAATGAAGAAGTTTAGAAACATTAAATTCAATGTAATTAAATGCACTTTTGTTTTGTCTATAAGTATTTTAAAAGTATATTTAAGATCTGTGGTGTTGACAAGAATTGTATTTATTTACATTTTCACTGCGTCATAAAAACTAATATTGTGGCGTAGTAGTAATACTAGTTTAAGGGTGGCCAGTCTAAGATAGAGTTTGCTTTGTGCATTACTAGGTGAAGGAGAGAAACATTAAACTACTCGGTTGGGTAATACTTTCTAGCCTCAGGGCTATCTGACTGACTATAGGACCAGACGCCGGACAATCGTGCATATGTTGAAGGATTTAAATCCACCCAGTTTGTATGGGATTCTCTTTATCTAGTTCTTCACCAGCAAAAATAATATTTACATTAGTGGGAAAAGAAAAACTTTCTATTAATTATTATAATTAAAGGTAAACACAAAAAATAAAATAAAATAAATCTGATGTGAGCATACAGACACACACACACGATTATTTCTTACGACATTACTACCTCCTCAGAGTCCCCATAAAATTAATTTAATAACCTCAAGTACAATTTTTAATTGATATATTTCTTTAAATTTGCAGTTGACCTCCCCATAAAAATGGTGGTGGTTATTTACACATCATGGATACTAGGGAGTGACTTGTATGGCACATCATTTGTCTCTATCAACAAAGCCTGTAAACGGGTAACTTAAATTTAAACCTAACTGACAAGTCCCCCACACAGAGAATCCTCATAAAATCAATTTTCCAAGATACTTTTATTTTCAAATAAAAGTGATAAGTTTTTATACAAAATGCAATTAATATTATAAGTAAATTCCAAAAAAAACTCAAAACTCAATTTTACCGATATTCTTGAAATTTGGAATTCTAGCAAAGCTTATAATGTAATTTAATATTATATTAAATGTATTTAATATTGTATTAAATGTATTTAATATTATATTAAATGTATTTAATATTATATTAAATGTATTTAATATTACATTAAATGTATTTAATATTATATAATATTGTAACCGAGCCACTAGTGCCATCTAGGGGAAGAAGCAGGCACCTCAAGTCCTCGTGGCCGTTGGGAAGCGCTAGTGAGGCTTCTAGATCCTTCTACAGCGATCTACCGCGGCCTAGAAGAATCTAGAACCTTCTCTAGTGGTATAAATAGGAGAAGAACAGCTCAGGTGCGGGAATCTTATGCTGAACAATAAATATTGGTGTTGTTAGAAGTTAAGTGTGTTTTATCTAAACCGAACCCACTTAGCAACTAGTTGCAATAGCTAGTTGGAAAAACGTTACAATATTATAGTTAGTAGAACCATACTTTGTACTAAAGAAGTACTGCGTTACTGCCCGCCCCCAAAACTCCCCCACCACCCTAAATAAAGAAAATAATTTTCTCGCAAAAATGTTTCAGATAAAAATAATAGGCATTATTTATGTGTGTAGATAGCATACGAAAGTTCAAATAAAGAAACGTCGGAATCATTTCCGAGAAAATCGCGAAAAAGTGCACAAAAAAAAACAAAAATCCATCCAAGTTCCAGCACTTCCGGTGCTGTATTTTTTTTTTAACAGAAACTTTCGTTTCAAATACAGTAGTGGTAACTAAGAGGTATATCAAGTTTTAAGCTTCCACTTTGAGGGGACCTCAAAATAAGTTTGCCTGGGAGAGGAGAATTCAGCCTCGAAAATTTGAGACACGATTGCAATACTACTTAGAGGAGTAGAGAGTAAAATTATTAACAACTTCCATGCTAAGTAGAAAATTGTAAGGATATAAAAAAATTTAAAAACACCCAAAAACATAATACTGCCCTATAATCATCTCCTTATATAATTAATAACTGTATTTTGTGGTCCCAGACCTATACAGGCTTTCTCTTGATTCAACCTTGTTTTCATCTCTCTTTGATAACTTGCTAATTATTGGTTAGAATTGGACAAGCTAGCTATTTAACTTTGCAGATTTCAATTACTTAATCTGTATTTCCGTCTTTAGCTTGTTTGAAAAGAAACAGATAAAAAGCGTTTTTTTCTTTCTTTTAAATTATCTATCATTTCTTTATTTGCAATTATAGGTTAGAAATTGGATGGAATTTTTTTGAATTTCTATCTTAAAATAACATATTATCAACATTCAGTAAAGATGAAGAACTTATTTCAGAAAAAAAAACTGTTCAGTTAAAATACTTTAAATTTCAAATCAAATTGTGCAGGTGGGTGAGGATAGTAATCGATGTCCTTATAACCTTCCCACATATATACACCCAACAAGTGTGAGTGTAACAGAAACATTAAGTTGAAGTGAACTTTGTACACAAACTTGGGGAATTTGCTCTGATCATGGATGAAAATCCGAAACTGGTCAGAAACAAAATCAATATGCATACCACGATGGATAAAATACTAGAAGAAATAAATTGTATATTAACAATTTTTTTTTACTTTCTCTTACTCCTAGGAAGAGGAAAGTATTGTAATCGTGTCAAATTTTCGATATCGAGTTTTCACCGGAAATATCCGTTATGAGGTCCCCTGAGTCGAAAAAAGTGGTTTTTAGCAAATGGTCAGTGTGTGTGTGTGTGTGTATGTATGTATGTGAACAGCATAGCTCAAAAACGAAAAACCGTAGAAAGTTGAAACTTAATATTCCGTTTAGGTATCACCGTGAGATCTGATACTACGTTATCTGTCAAAATTCCTCAATCGGAAGTACCACTTTACTAGTTGGATTTTTTACTTTTTTGCGATTTTCTCAAAAATGGCTCCGACGATTTTGTTTAAACACCAAACATCAACCACACATAAAAAGAGCTACAACTTTTATTTGAAACATTTCTCCGGGAAATGCACTGAAGGCACTTTTGGGGAGGGGGTGGGGTTAGTTTCATTAAAGTGCTATTTCAGTTTATCTAAATATGGTAAAATATATTCATTCTGTCATCTAATAATGTTATTAGAATTAAATATGTTGTTGAAATTCCGAGTTTGAAAAAAAATCGGATAACCGGAAGTGCGTTTACTTTACCACTTTACTAAATGATTTATTCACTTTTCGCAATTTTCTCAAAAATGGCTCCGACGATTTTTTTGAAACTTCGTATATAAACTAAACATGCAAAGATCTACAACTTTTATCTAAAACATTTCTTTGGGAAAATTCTTTTAAGGGCACTTTTAGGGGAGGGGTGGGGTTAGATTTTCATCAAAGTGCTGTCCTAGTTGATTATACAATTCTATCATCCAAACATAATTAGTTAGAAATAAATAGATGGCTGAAATTCCGAGTTTCAAGAAAATTAGTAAACCGGAAGTGCGCTTTTA
Organism: Triatoma infestans; assembly: GCA_011037195.1. Classification (NCBI taxonomy): domain Eukaryota; kingdom Metazoa; phylum Arthropoda; class Insecta; order Hemiptera; family Reduviidae; genus Triatoma; species Triatoma infestans. Next base: position 316,924 of record JAAEAF010013416.1, on the reverse strand, counting down.
CTGAACTGTTTTTTCTGTTTTCGACGAATTTCATTAAATTTGGTACACAAACTATAAAATTTGTCAATTATCATTTTGAGAACTTGTTTCACACCATATTTTTTCTCTACAATTCTGGACCGAAACATTTCTTATCATCTAAACAAAATTAATTAGAAATAAGGTACTTTTCCGTTAGGTAATTATTTCTTAATTAGACTGCCAAAACTTCCGAGTTTTCAATAAAAAATTAGTGCATTTTTACTGAACATTTTTTCGTTTTTCAGTTTTCACGATTTTCTTCATCAAAAATACTGAACGAATTTCATTGTACTAACTATGAAATTTGTCACTTATAATTTTGTAAACTGCTGTAAGAGAATGTTGTGTGAGTGTTTCACATCAGAATTTCATTTTACTGGTACTAAAACTGATTCAATTTAAGCGATTTTCAAGTACGTAATAAAAATATCCACGTGGGACGGATTACCCGCGTAAATGGAGAGATAGGTGGTATATATCTTTTGAAAACTCGAACTCCGCAAATCTTAAATGAATACAATACTTTCTCTTTACAGGTGTAAGAGCAATTAAAAATGACAAACTCTATCAGGTTTTTAATCTTAACACTAGTTATTATTTATAAAAGTAGGCTGTGTTTTACTAGCCAAATGATGCACTTTTAATAAAACAACTTAACAGAAGAAGCATTTTTAAAAATACTTAACTTGAATTCAGCCATTATTATTTTTTATATTTTTTTATGAAAAAAATACAAGCTAAAGTGAAACCAATCATCCTTGAATGTTCATAGACTTTATCAACATCCTGTTAGCAGTCGGTGGAATAGAAAGCAATTTCAGATCATTTATTTCCATTCTTCCTTAACATTTCTATACTGTCTGATGTTTTTAATGTTTTGCAATGTACCAACCATTCTTACGTTAATTTTGACAGAATATATTACAATAAAAGAGCAATCACAAGATGTCTGTTTCTTTCCAAGTTATTTTGTACCATTCAAAAGAATTAAATGAGTTTTTTTTTGTTGTTAGTCTTTTGTTTAATTTTACCCTATTTCCGTTATAGGACAAAATGTCTACAGCTTCACACCTGTTTACAATTAAACAGCAGGTCCCCTCAACATCCTTCTCCCGGGTTAACCTTCATGCTCTAAGAATATCTACAGAAATAAATGAGTCAGGTACATCGATCAATAACACTGACCGTATTGACTAGAAAATTACAAAACATACTGCGTTCTCCCACTGTAGGGGTCCTATGAATCACACTTGGGCTACACAACATGTAAAAATAAAAAAAAAAGAAGAGAATTAAACGCAAGTGCAAGCGGAAGTAACCTGAATAAATAAACGCACCATTAGTTCCCCTCTATGGAAGAGATCCATACCAAAAGCTCTAACTTAATTATTTATACACTGGTTAGAATCTATAATATTCTGAAAGCAATGACTCTTTATCAAAACAAACGTGAATCGAAACAAACGTATTGAGATAACTAAATTTAAATACGTAATATCGAAATTTAGAGTTCTTCTTAGATTCATCACATTGTAATAGGATCCGAAGAGAGGTATCCAAACCAGAGAGAGAAACACAAACTGCCAGGACCTTTACACGTATAAGAGAAATTGGGTAGCGAGAGATTTAGAGTGAGTGAAGAAAAGGGTAGTAGTTGGTTTCGTAGTTAACTGTTCTAAAACTGTTGTAAGACTGTCCTCCTGTAGGGCTAGCGCAGCTGTATATGTACGGGGTCTCCCACTCTAGTCTGACCTAAGTAGCGAGTGAGATTCTCAATTTTGTGTTTCTCTCTCTCTCTGCTTTAGATCCCTCTTTTCAGATCCTATTACAACATTAAACAGGAGAAAATATGAAATAATAATTACATACGTTGAAATTATGATAATGTAGGGATAACATAATTTATAAACATTTCATATTAACCCATTATTTCGAGGCATCTCACTCACAATGTGCGTTTTTTTTAGTTTGAAAGTCATACTAGGGAGTTAGCAGGTCGAATTTTTATTCTGAATTCTTAAAAGGTTAGTGAACCTTAGGATACAATGGGTCCCAATATACTCTACCCATAAATCCAAATAATCAACCAGGTCTGTGTTTAGGAGAAGTATCTGCGATTTCCAGTTCTTTACCAGAGATGCTCCTAATTAGGAAATCGTTTATATATGTATTTTCTTCAATCATTAGAGAAGTCAATCGAGAAATAAGAGAGTTATACGTAAGTGTAAGAAAATTAGCAGTAAGCCGGAGTTAAATGCATCATTTTGTTAAATATGCATCCTTAGACAATAGAACTATTGAAATATTTCCAGTAGAAATTGAATATTGGAAGATTAATTTATTTTATAACAAATTATTTATGTAATTTTTTTTTTTTTAATTAATGCAAAAAATCGAACAATCGGTTTATGATTGAATTGAAAATTAGTTTTCCAGTACAACTGAGGCAAGTACTTGTTATTTTCTTATTTTTTATGGCGATTTTTTTTGTAGGAGTTAGTGGTTGGCGATCTGTAAGATCTATTGTGTCCTCCAGAGCCTTTTCAATGCATTGCCGGCCGTGTTCTCTCGTTTACAGACAACGTTGCCCATTAACGGGCAGTACAAGCTGTACAGGATCTTAAGAAGAGAAGTCTGTGTTTGAAATTGTTTGTAAAATGTAGGTGTTACAAAGTTTGTGTGTGGGTGATCTAGGCGTTGACTGTGGATACGTTACGTCGCAAATTGTTGCATTCATCAACTACTAAGGCAAGATCCTATGTGCCGTGTGTAAATGTTGGTATGTTAGTGTAAATATTAATTTACATTGTTATGGTTGTGGTATCGGAAGATTCTTGAAAATTGGCTAGTCCAATTATGAGGATTAAAGGGCATTTTCATTATTGATTTAGAAAAAATAGCTGAGATTGTTGTTCAGTTTGTATTTTTTCATCTTTCTTTTTTAACCGTATAAAATCATTTACATAAGAGCTGGCGGGTGATGAGGTGTAAGTCTCTCATCCCACTGCCTTCCTGTCAAAGTTTTAACCCCCTTGCTTTTTCCCCTTTGTTTCCATGAGTAGGGGCAGCCATATTCCCGTTTAGACGGAATCCATCGTCTCTACTTAGATACCTCTTTCTCTTGACTACAAGCAAGATAGCGGAGGAGGGCCGGGTCACGCCCCTTTTCTACCAAGGTTCATTGCTCCATTAGCTTTCAAGGTGTAACAACGCTGAAGAAGCTCATTGCAATATCTGCGAAACGACGGATTCTTGCAAAACACCGGCAGTGTCTCAACCTGAAAACTCAAGTTTTTTTTCATGCAAATTGCTGGGTTGATTGACAAAAAATTCTTAAAAAGGAGTGTATATAAGAAAAATACTGGGATTCCCTCTTCTTATAACAAAGAAGCAATATTCCTTTTACTTTTGCAATAGAAAAAATAGAATAAAAGAGATATGATTTATTTTCTTCTTTAAAATGGAGATTAAAATAAATAGGTTATATAGCTTTCCATTTATATATATAGAGTGGGAAAAGTGTATGCCAATCAAGGATCAATATAGAATATGCAGATATGGCGACATAATCGAGATTGGAAGTGAAAGCGGTAAACAATCTTTGTACAGCCTCATTTTTATATAGGGCTGGTAAACATCAATTTGATGCACTTACTATATTTACATAGACTATTGACTATACAGTAAAATCCAATGAAAGCGATTCCAATGCAAATCCCATGATGTGACTAAATTACTTTACTTTTAGCGTGGGCATCACCAAACCACGGTCACATCTTCTGCCAAGTGAAAGAATTTCAAAAAGAATGTATGTATTCACAGCAACTTGGGCGGAATTCCATGTAGGCGTAGAATTAAAACAAAAACAAAAAAAATTTCTACATCCTGTCTAGATCTAGTCCTGTCTAGTTTTTTTAGATTAGAATAAATTTCTCTACCTACTACTGAACTTTGTTATTCAGTTTGAAATAGGATTGGATCTATACAACAATAGAACTATTGAAATAAAACGGTACAAAAACTCATTGAAATAATGATTATTGAAGTGTAAAGTGGGTAAAAAAAAAAAATGTACATGAGAAAATTAACTTTAAAAATAAAATTACAAGAAAAATTAACTCCTCTAATTACTGTAAATCCGTTAAAGATATTATGTAAATTGTTAAAATGTTAATAATTTTTTACGAGTAGGTACTGTTACACTTAAATGATCCAAAACGTTATCTTTCAGTCAATGACTATTGTAAGATGTTCATTTGTAAAATTATGAGAATATTTCATTTCAAAATTACAGGATCACAAGATTTATTAAAAGTAATTTACCTAACTTAATGCTAGGCAATTTTTTAATTAATAAGAAAGTTTGTTTGGCTACGTAATAAGACTTTTTGAAGTCCCAACAAAAAGAAATCTGATAGCGCAAAATCCGGGATTTATGGTGGATGTGACAGAACTTCCCTGTTCCTTAATAGGTTATTAGTTCTGAAATGTGTGAGGGTGTGATGAGTTGTTGTATGTTTGTAGTATTGTGTAGAACGAGCGGTTTTTGTAAAGGGGCTTGTGAGTGTGTATATTTTTAAGAGAAGAGAAAAGTATTAAGATATAGAGAAGAAGTCACCACTTTTAAATAAATAATTTAACTATATATTAAATTAGTAAATTTAAAAGGCATAATTGTGAATATTGAATTAACTTATAAAGGCACAGAATCAAATAACCAGTAGCTAGATTCATTGAAGCTCAAAATGTTTACACTTGAACTGGCACAGAATTTAAGAGAGCGATTCCTGATACAAATGTTCTGGTTGAATGTCTAATTCAAAACTGTTCTGTTTGAAAGCAGAATTTAAATTGCCTAAAGGATGCTCTGCTCTAGCGGGGGATTTTCTCCTGCAAAACAGTTGGCCAAGTGGCATTGTCTTATCCAACGGATTCTTGTCCCTTTGTCTCTTCAACAGCACTGACCTTAATTTAATAGTACCTGACTCTTTCCCCTTCACTAAAATACACTATTTGATGTAGCTAAAATTCACTATTTTATTTTCCAAAATTCTTTCACTTTTGCATTTGGTTCTTTCACTACAGTTCCAAGCGTTGATAGCCCACTCTGTGGGCGTTTTGTGGAGTATGAATCTTCCTTCCATCTGGAAATATGTTTGCCTCAGTATGGCATGTTTATTTCTTGTAAATCGTCTGGTCTTCTTGAATAAGAAATTTAAATATAGGAATTAAAATCTAGATTGGTCTCCCCGCATGTTCCCAAATCAGACACACTTGTTCGGCCACTTTTGGCTTGTGGATCAGTCTACTGTAGGTAGAAATTCGAACAATTCATAAAACACCACTTTAATATTTGCGAATAAATTTCAGATGGTTTCATGTCCTCAGAAATTAGCATATCTACTATTTCTCCACCTAATAAACTTCTGAGGATAGGCTTCACAATAAAAATGTCTTGTTAATATGTTTATATAGCCCCATTTTTAAAACACATTTAAATATTTTAAACAAACGTCAAGTTTCAGCAGAATTGGGACAAGAGAAAAATAATATATGATCTGAAGAATTTTATTAAATGAACATTTGAAAAAGGAAGGGTATTTTTAAAACATGGCGGTTTAAGTTGGCGGACATGGGGGTTTAAGGTAAGTCCACATCAGTAGACAAAATCGTGCAAATGTCTATAGACATTCGAGAAGATTATCCATAGACTGTTGGGGACAAGTTGCAAAACAATTTGTAGACTTAATCACGCGTCCACACCTATATACAATGCCTCGGGTTAATATTTGAACCATTCTTCATAATGGCCGGAGACATTGCTGCTTGTGGGTTGTTAGCCGCTTCGTTATTATTTTTGAAAGTAAAAACAGCAAAAGAAGACGTTGGTAGACATGGCAGATTTTTAGAGGGATAAAATCTCTTGCGAGATAAAATGAGATTAGAAGATGCCATGGAATTCTGGAATTTCACACGGTTGACGGGGGGGGGGAGTGATTTTTGAAGATTTACTTCTGATGGTTGGGTGAAAAAATCGTCAAGCACCATACGAATTTCCGGAAATAAACCATCCCAGTTTCTCTCAGGTTGGCAGTCACGTCTCCGTTTCCTGGCGACTGGTAGGACTCATTCACCAGCCCAATGTAGTTCTGTTTATAGGAACACGTACAGACTACGAAATGTTGCGCAACAAATCGCAATTTTTCCATTTGAAATGGGTGACCTATAGACATGAAATTTTTGTCTATGGAGAGTTGCTGAACACCCAAATTATTCTCGACTGTCTATCGACAATCGCAGAACTTTCTTCAAAGACAGGAGTTGCGCGATTTTATCTTACGCGAAGTGGACAAGGCATTATGGGCAAACTGATTGGTTTACTACTTACAGAATCAAAAACCATATCGCCACCTGCTATAGTAAACTTCAATTTCTCCCACATCAATAAACTAAACCAAACAAAAAAACTACTGCTTGTGAGGAATTTAATCTTATAGAGATTTAATCATTCCTATAAAGTCGTTAAATTCAAGAATTTGACTCCAAAAACAGTGACATCCAAATAAAAGCAGCATTTCAGCCAATCAGTGAAAGGATCTGTATGGAAAAGTAATTAGTATTAACAAGAAAGAAATCCTCCTACGAAATATTAAAAGTTATAATTAATAGTATTCATTAATTAACAATTAAAAAAAAAAAAAAAAATTCACAACTCTGAGAAATGCTTTCCATTTTGATAACAATCAGTGAAAGTATAATATTTTTGAACTGTGGAAATTGGAAAAAAATTAATAAATAGAAAAACGAAGTAATTGTGTGAATTGTTTATGTAATAGATAAGATCGTAGTACCAAAAAAATAAAATAAAATAAAATAATTCCTTTTGAACAGTTGATACTGATGAAGACGAGTTAAGTATCTAGTCACGCTATATAGATTATTAGATAAAAAAACAAAACAAAACATGCGTATTGAATTTATATTGTTTTGAAAAACACTTGAGAAAATAAAATCATCAAACATATCATGATAAACAAAATATGTTTAGGGAAGGGAATAGCTAAGTGGTTAGCGTACTGGACTCCCACGCGGAGGACCCGGGTTCGATTCCAGCTGTGCTACCCTTAGATTTTTTTTTTTTCCTAGGACCCTCTGATAGCTCACTGTCCGGTAATGGACAGTGTTGTCTGTAACGAGAGAACATTGTCCGGAGACCGGCAGTGCACTGAGAAGGCTCTGGGCGCTAATGACCTTAGATATTGACGCGTCTTAAATTAACAACAAAAAAAAAGTCTAATGAATATCCCAATTTGAATTGCAGAATTTACATTACAAAATTCCTCCAAAAAAAAAAAAATTAACAATTAATTATTTTCTTCCAAAAGTACTAAGTGGGAAAAAAAATGAAAAGTGAAAATTATGTTTTAAAGACAAATAAATAAACTGGAATATTAAATGACACAAGATCTATCTTTTGTAGGTTATTTCATTGCATTCATCATCTGAAGAGAGGGCATTGTTCGCTCGCGTGTATTAACAACTAAAGTTACAGGATTCTATTCTTCAATATAACACATACATATATATATAGTGTTCCACTTCCTATATCTATATAAAGTTACGCCCACTTACAATAAATACTGCTCAGCATTTTCTTGTTTTCTTTAGACTACTTAATATTTACTTTTCAACAGTATATTTCACAATCTTCAACAGATTTTTCAAGTGCTTCTTTTTAATTCGCCCACAACTGCACAAAGTATTATTAAAGATTAAAAAAAAAAAAAAATTAATAGAGATACAACAAATGAATCTACATCTGAATAAACTCCAACCTAAGTGAAAAAACATTATTAACTCATGTTATTTCTACGGGAACAATGAAGAATAAAATCACAGAACATAATGACAAGTAATAAAAAAAAAACGCTTGCAAGAACTTACAACATAGAAGAAGTAATACAATAATAGAAGAAGTAAACGGAAAAATAAAAAGAATTTTTGGAAAATGTGTTTAGTGATTTTAACAATATTTTAAGTGTATTTTAGAGCAGGTGAAGTGAAGTTAAAATCTGTTAAGGGACTATTAAACTGAGGTCAATGCTATTCCAAGACAAAGGGCAGATAAAGTTTTATTGTAACCTGGAATGGGTGTAAATCATATATATAAGAACCTGTTTTTACGAATTGTTCCAACATTCGTATTCAGCAGCTTAACAAGATCATTTGTCTTTACAACAGTGCTTTAAGTTTAACATTTGTGTTTAAAATCAATCTACCAACAAGAAGATTTATAAGTGCGAGAGTTTTTGTATATTTATAAGCTCATTTCATTTATTACAATTAACTTGTAATTGTTATTTTTTAACGTATTTAAATTCATTATAGTTAATATAGAAATTTGTAAACAAGTGGTCACTTATTCATTATTCTTTAAACATCTTTTATATTCACACATACTCCCTTTCAATACCGTTCGTGATACACACTACATATATTCATGGAATTAGTTAAAAATTATTATAAACCAAAAGCAAGTTTTGCGAATAAATTAAATTTTTTCAAAATGAATATTTAGCGATATTAAATGATTTCGAGGATTTCTGAATACGGAAAGTCTCAGAAAACAACTGAGAAGTCCTGGAAAAAATCTTCCGCCCGGAATATTCTTCATCCAATAAACAAAATTATTTATAATAAACAATGAGGAAGGAAATCATTTATAAATATTAATCTTTAAACAATGCTTACAAATAGGTATTGTACGAAAAGAATCTTTACAATCATTATATAACGAAAGTAATTCTAAGAAAAAGAAGAAATAGCCATTGTAATAACTTTACTATAATAAAAGATATATTATATTTAATATTATCTTTCGGGAGGGGAGGAAATAAAAAATTAACTTCGTATTGCACCCAAATAACATCCACACCCATTTAGTAATCACATTTATAGCAGTATTATAAATTCATTATTACATAATAATAAAAGTGTAAAGGTGGATTTCTGCCTATATATTGTGTGTGTGCCTGTGCAACACGGACTGTATTCTTGAAATGTCAGAACAATTACTAGTACAAGTTTCACCATTTTATAACAGGCCTAGACATTGTATTCCTCTGTGTTGTGAATACTAAATGAATTATCATATAATCATAAATTGTTATAAATAAAATAACATGTTTTATCGTACTTTTATCGTAATTTTTTTGTACTTATAGTTTTTTTTCTTTCTTTCTTTTCGTTTAATTACTTTAAAAATCTGTACCGATATCTAAATTGCATATGGTATGCCAGTGATTTTGTGCAATATGTATTAAAAGAAACTCAAGACGATGAAAAACATTTTATTCCAACCAAATTTGGAGTAAATGTTTTCACAAGGCTTATGATGTAATCTCTTGGTTGGTTTATATAACTAAATTCTGTAGGAGCCATCTATAATCATTTACTTTTAAATATGTCCTTAAAAATTACTTTGCCACTTGCAATAGTTACCTTAGTAGGTGTTGAGAAATAAATATATCCAGTTTTGCTCTCATCGTCAATAAATGTGCTTAAAGAAGTTTATACTTCATTATTTAAGAAGCTCTGTATTCTATTCGCTGTATTCGAACGTCCTCTGCGGAGGATAATACAAAATATTTTAACGAATGGTATGTGCGTTATGTTCTAACAAATAACTCAAAAAATATTTATCCTTTGGAGGGGGAGTAAGAATAGCTCCATAGTAGTCTCTGCTTGCCATAAGGGGCGACTGAATAAAAAATACCGCTGAGCTCAGTGTCCGCTCACTATCCCTTACCTTTAAGCCTGCAGGGGTATCTGTTACATGCAGTTACTTGGGGAGTAGCGACCCCATAGCTCAGTACTCCATGCATTCATCAGAACAGTATACAATATACTTAAACTACATACACTCTCCTCTTTACAGACAAGAACAAATACAGTACACAAACTAGGGTAACCGTTCCTAGTTAATTGGTGTAAGCCAAGGGAGAAGGAAGGGATTAGCTTAGTGGTAGCGTGCTGGACTAGCAACGCGGAGGTCCCGGGTTCGATCCAGCGTGCTGCCTTGAGTTTCTCTTCCTAAGAGCCTCTACAGCTCACTGTCCGGTGATAGACAACGTTGTCTATAGCTAGAGAACACTGTTCGGATGCCGGCACAGCAATAATCCCCTATCTAATCTAAAATCCCTTACCCTTCCTACCCTCACTTCCTTTCCTTCTTCTTTCTCTAGCTCCCTGCCTTCTCCCATACCCCCTCTTTTCTTGTTATCGTACAGTGGGCAGACAGGGCTCATTTAAGCCGTGGTGGATGAAGAGAACCCCGACAAAAACTTTCTGGTCCCCCAGGTTAGGGGTTGTTGCTTCGGGCCAGATTTCCCATCGACACAAATACCTTATTGGCTACTAAACTTAATGATAAAGTCTGATTGTTAAGAAAGAAAGAAACCTCAGCATTGAGGAGACAAAAACGCAGGAAGCTGAAACTTGATATTCTATTTAGATATAACCAAGAGATCCAAAGTATTTCTAGGTCTTAGTCGAAATCCTTAAAGTAGAAAAAAATAAGACTATACTGAACGGTTTTTTTTTTTAAATTTTTTGTTTCAGTTTTCTCAAGAAAATTAATCGAATGATTTCTTTTAACTTCTTTATTTATTCATTTAACAGGATTTAGAATGAAAGAAATTAATGAGGAAGGATTTTTGAGGAATAAGCTAGAATGAATCTGGACATTGTACTCGTATAATTAAACTAGAGCCACAAAACTGCCAGGACTTTATAATTAAATAGAAATTAGGTAGCGAGAGATTTAAACTGAGTAAAGAGAAGGGTAGGCAGTACTTGGTGGTTGCTGACGCGTTGTAACTGCTGTATAAACTGTTCTAAAGACTGTTCCTTATAGGGCTAGCGCAGCTGTATGCATACAGAGTCTCCCACTCTCTAGTCTGCTCTAAGTAGCGAGTAAGATTCTCAATTTAGTGTGTGTGTCTCTCTCTCTGCTTTAGATCCCTCTCTTCGGATCCTATTACATTTATTACTTTCTCTTACTCCTAGTAAGAGGAAGTATTGTAATCGTGTCAAATTTTCGATATCGAGTTTTTACCGGAAATATCCGTTTTGAGGTCCCCTGAGTCCAAAAAAGTGGTTTTTAGCAAAGTGTGTGTGTGTGTGTGTGTGTGTGTGTGTATGTATGTATGTGAAGAGCATAGCTCAAAAACGAAAAACCGTAGAAAGTTGAAACTTGATATTCCGTTTAGGTATCACCAAAGGATCTGACAGTGAGGTATCTGTCAAAATTCCTCAACCGGAAGTACCACTTTACTAGGTTTTTTTTTTCGATTTTCTCAAAAATGGCTCCGACGATTTTCTTTAAACTTGAAATATCAACCACATATTCAAAGAGCTACAACTTTTATTTGAAACATTTCTCCGGGAAAATGCAATGAAGGGCACTTTTGGGGGAGGGGTGGAGTTAGGTTTCCATGTAAAGTTCTATTTCAGTTTATTGGACAATTCTTTCATTTAAATAATGTTAATTAGAATTAAATATGTTGTTGAAATTCTGAGTTTGAAAAAAAATTGGATAACCGGAAGTGCGTTTACTTTACCACTTTATTAAATGATTTATTCTCTTTTTCGCAATTTTCTCAAAAATGGCTTCGACGATTTTTTGGAAACTTCATATATAAATTAAACATGCAAATATCTACATCTTTTATTTAAAACATTTCTTTGGGAAAATTCTTTTAAGGGCACATTTTGGGAAAGGGGTGGGGTTATGTTTTTCTCTAAAGTGCTATCATAGTTGATTTTAAAATTCTATCATCCAAACAAAATAAATTAGAAATAAAGGGATGGCCAAAATTCCGAGTTTCAAGGAAATTAGTTAACCGGAAGTGCGCTTTTAATGAACAGTTTTTTCAGTTTTCGTCGAATTTCATTAATTTTGGTACACTAACTATAAAATTTGTCAATTATAATTTTGAGAACTGGAGTAAGAGAAAGTTGTGTGAGTGTTTCACACCAGATTTTTATACTTAGATCTATAACTTTTAGTTGAAACTTTACTAGAAATAAGTATTGATTTTGGGGGGGAAACTTTCTTCTGATTTCTTTTTTGCTTTTGAGTTTTTCAAAACAGATTTCATTTTAACCGTCTTGACGATCCCATAAGAGTTCAGTATTAAATTAGAATCTAATGAAAATCCAAGCACTATGAACACAATCCACGCACAATGAACAAATTACAAGCAATTATTATCACAGTTGGTTTTTTTTATCTTTTTCTCTCGCAACACTGATCAGGGGGAGTAATTATTATACTTTCACCAATGACAAATAAAACAACTACAAGAAAAGCTGGATATATTTATACAAAACAAGTAATCAAAAAATAAAAACAAACTGAATTCATAATAAGAAATCTCAGACTTCTCATTAGATATACAATTACCAACGGAAAAAAAAGAAGAAGTTTCTAGAAGGAAATCACGATTCTTAAATCTAGTAAAATTGTAGAACTCCATGAATGAATTAAGATTTATTTCTCCCTTAAACCAATAGCTAAAAAACTAACTTAATTTTTATTATCATAACTGCATCACGATTCGATGATTTAAAATACGATAAAACTTTATATTGAAATAATATTTATTAGAAAAACACGAAATAAATAAATAAATACAGAATTATAGTTTATTTTACAAAGTCAATTATAAAAATGTTCACTAAATTTATGAATGAAGTAGTTAAATTTAAACCACATTAATTATAATTGTAATTTTGTCCTTGTTTCGTATTTTTAATTCATTATTTAGATTTTTTTCGAATTTTGTCTGTTTTACTAAATAATCACTGAATTTACTATAAAAAAAAAAAAATCTGGATGAATTGAAAATGAAGAATTTGTTAAGTGGTATTAAAAAAAATGTGGTGTAGAAAATCACACTTTTTATTAAAGGTGAGGAATAAGTTGGTTTTTTAGAGTTAAGTCAAACAGCACCACAGCATCTCTGAAACTTGATTTCCGGGAAAGTAAATTTTTATAGAAAGATGTTACAAATGAAAATGATTGGTTTGTTTATATAAACTGTACTTAGCCAAATATGTTTATACAGTTCAAGTTTACTAGAAAATCCTTGGAGTTACGTTTTTTTTATGAAAATCCTCAAAAACTCAGAAACTAGTTCGTTAAAGTTGAATACTTCCGATTAATCGATTAATTGATTTTATCAAACTTGCATTATAGTATCCGTTTTAATAGTGAAATGTTGGTGTGTTGAGTTGTTGTGTGTTTTGTAGTTTGTGGCGCGAGCGGTTTAGTAAAAGGGCTTGTAAGTATATATGTTTAAGAGAGTGAAGTATTAGTAATAAGAAAGTAGTCACCACTGCTAACAATAAATATATTCTATTAAAATAATAACTACAAGTTATTTGCAAGATATTATTAACTTATTAATATGCACTAATGCTAAGAGAGCGAAAAACAAGTATTCTGCTTCGGTGTCTACAACCAACTGTGCTTGAAGGAATGTCTTCTAATTGTTCGTTCAATTCCTCCCCTGTGAGAAGAAGGGAGTAGGACAATGCTATCAAGGTTCATGAACTCTCCCAGTAACTGGACTTCTTCTACCTGGCTTGTCCTTTTGCAAGGGAATGTCACAATATTCTTCTTAATTTTGATTTTTTTCAAATTAAATATATTTTTATATTTCTCGCATCCATCACAAAATCTTCAAAAACTCAGAAACTAGTTCGTTAAAGTCGAATACTTCCGATTAATCGATTAATTGATTCTATCAAACTTGCATTGTAGTATCCGTTTTAATAGTGAAATGTTGGTGTGTTGAGTTGTTATGTGTTTTGTAGTGTGGTAGCTTGTGGCGTGAGCGGTTTAGTAAAAGGGCCTGTAAGTATATATGTTTAAGAGAGAAGTATTAATAATAAGAAAGTAGTCACCACTGCTAACAATAAATATATTCTATAAAAATAATAACTACAAGTTATTTGAAGGATATTATAAACTTATTAATAGAACTAATGCTAAGAGAGCGAAAAACAAGTATTCTGCTTCGGTGTCTATAACCAACTGTGCTTGAAGGAATGTCTTCTAATTGTTCGTTCAATTCCTCCCCCGGGGGGAAGGGGGTAGGACAATGCTATCAAGGTACATGTACTCTCCCAGTAACAGGACTTCTACTACCTGGCTTGTCCTTTTGCAAGGGAATGTCAATATTCTTCTTAATTTTGATTTTTTTCAAATTAAATATATTTTTATATTTCTCGCATCCATCACAAAATTCTCAAAAACTCAGAAACTAGTTCGTTAAAGTCGAATACTTCCGATTAATCGATTAATTGATTCTATCAAACTTGCATTGTAGTATCCGTTTTAATAGTGAAATGTTGGTGTGTTGAGTTGTTATGTGTTTTGTAGTGTGGTAGCTTGTGGCGTGAGCGGTTTAGTAAAAGGGCTTTAAGTATATATGTTTAAGAGAGAAGTATTAGTAATAAGAAAGTAGTCACCACTGCTAACAATAAATATATTCTATAAAAATAATAACTACAAGTTATTTGAAGGATATTATAAACTTATTAATATGCACTAATGCTAAGAGAGCGAAAAACAAGTATTCTGCTTCGGTGTCTATAACAAACTGTGCTTGAAGGAATGTCTTCTAATTGTTCGTTCAATTCCTCCCCCGGGTGGAAGGGGGTAGGACAATGCTATCAAGGTACATGTACTCTCCCAGTAACAGGACTTCTACTACCTGGCTTGTCCTTTTGCAAGGGAATGTCAAAATTCTTCTTAATTTTGATTTTTTTCAAATTAAATATATTTTTATATTTCTCGCATCCATCACAAAATCCTCAAAAACTCAGAAACTAGTTCGTTAAAATCGAATACTTCCGATTAATCGATTAATTGATTCTATCAAACTTGCATTGTAGTATCCGTATAAATTTATATTTATTTATATACAATCAAACAACGGCTAGCCACAACATAATTGAAGTCATTACAACATTATTAGAAAAAAAAAAAATTTGGTGTGAAACACTCACACAACTTTCTCTTACTCCACTTTTGAAAGTTTTAATTGACAAATTAAAGTTACTGAAAACACTGTTCAAATAACAACACACTTCCGGTTTGACTAGTTTACTTGAAACTCGTAAAATTTTGGCAATCTATTTATTTCTAATTAATTTTGTCTAGATAGTAGAATTGTATAATCAATTAAGTCAGCACTTTAGAGGCAAACATAATCCTGGCCTTCCCCTAAACGCCCGCTTAAATGAGTTTATCCGGAGAAAAGTTTCCAAAAAAGTTGTAGCTCATTATGTGTGGTGCACATACATAAGGAAAATCGATTGCAAAAAATACTTTTCAGTAAAAACGCATTTCCGGTCATCCGATTTTCTTCAAACTTAGAATTTCAACAACATATTTAATTCTAATCAAATATTATTTAGATGATAGAATTGTGTAATTAACTGAAATAGCACTTAATAAAACAATCTAATTCCACCCTTCACCCAAAAGTGACCTTAAATGCATTTTCTCGAAGAAATGTTTCAAATAAAAGTTCTGTAGCTCTGTATATGTAGTTGATATAAAGTCTAAAGAAAACTGTTGGAGCAATTTTCGAGAAAATTGCAAAAAAAAATGAAAAATAAATTCAGTAAAGTGGGAACTTCTGGTTGAGGAATTTTCACAGATAAGGTACTGTTGGATCCCATTACGGATATCAAGTTTGAACTTTCTGCGATTTTTCGTTTTTGAGCTATGCTGTTCACATACATACATACATACATACACACACACACACACCATTTGCTAAAAACCACTTTTTTGGATTCAGGGGTCCTCAAAACGGATATTCCGGTGAAAACTGGATATCGAAAATTTGACGCGAGTAAGAATAAGAGTTACTAGGAGTAAGAGGGAGTACAATCAACACTTTATAACTTAAAAGTGGGGCTGCACAACTATATGGCGATGCGAACACACAGCATTCTGATCAGTCTGCGGAGGACATAATATTAATTTACATTTAAAAC
Organism: Triatoma infestans; assembly: GCA_011037195.1. Taxonomy (NCBI): domain Eukaryota; kingdom Metazoa; phylum Arthropoda; class Insecta; order Hemiptera; family Reduviidae; genus Triatoma; species Triatoma infestans. The sequence goes on along the minus strand of JAAEAF010013416.1, from coordinate 300,826 downwards.
TATCAGTGATCATATAGATTCAAAAAATTATCTTCAAACGCTATATGAATCGTTAAGTATAATAATTCTAGCCAAAGGCTACCATCCATAGATATGAGAATTTAAAATCCCTAGAGAATCCACTAGTATAGATTTTGCCAGAGTAGTCAGATGTGATAGGTCTATCCCGACATCGTCAATGAACTTACGCGTAAGAGTAGGGGAATCGTACCTCTTGACCCAAACCATAGACCATATATATGGAATTCCCTTTCACCGTACTCCTCGAGAAACTTTTCTTTATAGAAACCAACACATTTCTTATAAATATTTTCTTTCTCCCGGAGTACTTTATCAGCCTGGTCCATATCATTACTTTCATACCGAATTGTTGTGGGATCTAAGATCCAGGCTACATTATTCTGTGAAAGGCAATGATGTCGGCATACCTTGTAGAGCCCTCTTCATGAATTGCGTAAACCTCAATTATGTTATATATATAACATAAAATGTGGGTATAAAAAAAAATTACTAAATATATACAATTAAAATATTATGGGGCGCGTGTTGGTGTAGTGGTTATGAGCATGGACTTGTAAGTGGGAGGACCCCAATTCGAGTCCCGCGTATAACTGCTAAATTTTATATTGGTATGAAAAATGTTAACAGTAAAGTAGGTCTTCCGCCCCCGTCCACGACACCTAATTTAGTAGTTGGACGTTAAGGCCGCCTGAAAAAGTAGGCATTACTTTACTTTAAAATATTTTTTTAAATAATACAGTCGGCATTTCGAAATCAATATCTCCGTGTACAAAATCATTCCATTCTTTACCAATTCTTGAGATGAACATCGTTGTTGACACATATTTGAGTTTTGTAAAAAAGAACAACGAAAGATAATGAAACGCGCAATTTGCGCGAAGGCACATGGAATGAAATTGTAGCAAATAGCTCCGGACAATCACAGTATAAATCCATTCAATAGCTTCTTCAAGAAAATCAAATCAGTTCGCAATCTTCTCTAATTTAGAGTAGCAAAGTTAGAGAGCCAAAGAAAGAAGCCGTATGCGGTCCGCAGGTCTTGAGTTTGATTCCCCCCCCCCTCAAATAGGTTATTAAATTTTATCTCAGTGATTGTTCAGAGATAGAGGAGCTAGAAATGGATCAAATATTGTATCTGTACTCCTTATCTTTATTAAAATGAAACTTATGAAATCCTGATGTTAAATATTAACAAAATATCACAAAATCACAATGTTCATTCAAGTTCAGAATTTTTTGTTGTAACACATGTCCTGAATTTTGTAAATAAGGGAAAAAACCATAAATTACAAAAAATTAACGGATCAGTTTGCTATTAAATAATAATTTAAACCATTTTTTATTTTTTATTTAATTTTTTTTTATAAGGAATCCATAATATATCATGATGAACAGGTCACAACATTAATTTACTGATGTCACCATTAATACTTAGTAGGCATCATTAAAATACCAGTGAAACTATTAGCATGGATTTTTCTTAGAGGCTTTAAAGATTTTTCTGCTTAAAAAATTCATATTAATCTTTTCAACAGGATATAGTATTACTAATGTTTAAACTGAAAAGTGTTACGCTAAATAATGTGCTCTATTACCTCGAAATAATATATGATTCACCAAAATAGTATTCATTTACATGAAGCTCCCTAGCCTTGATAGGAATTTATTAAAAAAAAAAAAAAAAAATCTGTTGTGAAACACTCATACAACTTTCTCTTACTCCAGTTCTCAAAATTATAATTGACAAATTTTATAGTTAGTGTACCAAATTTAATGAAATTCGTTGAAAACTGTTCAGTAAAACCACACTTCCGGTTGACTAATTTCCTTGAAACTCGAAATTTTGGCCATCTATTTATTTCGAATTAATTTTGTTTGGTTATAAGAATTGTATAATTAACTATGATAGCATTTTAGAGAAAAACATAACCCCACACCCTCCCCAAAAGTGCCCTTAAATGAATTTTCCCAGAGAAATGTTTTAAATAAAAGTTGTACATCTTTGTATGTATAGTTTATATTGGCAGTTTCAAGAATATTGTCGAAGCTTTTTTTGAGAAAATCGCGAAAAAGTGAATAAAATCTCTTGGGTAAAGTGGTAAAGTAAAGGCACTTCCGGTAATCCGATTTTTTCCAAACTCGGAATTTCAACATATATTTTATTCTAATTAACATTATTTAGATGATAGAATTGTATAATAAACTGAAATAGCACTTTAGAGGAAACCATAACCCCACCCCTCTCCCAAAAGTACTCTTAAATGAATTTTCCCGGAGAAATATTTCAAATAAATGTTGTAGCTGTTAGTATGTGTAGTTGATGTACCAAGTTTGAAGAAGATCGTTGGAGCCATTTTTGAGAAAATCGCAAAAAAGTAAAAATCCAACTAGTAAAGTGGTACTTCCGGTTGAGGAATTTTGACAGATAACCTACTGTCGGATCTCATGGTGATAACTAATTGGAATATAAAGTTTGAACTTTCTACGATTTTTCGTTTTTCATCTATGCTGTTCATATACATTCACACAATATAGATATATATATATATATATATATATATATATATATATATAGGGAGAGAGAGAGAGAGAGAGAGCATTTTCTAAACATCACTTTTGGACTCAGGGGACCTCAAAACGGATATTTCCGGTGAAAACTCGATATCGAAAATTTGATACAATTACAATATTTCCTCTTGAGTAAGAGAAAGTAATAATTGAAGCGCGAAAACCACGTGTCTGTTGAACTCCTACATATATATATCCAAAGGAATATCAAATAAGGTTTTTCCGCTTTTCTTATTATGTAGTATATACATGTTAGAATGTAAGAACTGAGCGAGCGACTATTAGGTCAAATCAGCTACGACTTAAAAGGATCTATTTGTGGTTCACAATGGTGTCGGTGTTTGGACAGATAGAAGTAGTCACGCAGCAATGTTGTAAGTATGAATGTGTGAGTGTCTGTGTGTGGGAGGCGTGGTTAGCTAGAATGTGTCTATGGGAACGGCTAAATCCAATTAACTATCTCTGCAGACCCTAATAGTATATTGTATATCAGTGTAAGTGTTATTTGTGATCTCCACGGGAAGCACTTAGAATCCTTCAAGATGTAATGGCTATCCAAATGGGAAATTCATAAAAAAATAACTACTTATTCATAATATATACACAATTTTCATAAAATAGGAAAACTAAAAAAACTTGTATGTTTCTTGAAAACGCAAATCTGAAAATCTGATATGATAAAAGAAAAGCAAAGAATCATACAAAACAAAGAAATTATTGGACAGTATGTTTTCTCTATAGTTTTGTCTTATACATATACATATATATTTGAAAATGGGGTGGGTCTGCAATGCTGGAAAAGCATCTGGTATTTTATTCGTCTTAGCATGCACATTGATTTGGTTCCTGATCGGTTTCGGATTTTCATCCATCATTAGAGAAAATTCACCAAGTTCGTGTAGAGAGTTCACTTCAACGTAATGTTTCTGTTACACTCACACTTGTTAGTTGTATATATGTGGGGAGGTTGTAAGGTTATGTTCTATGTGCGTGTGTGTTTTTCATGACAAAGTGGAATTAAAGTATAAATTTATTGTGATTAGACATTAAAAAATAGTGTATAATAATAGCATCGTAGCGCACGGTGTGATGAATGAGAGGCATGCGTTATTCCATATCTCATGGAAGTTGAATTGGCCTTTATTTCCATGACGCAACCAACAGCGCACGTGAATCCAACTACTTGGATTTTCGTTCAACACTCTATGCGTCTTCTTAACTCGCTAATGTTGTGTGATTTTTATTGGTTATATATTATATAATTAATTTCAAATATTAGTTACTTAGTTTTAATTAATATTTTATTAATAATTTTATTATTAAAAAATTATTATTATTATTTATGTAATTTATAAATTAAATAATTTTATTTATATTATTATTATTATTTTTTTTTTAATATTTATAATAATCATTATTTTAATAATAATTTTATTATGTGTGGAAAGAATTGCCTTAATCAAGTGCTCCACCCTACCTTACTGTGCAAAGTACTGTGGTGGATGCCAAATGAGATTAACATGTGCTATCCCAGCTCGTGTGGCCACAGATAGAGAGAGAAATAATGTTCAAGGGGCGCTAATGGCCAAGGCAGTCGATGCGCAAAAAAAAAAAAAAAATTATTAACTGATAGTATTAAACTATTATTATTAATTAATAATATCTCGACATGACTTCTGGTAGCATTGCAGATATGCTTTGCTTCGATACTATACATATACATATATGCCAAAGACGTTAGTGAATCCAGATAGCGAGAAACCTCAACGTAATCAGTAGGCTCATTTCAGATGGAATAGCATCTCGAAAACGAGTGTTCTTCTTTGAAATGATTGGCTCTCTTTCATTCTTAAAAAGTTGTTCTTCAACATACGTGTAAAATTCCGAAATACGCCTAAGTCAAGCTGAAAGTTCTGTGACTAGTCCAATATTTCGTTTTCTGTAAAGCTGCTTTGTCCACAGGGCTCTCTGCTTTTTTCTTTTTCGTGTACTTTTCAAAAACAGATAACCTGCACGAATAGCTAATGCTGCTTCTGAATCCCTCGATAAAATGCACTCTAACAGATGATTAAGTGTGGACAACAAATTGAATGCCTCAAGAGGCATGCGCCACGGATGTTGAAATGGAAAGAGGAAGCGCAAGTTGAAGGGGAAGAGGAAGAGGAAAGCGCACAAGTGTGGACATACCTTAATCCCTATATATACAACCAACAAGTGTGACTGTAACAGAAACATTACATTGAAGTGAACTCTCTTCTACACGAACTTAGTGAATTTGCTCTGACGATGGAAGAAAATCCGAAACCGGTCAGAAATAAAATCAATATGCATGCTATGACGGATAAAATCCCAGATATATATATATATATATATTTTATACCAACATTATTGAAATAAAACATAACCTAATAAAAAAATAATAGAATTACGACGTAAATTACGATTACAGGAAATTAATGATGTAAGCGCAGACCGTTTAATGCAATTGTATCATTCATGGAAATGCCCTTGAACGACTTGTGAAATGTACATATTACTTTTGGACTGATTCATATTATTTACAAAACGATAATTTTTTTTTATTTTCTCATTTTATGATTTTTATGCAATAAATGGAAGTAAGAATTAAAGTTCATGAATTCTTTCTTTATTTATTTTTTTATGTATTCATACTTAATGTCGTAATCTATTCCTCTCGAATGACAATTGAAATTAAAAAAATCTTCAAATGGGTACATAAACATAACTTTAAAGAAAGTAATTATTATAATAATATATTTACCTTAGTGGATTCTGCGACTTTTAAGAACTGCATCAGTTTTGAGAATATATTTTTGAGAGATTTAATGTCATCTTACGGCATTTATAATAAGAAATATTGATAACATAACCAGTAATATAATAAAAATTGATCAACAAATAAAGTTACAAAATAAATAACAAATAAAGTAATGATTGTGTAATTTTTATTCTTTACATTTTTATTTCAAATAAAGGACATAATTTTTTTTTTTATGATCGCCGTGAGTTTTAAAGAGGTTAAATCGAGCCGCGACCTTTCCGCTTTTACAGTGAAGGGCCGGCCAGCCATTTATCAGCGGGGCGGAGAGAACTTGATCTCCTTGATAACGATTCAAAAATATAATAAATTCTTTTGCGAAGAAATAAAGAATAAAAAAATAGAATCAAAAAATATAATTATGATATATTCATATTAACTAGATATATTTATTACCAAAAACACTAAATTAAAAAAAAAAAAAAAATACAGAAGTTACAAAAGAAAAGGTTAGGAAATTTGTAAATATAGTTATATAATTATTGATATTTATGTATATCATTAATAAAATAGTTTTATTATATCTGTAATAGAATGTAAATCCTTGATGAAATGTGTGAACTTTCATTTCGTGGGAAAACAAGATAAGTATATAATTTTTTTTTTTTTAACTGCCATATTAGTAAGTAGATTAAGCAGACACTTCTTTGCGTATTTCTAATTATATATTTGTTTATATTAACAAGTGTTTATAATAGTATTTTGGTTTTTATGATTTTTGCTATTAAAATCTAAAATGGTAGTTTAATCATAATTAAAAAAGTTCTTTTTCATTTCGAAATCAACAACAAACCGGATCTAGAACAAATATCCAGACCCGGGTCTAATCCATCTTAGATTCACCGCAGTCCGAATAAATCGGACAATAATCTGAACGGGAAATAGCCTAAGATCTTCCATAGACATCCTGTTCCGTTCAAAGGTCCTGAACTCAGGCAATCAGTCATAAGATAGATGGGCGTTTCCTCCACTCGCTCACCGACTCTACAAAATGGATCCGGCCCCATTACGTAAAAATGTCTCCTTAAACCACAATGCCCAGTAAGGGATCCAAACAGATGCCTGAGAGAGCTCCATGAAAGACATAGCAACGTCTCACTAACAACCCTGTCCGGACCCCGATGAACATTTTGGACTGCAGACAACCAACTGAGCTCATCCACAAGGATGAATGCTGTAAAGCTGTCCATGTCCTGACAGACATGTACCAGAAGACACGCCAACAGCAGGCTCGGGACCAATATGAAAGGGAGAGAGGCGCCTAATTTGGCAAACCTATCCACATCCTCATTCCCAAAAATTCCCATGTGACCTGATACCCAAACTAGAAGCACACCCTTCTGAGAAGAAAGCTCTTCCGGTCTTTTAGAATATTCTAACACCAAACTGAAAGTGAAGACACATGAGCTCCGCGCCTACAGCGCAACTTGGCTGTCCGAGCTGATACAAACACCTTTTAGTCTTAGACCTTAGTCTGGAAGATTGAGGTCCATTCACCAAGAGATAATGCCAAATGTTCTACGGTCTCAAAATAGACCGCAGCTTCAGATCTACCATCCAATTCTGGAGCCGTCCGTGAAACACCGGAAGTAATTATCACGTATCACACGAGACGGACCCAATCTTCCCTAGAAGGTAATCTGAGCACTGTAAGAATGCTCGAAAACAAAAGTCTTCAACATTCTATCATAAGGAAAACCTGTAACAGGAACTTTCAAAAACATGTCGCGATGAATAGTAGTAGAGCTGCCATATCGCTTGCCCTGCCAAAAACCTGCCTATTTCATTCTATAATAGGTTTTCATTACTTCAGTTATAAAGAGCGGTGGAATTCCCAATGGAAGTCTCCATTGCAGCTGTTGTAGTGGTCCGCATCGTACCGGTCAAAACTCCAAAAAGTAGTTGATAATATAAAAAGACTTCAATGATGTATGCAATTCTAAGGAATGTATATATAAAAATTTCTAGTAGTGGTCGCGTATAAATACTCATCCATCCTGTAAATAACTTATAAAACATCCTGGTTCTTCAATAAAAAGCTTTCAATTAAAAACCGTATAGGAGATTCCTATTAAATATATACTACTATTAAGAGATCTAGAAATTGTCAATTAGTCAAATTTAGAATTCAAAATTTGAAGAAAAAATTGAAACCGGAACTGCGACTTTATACAGAATAAGTTTTTTGAGCTTTTTAAGGAAATATTTTCTCGAAAACTGTTCGACTAATATTCTTTAAACTGATTGGATAGATGAAACCTTAGTGCATAGGATTATCACTTTTATCTGAAACTATTTTACTGGAAATAAAATGTGATGTCGGTTTAGTTCCCAACTATTCGCAAGGAACGCCAAGGTAGTATCTTCACAGGAAGCCAACCAAGGGGGATGAAGTATCGTCTGCTTCCCCTACCGAAGGTGTCTATATTGAAGCAAAAAAGGAATAGTGGGCCGCCCCATTCTATCACCACCTTCAAGAGCGAAGGCACTTTACGTGCTACCAGCCAGCAACAAACATCCAGTCTACATACACCGTTAATTTTGCCTATCTCTCATTTAGTTTTCCCGCCCCGTCTCTTAATCTCTTAATTAAGTCAAGTCCTTAGAATTATAAGTATATAAGAGGTGTGTAAATTAAGTAATGAGACTGATTTTCTAGTGTTCGATCTGGCAACACTGGAGACGCGGCGCATGCGTGGTAGGGCAAGTAAACATCTGATACACGTCCAGTGCAAATTTGAAAATGCTAGAGTTGTTGCACTGTCCGTAGTGACTTTTTTTGTGAGCAAGGTTTTTTCAGTGCGTTTTAAAAATGAGTGACATCAATTACGAGCAACGTTGTGCTATCAGGTTTTGCTTCAGACTTGGGCACAGTGCAACGGAAACGTTTGAAAAACTGTGCCAGGCCTATGGAGACAATGTTTTGTCGAGAGCACAGGTTTTTAGGTGGTTTAAGTCGTTTGCAGAAGGAAGGGAATCAATTGAAGACGAGCCTCGCAGCGGAAGGCCTTCATCTTCAAGAACCGACGAAAATGTTGGCAGAATCCGCGATCTCGTGCGTTCAGATCGTCGTTTGACAGTCCGAATGATCGGCGAAGAGTTGAATTTGACTCACACAACCGTTCATCAAATTTTGACTAATGAATTGGGGATGAGAAAAATTTGTGCAAAAATGGTTCTGAAAAATCTTTCACAAGAGCAAAAAGACATCAGAAAGGAAAGGAGCCTTGACTTTTTGGGAGCAATTGAAAACGATCCCAATTTTTTGGAACGTGTTATTACAGGAGACGAGTCTTGGGTGTTTGAGTATGACCCAGAAACTAAGCATCAGAGCATGCAGTGGCACACTTCAACCTCTCCAAGGCCAAAAAAAGCAAGAATGAGCAAGTCAAAAATCAAATGCATGCTGATTTGCTTCTTTGATAGCCAAGGAATCGTTCACAAAGAATTTGTGCCTCAATGCCAAATGGTAAACCAACATTTTTACCGAGAAGTTCTTGAGAGACTTCGAAAAAGAGTCACGCGTATGAGACCAAACATCAAAAACAAATGGCTGTTGCATCACAACAATGCTCCTTGTCACTCCGCGATTTCTATTAATGAGTATTTGGCCAGTAATAACATTCCTGTGGCTCCTCAGCCTCCTTATTCACCCGACTTGAGACCATGTGACTTTTTTTTGTTCCCCAAATTGAAAAATCACCTCAAGGGACGTCATTTTGGAACAGTGGAGAATATTCAAACAGCCGTAACCGAACATCTGAAGTCTATTCCAGTATCCGAGTTCCAGCACTGCTATGAAGGGGCCAGAATCGTCTACAGCGTTGTGTGGCTTCCAAAGGTAGTTACTTTGAAGGGGACAATGTTGAATTGTAATTTTATTTGAATAAAAAAAAGATAAAAAATCAGTCTCATTACTTAATTTACACACCTCGTATATATATATATATATATATTAATTACAGTGCAGTAGACATAACATTTAGTCATTAATTATAAACCCTCCGAAACTCCCACTACAAAATTATTTATAAAATCTGTTAATTTGGCTTAAATTTAAACTGGCGTTAAAAGCTTTTCTAAAATATGTTGGGACACTGAGCATTATCTGGAAAAAAGATATGTATTGGTATCGTTTATTGATACCGAAAGTTGAAGTGATGAGTAAGAGTAAGAGATTCTTAATTAGAGAGATTAGAGAGTTGGTATTCGAAATGCGTACTACTGATTTATAAAAATATATTATATTTTAACAAATAATTTAAAGAGATATAAAATGGAAAAACTAAGATGCACAATTGTAAATAACTATAAGAATTATAAAATGAATATAAAATATTAAAGAAGTTAGTAAAGTGTTAAAACCTTAAATAGGGACGCGCTCGCGATGTGAGATGGTGCTTCTGATCTGAAAACTGATGTAGACGTTTGATGCCTGAGTCGAACTGAATCCCTCCTCCAGTGGGGCGACGTGTTATATTTGCATCACTCACACATCGACGCTGATGTGTAAGTACGTGTAACACTAAGACATCTCTTGTGGTATATTGACCCTAGGGGAGGTCAGTAGTTAACAAGGGCTGATTTGGCAGGGGTGGCGACGCTTTGTTAACAGATAGTGGCCAGGTAGGCCAGTAAGGTATTATCTCTTGACTGTATATTGACCCTTTTTGAAAGAAATACAAAATGGGCTTGCCGCGGTTCATGACCTGCAGGTAGCGGCTGGCTGGACCCTTTTCCAATTTTCAACCACTAGTTGTAATTTTTAGATTTATTTAAAAATTATCTATTCTTTTTTTTCTTGCTATCGCTATCACATCACAGATATAATCCTCCCTCCTGTATTGTAATGCTCCCCCCACACCCCCTAATTAAAAACTTACATAAACTATATATCTTTAAAAGAAAATTTGCTAATCAAAATATGGTTGATAAAATCAAAATATGATAAGAGTAAGTCCTGTGAATGATTCACACCATATTCTTTATATATATATATATATATATATTCATGGGTCTGAAAAAACACACGAATTTCCGAAGCAATATCAATGTTGAAAATTGCAATGCTTACTCTTGTAAGAGAAAGTAACAATCGTGGCCCTACCTGCTTAGGACACTAATTTTTCATTTTCCAAAATTTCTTTTTCTGTTGTTGATCAGGGAGTATAAGTTACGTTAAAATCCTATGTATTTATAGACTTTTCCTTATCAACCACAGAATTAATAAAAACATAGATGAATAACAAGGAGATGATATGGATAGGTCCGTAGATTTGAAGAACATGAAATCCTTTCATTATCAAACCAGCTCCTAAAGATTGCATAACGCAAAATCTATTTCACATGTTAAAGCCTGTATCTCTAAAGTGTATGTATGTACTCTAATGAGTAATGACACTATGAAGTATGCTTCACTATATGAAAGTGGTTTTACACAGGCGCTGTTTTTATTTTATTTATTTAATACGTTTATCATACATACAGATGATGGGCGAATAATAATGAATCAATAGAAAAAGAAAGTGATAACTCATTTGACCGTGCTTTTTTTTCAAAGCGTCTGTTGGAGGGAAAAAGCCCTGCGCTATTCAAAGCCTTTCTGCTTATCTAGATACCCAAAAATCCAACATTAACAACAGTGCAGGTATATCGGACTATAATCTAAAAGAAAAACAACCTAAGCTCTTCTACTCCGACCAACGATCCTGAATTTAATTTCGTTTCATTACAAGCTATCTGTTATAAAATGAATGGATACCTATTCTTCCTCTCATACAAAAGAAAAATCTGGCTTATGCCACATTTTGTAAAGAGTCTCATTACATCACAAAACCCAGGAAGGGATCAATTGTTTGGGCCTAAATTAATAGTGCCAGAATATTGTTAATCAAATTTAACATTGAAGTTAGATTGACAGAATGGGAGGGCAGGCCTCATTCCCCTGCGACCACCTACATTAAGAGGTCTATTGTGGATCCCCTAAAATTATAGCATACCCTCAGCTTCGCTCTCCTTAATCAGGCCTAGCAAAGCTGAGAATGGCTCCGTCATGAAACTCGTAGCTTCGGGATTGCTTGTCCCCAGTTGAAGAAACAATAGTCATCGTTAGGCCGGCACACACAAAAAGCGATCATGCGTACCGAGGTTTCCTCCTCGACCCTGCAGAATCGGCATAACGCCTTATCTGCAAGTAATTGGTGCATGTACCTATTCAGCCTATAATGCCTACAAGGCCGACCCACTAACAGCCTTATGTCGCTTCGGCTATGGCTCAGTAGGTCCTAGGTAAATTTTGGCAAATATCACTTAATGAAGAAATTAGCCTGCTTCTGTGTTGGTGTTCTCTCCCATCATTGCAGACGCTGTTCTTCTATCCAGCCTTTGACAGAAGTTTGAATTAGGCTCATGGACAACTCACAGGAGGGATCGGGGCATATAAAGGTATCCTTCGAACCCTCCCTCGCTAGGGCATCCATCCGCCCTCTCGTTGCCCAGAAACCCCGCATGACCCGGCACGACCAGGCGAGTGTCAGTTTATTCCGAACATCCATCTTGGTTAGGGCAGTTAGGCAATCCCATATCAGTCTTAGACTATTCGGCGGAAGAAAGTGCTCTTCAAGGGTGCCTGACTATCGGATTGGGATAAAAAATATTCAGGATTTTTTAAGTAGATACGGTTTTATAGACTTTTTCCCACAAAGAATATTAAGATGGGTGCATGAATGATGGTTGTTGGCGGTTAACGCTATCAATAATGACATCAAAAAGAATTAACGCTGTGGTATAAGCAACATTAAATAACAATATAAACATTTACATAAAAAAAAAAAAATATACATATATATATATATCTTTTGAAAAAATATAACAGTAACAAAAATAAAAAGTATAATCAAAGAAAAGATGACCAAAGATAATAGGAATAAACCACACCCAACAAATATATAAGTAGGGTGTTAATGCGCACGGTTTCACATATAACCAACTATAATATATCTCAAGGTTGAAATATCCTCACGAACTAATATTGTTCACTTAACTGTACATAACGGTTGTTTAATCGACCTTCAAAGGTTGTAATACAAAACATTATGTACTAGTAATATTGTAAGATATTTTAAACTATTGTAAACCAATAACAATCTCCCAAGGGAAGGAAGTAGCTAAGTGGTCAGCGCAATGGACTCCCACGCGGAGGACTCGGGTTCGAGTCCTGCTGTGGCTGCCCTTAAATTTTTATCTTCCCAGGAGCCTCTACAGCTCACTGTCCAGGGGCCGGCAGTGCAATTAAATTAAAAAAAAAAAAAATTAATAATATCTTACAATATGTACACAAAAACTGCTTTAAGATTAAATGTTTTATAAACTATCACTTTATTTAAATTTGATTAGTATATTTATGCTTGTAATAAATATACTAATAAAGAAATATAAGTTTCTCCTAAGAATTATTTCCCGACACTTCTTTTGTGCGAACCATATAGAATACTTAAAAACTCAATAGGAATTGGGAATTCAGGATAAGTATCATACATATCCATTTTTACTTTCTCTTACTCCTAGTAAGAGGAAGTATTGTAATCGTGTCAAATTTTCGATATCGAGTTTTCACCGGAAATATCCGTTTTGAGGTCCCCTGAACGCAAAAAAGTGGTTTTTAGCAAATGTTCTGTGTGTGTGTGTGTGTGTGTGTGTGTGTGTGTGTGTGTGTGTATATGTATGTATATATATGAACAGCATAGCTCAAAAACGAAAAACCGTAGAAAATTGAAACTTGATATTCCATTTAGGTATCTCCATGGGATCTGACAGTACGTTATCTGTCAAAATTCCTCAACCGGAAGTACCACTTTACTAGTTGGATTTTTTACTTTTTTGCGATTTTCTCAAAAATGGCTCCGACAATTTTTTTCAAACTTGGAACATCAACCACACACATACAAAGAGCTACAACTTTTATTTGAAACATTTCTCCGGAAAAATTCATTTAAGGGCACTTGTGGGGGACGGGTAGGGTTAGGTTTTCATCTAAAGTGCTATTTCAGTTTATTAAACAATTCTATCATCTAAATAATGTTAATTAGAATTGAATATGTTGTTGAAATTCCGAGTTTCAAAAAAATCGGATAGCCGCAAGTGTGTTTACTTTACTAAATGATTTATTCTTTTTTTTTGCCATTTTCTCAAAAATGGCTCCGACGATTTTCTTGAAACTTCGTATATAAACTAATCATGTAAGATCTACAACTTTTATTTAAAACATTTCTCTGGGAAAATTCATTTAAGGGCACTTTTAGGGGAAGGGTGGGGTTACGTTTTTCTCTAAAGTGCTATCGTAGTTGATTATACACAATTCTATCATCCAAACAAAATTAATTAGAAATAAATAGATGGCCAAAATTCCGAGTTTTAAGAAATTTTTGTAAACCGGAAGTGCGCTTTTACTGAACAGTTTTTTAGTTTTCGACGAATTTAGTTAAATTTGGTACACAAACTATAATATTTGTCAATTATAATTTTGAGAACTCTGGAGTAAGAGAAAATTGTGTGAGTGTTTCACACCAGATTTTTTTTTTAATCAAAACATCAAGTGAATAGAAAAACAAATGTCGAAATTAAATTTAAGATTTAGTAACACATCTTGTGAAGTTCTTGGCTCGAGCATCATTGAAGATATTTCTAATTAATGAAGGAAGTAAAGCCTACAGAGTCTGCACTCTTTCTGATACTTAAAATGGATATTTTGGACAAAGATAATTTTCTCTTAGATCGAACTATTGAAAAATATGGCCCTTTTATATATTTCACTAAATATTCTCTGTAAAAGGCATTTTACAATTATTAGTTTCATGTTAAGTTCTAGGTCAGTAGTCGGACCTGGAAGACTCGGATTGGGCCATACCTAAGATATCAAATAATGTTGTAAAATGGATGTAGAAGTTCGGTAACAAAAAAACAACCTCTTTTTAAATTTTCAGCGAGACGTTTCGGCAAATGTATTGCCTTCTTCAGGGTAAAAATTTCTAGTTTGAGTTTCTTAAAACCACACTTTAACTAGTTTCACCATCAACACTTGGTGAGGATATATAGCACAAGTTAAACTGTACATTTTAAGAAATTCAAACAAGAAATTTTTACCCTAGAGAAGGCAATAAATTTACCAAAACGTCTCGGTGAAAATTTAAAAAGTATTTTATGAAAAGCATAAAGTATTTTTAAATTTTTAAATTCTCAAATTATCTTTTTTTTTAACAAATGTGTTTCTTTCCTTTTTGTCGAATTTATATTTACTTGTGTTTGTTATAGAAATACAATATTTTAGGAAAAAAATGCTCCATAAGTGAACAAGATTAAGCCTCAATCAAAGAGAAATAAGAAAAAAAAAAAAAGAAACCAAATTATACGGGCAAAAACTTGTTATAAAAATCTACTGGTTTTGTTTGCCCCAAATTTGTTCACTCTTTTTAATGAGTATTAATTAAGAAATTTAAAAAAACATTTTTCTGATTAATAATAAATAAAGTGAATGAGTAACAAAAAAAAAATTTGAACCAATCCTCAATGGAATACACTTTGCTCTACTTTTACTTTACATCATGCAATTACTTAACTTATCCTCAAGTAGCACTTAACATGGCAAACTATTTTGTAATATAATCACCTACTTAAATACCATATTGACAGTAAAAATACACCTTAACTTTGTATATAGTATTTTTTTTTTTTTTTTTTTTTTTTTTTTTTTTTTGTTACTTCATAGAGAAGTACGTAATAATCTTTTCGCTTTAATAATCTTATTCTAATTTTTATTACTTTCTCATACTCCTAGTAAGAGGAAGTATTGTAATCATGTCAAATTTTCGATATCGAGTTTTCACCGGAAATATCCGTTTTGAGGTCCCCTGAGTCCAAAAAAATTGGTTTTAGGTAAATGGTCTGTGTGTGTGTGTGTGTGTCTCGTAGAAAGTTGAAACTTGATATTCCGTTTAGGTATTACCATGGGATCCGACAGTACGTTATCAAAATTCCTCAACCGGAAGTACCACGTTTTTGCTGCGTTGAAGGCGCTTAATTCATGTGTCTTCACTTCCAGATTGGTGTTGGAATGTTCTAGAAGACTGGAAGATCTTTCTTAAAGGATGTACTTCTGGTCTGGGTTCCAGGTCATATGGGAATTTTTGGGAATGAGGAGGTGGATAGGTTTGCCAAATTAGGTGCCTCTCTCCCTTTCATTGGTCCAGAGCCTGCTGTTGGTGTGTCTTCTGACACATGTTTGTCGGGCTTTCAGACCTGGATGACCTCACAGCATCCATAAGGATGTGTGCAGTGGGTTGTCGGCAGTCTAAAATGCTCATTGGGGGCCCGGACGGAGCTTTGAGTAGTGGGGTCCGATGTCTTTCACGTACCTCCCTCAGGTATCTGGTTGGATTCCTCACTGGGCATTGTGGTTTAAGGAGACATCTCTATATAATGGGACTTGTGCCTGACCCTTTTTGTAGAGTTTGTGAAACTGAGGAGGAAACACCCATGCATTTGATGACGAATTGTTTGGGTTGTGAGGAGATTAGGTTTAGGACCTTCGGCCGGAATAGGATGTCGGTAGAGGATCTTAAGCTGTGTCCTTTTAAGGTTTTGGTCCGATTTGTTCGGTCAGTTGTGAAACTTAGATGGTTAAAACCTGGGCCTGGATTTTTTCTAGTCCCAGTGGTAGGTATTCTTTAGGGGCAGCTATATGGGCCCGAGGGGGCTTTGGATAGCACAGGGTTTACTTACCTCCCCTTTTGGGAATAATAATAACCACGTTTTTGCGATTTTTCTCAAAAATGGCTCCGACGATTTTCTTTAAACTTGTTATATCAACTGCATATACAATGAGCTACAACTTTTATTTGAAACATTTCTCAAGGAAAATATATTTAAGGTCACTTCCGGGGGAGGGGGGTGGAGTTAGGGTTTCATCTAAAGTGCTATTTCAGTTTATAAAACAATTCTGCCTTCTTAATAATGTTAATTAGAATTAAATATGTTGTTGAAATTCCTAGTTTGAAAAAAATCGGATAACCGGAAGTGCGTTTACTTTACCACTTTACTAAATGATTTTTTTTTTATTTTTTCGCGATTTTCTCAAAAAATGGCTCCGACAATTTTCTTGAAACATCGTGTATAAACCAAACATGCAATAATCTACATCTTTTATTTAAAACATTTCTCTGGGAAAATTCATTTAAGGCCACTTTTTTTAGGGGAGGGTTGGGGTTACAGCTTCCTCTAAATTGCTATCATAGTTGATCATCCAAACAAAATTAATTAGAAATAAATAGATGGCCAAAAATTCCGAGTTTTAAGAAAATTAGTAAACCGGAAGTGCGCTTTTACTGGACAGTTTTTTTCAGTATTCGACGAATTTCGTTATATTTGGCACACAAACTATAATATTTGTCAATTATAATTTGAGAACAGGAGTAAGAGAAAGTTGTGTGAGTGTTTCATACCAGATTTTTTTTAAAAATGACCCGTTAATTGATTTTTTTTTTTTTAAATTTTAGAATAATTAATTAAAAAAAAAAAAACTAGTTAAAAACAGATTTCATAATCCATTCATGTCGTAAAGTAAATTCTAAATTAACGCAATATCTTAAATTACTTTAGTAAAAAAAGGTTAAGTGGTGTTAGGCAGTTTTTATAATGGAAAGTCAGTTATAAAAATTAAGTTATCTGGAATGTTTTACAGCCTTTAATGGCTGGTTAAGTATAAAGAAAAAACTTAAGTAAGTACTTATTTTCAAGAAACTGCTACAAGTACTTAAACTCTTTTGTTTAGTATTTTGAGTGAGACTCCTGAAATCACGCAACACTCTGCTTACCAAAGGCGCACAAAAATAAAACAGTCTTTGCTATAACAAAATAAATAAATAAAGCATTTCATATAGATATAGAACATGAAAAAGAGTGAACAATGGATTCTTTCGGAATAATCAGACAATATGGGTAAAAAAAAAAAAAATATCTAGTTACACAGAAATTACCTCAACAAATCAAGCACATCATCCGCTCTAAACGGTTTTATAGCAACTAAAGCATAAATGTTAAAAGATTTGCTGTAAAAAAGTGTTTAGATTGATTGATGCACATGAACAATCATGATCTATCTCTATAGGTCGGGTATCATTCTGATTTGAATCGCTCACACCGACTTTCTCTTTTCTGAAATCGGGTGTGAAACATTCACACAACTTTCTCTTACTCCTGTTCTCAAAATTATAATTAAAAAATGTTTATAGTTTGTGTTCCAAATTTAACGAAATTCGTCTAAAACTGAAAAAAAACAGGTTAATAAAAGCGCACTTCCGGTTTACTAATTTTCTTAAAACTTGGAATTTTGGCCATCTATTTCTTTCTAATTAATTTTGTTTGGATGATAGAATTGTATGATCAACTATGATAGCATTTTAGAGGAAGCTGTAACCCCACACCTCCCCTAAAAGTGCCCTTAAAGAAATTTTCCCAGAGAAATGTTTTAAATAAAAGTTATAAATCTCTGTATGTTTAGTTTATATAAAAAGTTTCAAGAAAATCCCGAAAAAGTGAAAAAAAATCATTTAGTAAAGTGTTAAAACAAACGCACTTCCGGTATCCGATTTTTTCAAACTCGGAATTTCACCAACATATTTAATTCTAATTAACATTATTTAGATGATAAAATTGTTTATAAACTGAAATAGCACTTTAGATGAAAACCTAACCCTACCCGTCCCCCACAAGTGCCCTTAATGAATTTTCCCCGAGGAATGTTTCAAATAAACGTTGTAGCTCTTTGTATGTGTAGTTGATATACCAAGTTTAAAGAAAATCGTCGCAGCCATTTTTGAGAAACTCGCAAAAACGTAAAAAAACTTACTAGTAAAATGGCACTTCCGGTTGAGGAATTTTGACAGATAACGCACCGTCAGATCCCATGGTGATATCTAAACGTAATATCAAGTTTCAACTTTATACGGTTTTTCGTTTGTGAGCTATCCTGTTCATATACACACACACACACACACCACAGACCATTTGCTAAAAACCACTTTTTCGGACTCAGGGGACCTCAAAACGGATATTTCCAGTGAAAACTCTATATAGAAAATTTGACACGAGTACAATACTTCTAGGAGTGAGAGAAAGTAAAAAAAATTTACAATTTTAATTTAACATTTAGTTGAACGTGGAATTAGCCACTTACAGTGTAGAAGTGAAGGTGTCAAATGTGGGCGTGGTCAACATAATGATTCTAAATTTCTGGTTTGCCTAAATTACACTCCCACATTTGACACCTTCACTTCTTCACTCTGATTGGTTGTTTAATTATAGCGATTTTTTATTTTGCCGTACATACTCGTGGGACAAAAGAAAATTGATAAAATATATAACGCTTCTAATTTCTATAATTTATTTCTTTAATTGCATTAATAATTAGTTCGAATCCTTTTTCTTATGTTGTTGTGAGAAGAATGTAGATTTTGATTGAATTACCACTTGCCCAGATGTCCGTCTTTATAATAGTGTACAAACTTTCAATTGTGTATAAACTGAATTTGTTACATATGTACAATTCTTTGCTATCACACTGTTTTGACAAAACTTCCGGATGATGGGCGAACGCCCGAAACCGGTGGATGACCACAAAAAGAAGCAGCCTATCACGAAAAAGATCTCTGATGTTTTCCAAGCACAAACAATTCTTTCAATACTGAATACTTTGGATAGGTCCGCAATGCTGGATTACATCTGGTATTTTATCCATCATAGCATGCATATTGATTTTCTTCCTGACCGGTTTCTGATTTTCATCCATCGTCAGAGCAAATTCACCAAGTTCGTGTAAGAGAGTTCACTTCAACATAATGTTTCTGTTACACTCACACTTGTTGGCTTGTTGGTTGTATATATGTGCGGGAGGCTATAAGGTTATGTGTGTGTGTGCGCGCGTGTGTGTTTAGTGATAAAATGGAATTACTATAGATTATGATTAGACATTAGAAAATAGTGTATAATAAATAGCATGTTTTGAAGAATACTTTATAAATAAATTTCAATAGTGTTGTAAAGTATGCTCACTGTTTAATCAAGTCAATTTTATTAGGGGGGGGGGCAATAAGTTATTTCAGGAGTATATTGTACTAATAAGAATAGATAAAGTTTAAAGAAAGGCAATGCAAAGTTTATGGACAGTCAAAAGCTTGTACAAGTAATACATAAATGTGAAATACAAGCAGGGTTAATACAAGAAAATATGTAAGTAAATTGATATGTAAGAAGGTTGGCAGCAAATGGCAAATTGAAGATGATCCCCGATAGACTCACGGACCATTCGTGGCCAGCTGGACTTTCCTTATTCAGCCCATACTAAACATAGCTCATTTCCCTCAGTCCCTTACATGTCCAGGCACCCAACACAGCTGAACTTTATTGTGCCTGGAAAGTCGCGTCAAAGCCTCTCTACTTTCTTTGACAAGGGAAGAAGTAGTCCTGAAAGCCTCTAGAGCTTTTTCAGTGCAGCCTAGCTGTCTGAATAATGCGTCTGACGTCGTTAATAGGAACGCTACGCACAGACTTTAATTATAAATATGAAGTTTAAATAAATCGTTTTTCGAGATGAACGCATTAAAAAAAAACAAAAACAAAGAAAACAATCGATACAATAGTACTTTCGATACATGGCACAAACAAACACAAAAAAAGACACTCTGACATTGAAATCGATTTGTAGAAAATTTTTTTTATAACTCAGGAAATATCAATTTTATAACTCAGGATTTCTGGTGATTTATAAATAACTTTGAATGAATTTCCCTTTTATATTAATTTTAATGCTTGCAGCAATAACTCAATAACCAATTTTGCATATATACTTTATAACCATGAAATCCAAGATGAAATAATTCAGTTAAATCATATTTATTACATGAAAACAGCAGTATTCACAAGATTAATGGATAAAGTATTTGAATAGAAAAAAAAAAAAAAATTAGATAAAAAGTACCCTGCAAAATATAGTTACTTATTTATAAAAGCAGACTCAGTAATTTCAAAATAATAATAAATTTGTTATTCTATTGGTGGGAGGCCATGTTTGGGAGCATGAACTCGTTTGAAATAAATTAATATGGCCGCAGCTTATAACCAGAGCCTTATTGAAAGCAAAGTTAGAGTTATTTAACCTACAGCATTTAGCAATCTCACATCATTAAATATACTTGATATTAAAAACTGTTTCTAGTTCACGCAAATGTTAAGTAAGACTTAATGGGTGGCCCAATGTAAAGTCCAGTAAAAATAAAGTTATTTGTAAATATTGCTCTAAAAAAAGAAGAAAAGAAATGAATATATGAATTTTAAAAACACTATGCAGGAAACCTATAAACTATTTCATTTTTATCACAAATTATTTAAATAATTTGCGATTAGGTTTTTTTGTAATACCATTTGTATGAAAGAAGTCAGTTGCTAAACACAACTATGAAACATATATAATAATGTAAACAGTATATTTTATAGTAGGCCATATGGTAAAACTTGCATGGAATGTAATAGCTTTCAAATCATTCAGAAAGCAAGAGAGTAAATGATGTAATAGTATACGCACATATAAATATGTGGGTACTTTATTCATACTTAGATTAAACAGTTCACCTGAAAAGAGACGTCAGCCGCAGGCAGATGTAGAATGGGTACAATATCTCTCATCTCTGTAACGCATATGTTGTAACCGCTTTCTTCCTATACAATTACCAGAAATAAAACACCGCATAAGTTACAAAATTTGTATTATTATTATTATTATCATACAAAAAATAAGAATAATGATAATTTACGTTACAAAAAAAAAAAAAAAATTCAACACCCAAAATCAGATTGCAGTATTTCAAAAAACTTTCAACCAATCATAAGTCAAAAATAAAACAATACTTATGACTAGTGTTGAATACAGTTAATAATAAATTACCTTTTTTGAACTGTTTCATACACGTTTCTTGAATAAAATATTGAATATTATAAGCGAGTTATTTAAAATATTTAAAGTATACTTTGCGTTTTGTTATTTGAAATAATGAAAACCATTTATAAGGCAATTTTAAATAAAGTGCGAAAATTCATGTTCGATTCCCGTATGGGCAAAGTCGGTGTTGACTTAGCATCCAGGCGAGAAAAAATGGGAAGCTACAGTTGGTAGCGCAACTAGGTGCGAAGATCAGAACTAAACGGCGAACGGTGAACTACGGCATGCTTACCAAATATATCACTGTCTGATAAGCCGTGGTCTTTTAAGGTCTGTTGCGCCATAGGTATTTTTTTTTTAAATAAAAATCTATTATTACAGATTATCTAATACTTTTTTTTATTTGATTTTCTGATTGATTTAATTGCCATTGTTTATTATTAAGAAATTTCAATTTAACTATATAGATACTTTAATTATCCGAAAAATAAATAAATTTATTTGATTTCAGAATATTAAAAAAAAATCTTATATCATCATATTGAAATTATAAAATTAAAAATGAAATTAAGAAAGGGAAGAAATAAAAAAAAACAACAAAACAATGATACTGCAATTAAAGATGAAAACATTTGCCAGGAAACACATGACAAAATAAATAAATAAAAAGTACTTCTTTCTAAATCTTTAGATATAATTAAATGTTGTGTTTCGACATAATAAATGTCGACATCAGATGTTTTAGATACACTATTAGAATATACCAAATTAAAAAAACATTTTAATTAACGGTCGGAGTGGCTGGGAAAAACGGGGCCGGACTGGGGGATCCTGGTTTACGGATGGGTCCAAAATGGCCTTCGGAACTGGAGCCGGGATATATGGGGTTAAGCCGGAGATATGCATTGCGAGGCCCCTCGGCGGTTACTCCACAGTTTTCCAGGCTGAAGTCTATGCAATAAAGATCTGTGCTGAGGAGAACCTGCGTATGGACTCTAGGAATAGAGAGATATGCATCTTCTCGGACAGCCAGGCTGCGCTGAATGCTCTTCGGGCTTTCAGAATCACCTCTCCTTTGCTCAGGTAGTGTAGAGACTGCCTGGAGGCATTATCCCGGCACAACAAAGTTCGGCTAGAATGGGTGCCGAGGCATAAGGGGATCATAGGAAATGAAGTAGCCGACCACCTGGCCAGGGAGGGAGCGAATACTCCCTTCCTTGGGGCGGGACCTGCTCTAGGGGTAGCCAAAAGTATGGCGAGGGCGGCTCTGGGAGACTGGACTCGGAGGGAACATAACCGATACTGGAGGCTGAGTACCGGGGCGAAGCACGGCAAAATGGTTATGCCCGGAGCTGTGTGGAAGAAGGACCAGATACATCCTAAGCAGTATATCTGATCTCTGGGCATACTCAAAAAACATCTGCTCAAGGTGGGGTTGGTGGATGTAGAGCCCTTGTGCAGATTGTGTCAGGAGGAGGAGGAGGAGGAGAGGGCCTCTCACCTGTTGTTTGATTGCGTTGCAATCGGCAGACTGAGGTACGAGATCTTCGGCACGTTGAGACCGGAGGAAATCGTGCTCCAGGAAGGACTGGTGGGGAAGGTTTTGGATCTCATGAAGAGGGGGGCTTCCACTACTAGGTTTGAGGGGTTGGCACAATAAGCCTCAATGGGAGGCTGCAGTGCCTGGGTTTTAATCCCCCCTTGCATCATTCTAATTCTAATTCTAGTTAACTTAACTAGTTAAGGAATCAATGAATGAATTTTTATGGTTAGACTGCTGACGATTATAATTGTTTAATGTGGAAACTAAAATTATCTTTTATTTCAGGAGATTTTTTCAAAAAATTTTTTGGATTCTCACATTCTTGTGGGATCTGTCTAGCCAAAAAAGATTAAACGAAGAATAAACATTTGCAGGACTTCAAAATGGTTTGAACACTTGAAATCGATTGATGATCCAAAAATAAAACAGGCTATCAGGGTTAAAATTCTTTTAAGGTATCTGCCCCAAGTAGAAGTTGCGTTTACCGGTTAGGCTCGTCCGTTGGGGGAAGTTGACTGGGAACTAGCTGCTTCTTCAGAGATCTTGACGCCCCTAAAGATATCCCCCAAATCGTACAATGCGAACAACACCTTTCCTGGTGCCAATAACTTGTACATGACACACAAAGACTCAGAGGTAGTTGGGATTAGCGTATTCATACAGGAAATATCAACCCAACAAATCACACCTTATTCATATTTATATATGGAACACTTCTTACAAATTACTACATACTTTATTGTTATTTTCTTCTTTTTATTTGCATTTGCACATCGACAACTTGGGTCGCTTTGCGAGATTGAAGTCCACTCGAGCTAGGAGGGCGCCTTTCTGTTTGCACGACTTCCATTGTAACTTCCCCTTGGAAGTGGCATGAAGCCGGGCGATATTATGGTTTGATTGCCCCTCTTGACCACTTTAACCATCGAAACCAGTCAACAGAGTGGGAAGAGTTGGCAATCACTCAGTGACGCCATCCTTTTCCTTTCCCAGCTGATTGGAGTGGCTTTCTTCATAAGAAAATTATTTTAAGGTGTGCCACTCGTTGCTTCACATCTGTTATGCTTCATGTTTTATGTCACTACCTGATTAATATTAATCTAAAATTGGGGTCAAGTACTTTGTAAAAGTATTCCTTTGCACCCCAGATAAAAAATTCTAGTCTAAATACATACATTCCAACGTTCATACCAATAATTTCGTTCACGCTAATAAATACACTCAAGCTGATAAATACATTCTCACATGTGATAACTACAGTCACACTGGAAACATGCATACTGTGTGGGGAGGGTACTCTATATTCCACTCCCCAGTTAACTAAAACCTAATCTAATCTATTCTAAATTTTGTTGGATAAGTTTATACATTTTAAAAACTCCAATAACCATTTGATATGCGCAGATTCCTCTTTCAAAGTAACGCGCAAGACTCATGTGGCAGGCCTGCTCGTTTGTTATTATTATTATCATCATCATTTTGTATCTATGTGTCATATAATGTATTTCTGAAGAAAACTCAATTACGAATATTTATCACATTCGCAATAATTATTCTTATAGTAGTAGTAAGAGAATGTACAAAAAAATGGTTTCCGTATACAATTAAAGAATATAATTTTGTTAATAGTACAAAATACTGTGGTCTTGCTATTATTAAAGGAGTCTAGCGATTCGCTAATTGGATCCAATCATTGTTCTACTTCTATTATTTTGAAAATATAACGAGCACAACAAATCAGGAAAACGGTACTTTAGTTTGTGAATGAAGAAAATCTAATTTACATTCAATCTAATATTTCATTTCATTTGTTCCATTAGAAACTACAACCCAATCACAAGATAGAATTTTAACAAGGTATTATTATGATAGAATTTTCATTCTGTATAATATCATTAGCATAATTTGCTAAGAATAAAAAAATAACAATATCAGCCAACCTTGCTGATTGACCCTACATAATATATTATGACTTCTCTATAAGATTATGCAGAATGTTAAAATATGGAAGAATTTCAAGGATCCAAAAATAATAATTTTCAACAAAGGAGTGGACTGCTACTGAGGGGCATAATAATGCCCTTGTTGTAAGAGAGTAGTTAGAAGCCATTTTACTTTTTCGTTTTTTAAAACAAAAAAATAAAACCACTCCCAACTTAGTGATAATACTTCCTACAGATTCATGCCTGAGGCCATCATCAATAATACAATATGGAATTCCATCAAGGTTATTCAAAAAAAAATTTTTTTTTTTTTATATATCAATTGTTTAATAAAAAATTTAAAAAGGCTTAAAACAACCATAATATAACCTATAAGAAAATACTTCCCTAAATAGCTATTATTAACCATACAGTAATGGTATAAAAATAATAAAGTTAAGGATAGTTTATTGGTTAATTTTTACATTATTTATGTTACATAAACAAAATAAATCACATTAGTAGTCCTCAAGCGTTAGTCTAGTGGCTAGAGCTCTCGCCTTTCGTGCGAGAATTTCAGGGTTCGATTCCCATAAGGGCAAAGTCGGTGTTGACCCAGCACCGTCGTGATGAAAAGTGGGAAGCTACAGTTAGTAGCGCCCTAGGTAGCGAAGGCGGGAACTAAATGGTGTGGCAACTGCGGCGTGCTTACCCCCCCCTATTCAAATCTCTGTCTGGCAAGCCTTGGCCCTTCATGGGCAGTTGCGCCATAGGGTAGAGTAAATCACAGTATTTTCAATGTATTTTTTTTTTTCAAATTATCAATATCAATCACGTCCATATCAAAATATTTTGCATTATGTTGCGAATATTTTGACTTTAAAGTCAATTTTTTTTTTAATTAAGTGCTTTCTTTAATAAATTATTTAAGCAACTCTTAATCAATGTTAAAAAATTGGAAGGGAATGGCTAAGTGGTTAGCATCCTGGACTCCTACGCGGAGGTCTCGGATTCGAGTCCAGCTGCGCTAACCTTAGATATTTTTCTTCCTAGGACCCTCTACAGCTCACTGTCCGGTGATGGACAGTGTTGTATGTAACGAGAGAACACTGTCCGGAGGCCAATCTATGTTATCACACTGTTTTAACAAAAACATCCTGATGATGGGCAATGGATGCCGCGTACAGGAAAAAACTTTAAAATCTAAATCTAAATGCATAAATAAACAATATTATTCAAAGAATAAAAAATGAAGCATGTTTTATAAAATTAAAACCAGAATTTTACATATTATAAAAAGAAACCTAAAAAAAAAGTATTTAAAATTGGTTACTACTCATGACGTTTCTATTAAACTTGTCAATAATAATTTAACGTATAAAGTTTCCTTAACAAAAAACCTATTATCAAGCAAGCCTAGTATCTCTTTAATATCTTTCATTTCAATCCTCCATCAAAGAATGACATCTAATTATGATTGTAAGCAATATACTTTATTGTCAGAAAATATGACGTAACAAATATAAATCATACGTATTAAGAAATCTTTTATATATTTAAGGTTCCATTATTTTGTTACTCTAGTCTAATTTCGAAATTGCCAGCAATACATGTTTTGAGGTCCCCTGAGACCAAAAAAGAGATTTTTAGAAAATGATATCCGTGTTACAGCATATCTCAAAACGAATTGCGGAATGGATGTAAGAAGGAGAGAGAATTTAAAAGTGAATGGGTTTTTGAGAAATAAACTACAATATATGCTGAACATTGTATTATGAAAGAACTTACAAAAACTGCAAGGGCTTTATAGCTATAATAGAAATTAGGTTTCGAGAGATATATGGATGGGAAAGGTAGTAGAAGGTTGCTGACTCGTTGTTAACTGGTCGTAAACTTTTGTAAAAACTCTCCTGTAGGGCTAGCTCGGCTGTATATAAGCACAATCTCTCAACCTAGTCTGGCCTAGGTGGCGAGTAACTAGGTAGATTCTTCGTTTTTCGGATCTCATTACAATGTTCAAACTTAATATTTCGTTAAAGTGGTTACCAGGAGACCAGAGAATAAGCTTTTGTAAAAATCGTTCAACCGGAAGTGCCACTTTAATGAATGTTTTTTTTTCCTTCATTTTTTGTGATTATCTTCGAAAACGCCTCCAATGATTTTCTTTAAACTTGTTATTATCAACAACTACACATACAAAGAGCTATAACTTTCATTTGAAACATTTCTCTGGGAAAATTCATTTAAGGCCACTTTTTTGGGGGAGGGGTGGGGTTAGCTTTTACTCTAAAGTGCTATTTCAGTTCACTACACTATTCTATCATCTAAATAATATTAATTAGAATTAAATATGTTATTGAAATTCCTAGTTTGAACAAAAAAAAAAATGGGTGACCGGAAGTAAACTTTTATTGAAAAGTATTTTTTCAGTTTTCTGCTATTTTCTCTAAAACGGCTCCAAAAGATTTTCTTCAAACTAGGAATGTAAGTGCCAGAACTTTTATTTGTGATATTTCTCCTGGTAAAGTCATTTAAGGTGGTTTTTGGGGCAAATTAGGGTTATGTTTTCCTCTAAAATGCTATCTTAGTTGATTATACAATTTTTACCATCTAAACAAAATTAATTATAAATATAAAATAAATTGCAAAACTTCCTTTGTAAACTGCAGTGAGAGAAAGTGTTGTGTGTGTTTCGGATCGGATTTTTTTTTTTTTTTTTTTTTAATCTATTAATGCCCATGAATATTAATAGAATAAAATAATAATGATAATGTAAGAATTATAAGGTATTACTAATTTAGCCATGTTTTAAAGGATTTTAAACAATAAAATTAGAAATTTTATATATATATATACAACTTTAACGTAATATTAATATTAAATAGTTGAATGACTAAAAAGGAAAGTAGTAGAGTCCACACTACGAGATTGCTACAATATAATGATGACGGCAATTCTCATTAACAAATCTTAACAACTATTATGCCCTTTACTTGGAGGTGAAGGTTTTTAATGTAGCAATTCTTTTCATTCATCTAAACTTGATAATATATTACAAAAAGACAACACTTTTACATGCAACATGTATGAACTTTATTCCTATCAAGTTTGTGTAAAGTTATTAGCATATATATATATAGTAGGAAACATAAATTTCAGTGGCGTGAACTAGTAAATAGTTAAGAACTTTTCTACCCCCGTGTTGCGCGCTTAGATAGCGTCTATTTTGCATACCGAATTGCCCAATCAAGTTACTTCTACATTAACGTTAACTTAAATGCTGTAGCGGAAAATATTTTACATTGATTTCAGTGAATCAATGTAATCAATCAATTAAGACCGCGTTGGTCTAGTGGCTAGCGCACTCGCCATTTATGCAAAAATTCAGGACTTGATTCCCGTGAAGGCAAAGTCGGTGCTGACCCAGCATCATAGTTAGTAGCGCTCTAGGTAGCGAAGATCAGAACTAAGTGGCAGGCAACTGCGGCGTGCTTACCACACGTCTCCCAATATATCGCTGTCTAGCAAGCCTTGGTCCTTTATGGACTGTGGCGCCATGTTGTTTTTTTTTTTAATACTATTTCAGTAAATATGTAAATAGCTGAAGCAATTATGAATCTATATATATATATATATATATATATATATATAGATATATATAATATCATATATAGATATATATAAAAATAACATAAAAAAAAAATAACCTGCCATGATATCAATCAGGGGCATCCGTCGAATGTGGTTTAACCAAGACATGTAAAAATACTTTAAGATGAAGCATCACTTTCAGTAATTAAACATATGCCGACAATCCAACCTTAACCGACTTCAAACTCTACAATCTAAGATCCTAAGAACAGTAGTTGATGCTCCCTTCTACGTCTCCAACCACACAATCCACTCCGGCCTTAACATTCCATTCATCTCAGAGCTAGCCCAATTTCGTTACACAAAATTTCACTCCAAACTAAATTGTCACCATAATCCTCTGATCCAGAATATGTCAACCAGAACACTGCCCAAAAATCCTTGTCGGAGGCTGAAGCGGCGGTGGCCACGCGACCATCTTAACGTATAACGTCGCCCTTCTAGGGTAGCTGCTGTGTAAGCTTGCCATAGTGGCAAACTAACGGCTTCCATCACTGGATGGTCGTCGTTCATATCTCTCAAGTAACATGTACATATATATATATGTAACCACGAAAAGTGGTTAGGATCCAATGGCCACCTCGACCTCCGGACTTAATCCCAATGGACTATTTTTTGTGGGGATATCTAAAAAATAAATGTACAGTAACCTTAATCCCATGACTTCAGTCGAAGATGTGGAACGTCGAATAACTCTAGCCTGCCTAGATGTTGACTTTGCCACCTAAGTGCTGCTACAAACAGAGCGTGGGAGTCCAGAGCTTTGGCTTGCCTATCCGTTGATGGTGCCCAGTTTGAAGAGCTTCTTTAAAGAAAAAAATAAGGTAATTTTGACATTAAACTGAAATTTGTTTTTCATATTTTAAATTGCCATAACTTTTGAAAAACCTAACCGATTTTAAATTTTTTTTTTTTTTTTTTTTTAGAGGCTCAATTACTATAAAAATATGCAAAAAAAAATATAATGTTCCATTTGAAAAAAAAAAAGTTGGATGCTGTATCTCGGGATATTGGGGTATAAAAAAATGGATCAATCACTGAAAATAAACTAGACTAAAAATGATTAAATACGTGTTTTCTATTTTTTCGAAATTTCCCGCCGTTTAAAAAAAAGTGGGTAGAGCATATAACTCTGGTCACCCTATACCACACCCACACACACACACACCACACACACACACACAACACACACACACACACACACAAATTACGCACTCATCACTTTTGCTTGTTGTACATTGTATACAGTTGCAAAATAAATTAATAAATTAAAAAAAAACATATGCCAGATATTTTCTGGAGCAAAATGTTTGCTACATTTTTAAAGAAATCAAAAAAATATATGATAGAAGTACTTAAAAAAAAAAAAATGATCTGATAATCAGATTTAATAATCGTTAAGCATAATATCAAGGTAAATGCATTAATTAGTCTTGCTTCGCTGTTAATTATTATATAGAAAATATTTTTTGAAAGAGGGTACACTTCGTTCCAAAAAAAAAAAATTCTATGTTAATATATTCATTCGGTTTACCGTTTGAATTCTTCCAACCATATTAAAAAAAAATAAACCTTCACCAATATACAACAAAAAACGATCAAAGGAAAACCAATGACCGGAACAGTAACTCAATTAATTGGAAACAACGGTAATAAAAAAAATAATAAAAGATCTGCGCTTCTTTTAAGGTAATGCAAAAAACAAAACCACATAATTTTATCTTTAAATTAGTTCATTGCCCAAGAACTCACACAAGTATTGAATATTCTATTAATAATCATTTAATTTTAAAAGGAAAATTTGTTCTATTTATAAATCCAAGGAGACTAATTTGATTATCTTTTCCTTTAGAACTAATGAGGGAAATGAAGGCTAAATAACCATGATGGTAATAAAAATAATTTCAAAGCTTTAATCAAATTAAATTTTATTCAAAGATTACAAAAATTTTATCAGTGATCGATAAAAAAAAGAAGAAATGTTAAGTCTCCTAGTAAGAGGAAGTATTGTAATCGTGTCAAATTTTCGATATCGAATTTTCACAGAAAATATCCGTTTTGAGGTCCTCTGAGTCCAAAAAAGTGTTTTTTAGCAAACGGTCTCTCTGTGTGTGTGTGTGTATTTGTATGTATGTATGTATGTGAACAGCATAGCTCAAAATTGAAAAACAGTAGAAAGTTGAAACTTAATATTCCGTTTAAGTATCACAATTGGATCTGAAAGTACGTTATCTGTCAAAATTCCTCAACCGGAAGTAACACGTTACTAGTTTTTTTTTTTTTTTTTTTTTTTTTTTTTTTACTTTTTTGAGATTTTCTCAAAAATGGCTCCAACGATCTTCTTCAAACTTGGTACATCAACTACACATACAAAGAGCTACAACTTTTATTTGAAACATTTCTCCGGAAAAATTCATTTAAGGTACTTTTGGGGAAGGGTGGAGTTACGTACGATTTCCTCTAATGTGCTATTTCAGTTCATTAGAGAATTCTGAAATTTAATAAATATTGTTTATTAAAATTAAATATGTTGTTATAATTCCGAGTTTGAAAAAAATCGGATAATCGCAAGTGCGATTACCACTTTACCACTTTACTAAATGATTTTTTTTTCACTTTCTCGCGATTTTCTCAAAAATGACTCCGACGATTTGCATGAAACAACACACATATAAACTACAAATACAAAGATGTACAACTTTTATTTAAAACATTTCTCTAGGAAAATTCATTTAAGGGCCCTTTTGAGGGGAGGGGTGTGGTTATGTTTTTCTCTAAAGTGCTATCATAGTTGATTATATAATTCTATCATCCAAACAAAAATAATTAGAAATAAATAAATGGCCAAAATTCCGAGTTTCAAGAAAATTAGTAAACCGGAAATGCGCTTTTACTGAACAGTTTTTTTCTAATTTTCGACGCATTTCATTAAATTTGGTACACAAACTATAAAATTTGTCAATTACAATTTTGAGAACAGGAGTAAGTGAAAAATGTGTGAGTGTTTCACACCAGATTTTTTTTTCTTTAAAAGGCGGTGGTAAAAAACAGTCACAAAAATTGAATACAAGCATTGCTAAACACCTCAGAACCACAGATTGTTTTATCGAGTGTTAACACGCAATAAACACTAAATAAAGAAAGCTAAAAATGTTTCTTAGTCATTTTTAACAAATTTAATTTTTATTTACTGCAGGAATTACATTGGATATCGTTGTTGATCTTCCTGAGGAATTAGTTTTGTTTTGTTTTTTTTGACCATAGTAAACAATAACAAATATTATTTTTTGTTTACAATTCTATATATACACTTCCTTCTCATATTGTATTGTAATAATATCTTTTTCGTAATATACCGACATATAAGTATACATGTAGGGTAAAGTTCTGAGTACAATGTACTAAAGAAGTTCACCGACGCATAACGACGATCTAACGGTTAAAAGTTAGATAATGAAATATTAGAGCAACAAGTCTTTTATGTTTCATACGATCTTTTTCTATGTATATGTATAATGGATAATATCACTTTCATTAATAATACAACATAAAGCACTCTTGAATAATAATAATAAAAAAAATAATAATAATAAAAATAATAATAAAATTGATGACGAAATTCCAAGCTTATATAAATTCAGTTATTATTTACTTTGAGTATCTAGAAGTAAGTAGTAAAGTGTTGTTTGCACACACCATTCTTAATTGTCTTTTAATGCGTTTAATTTGTTACAAGGATTTTGCAAAATAAATAAATAAATAAATAATAAAAAACCTATAAAACTTATTGTCCAAACTACAAATATAGTTTCAGTTTGAATATTAGGTGAAAACGGTTGAATGGAAACTCCATAAGACTGACCCAGTTGGAGCTGATTTGTCTAATTTGAAATTAATACTGTAGGGTTTATTGAAAAATTAAATTATGAGGGGAATTTTAGGTAAGTACTACCATCATAAATTTGAAAGGAGAAAAGAACTGAATTAGAATGCCTCAGTTCCACAGTTATTTTGACATTTGAATTATATTAGAAATGTCGGAAATCTAAAAAAGGATTTGTAATAATTAAAACTCAAAATCGGATAATCATGGGTAGTTCAGATTGATTTCATGTTTGGATATCGTACGTAGAGGATTCCAGGTTTCAAATTCAAAATCTCTATTTTACCGAAAAGTATTTTCTCTATTTAAAAACTTTTCTCGAAAAATACCTCCAACTCGGTATGTATATATGGTTCCATCCTTTAAATAAGAACTACAAATTATAATGTTCCGAAATGTGGACAATCGTACAATCAATGGTTCAACTGAAAATTGTTTATTTCATGAAAATTGCAATAAAGAGAAATTATGCAGAACATAAATTCTTACTCAATCTTACTCCTGAAACAGAGACACCGAAAATTCAACTTTTTGAAATATCCTGAGTGTGAACAGTGGTTTTTAGAGAATATTTTGTTTGTGTGAATGGTGTGAACATGATAACTCAGAAATGAAAAACTGTAATAAGCTCTTACTTGTTATTCCGTTCCACCAGGGGATCAGAGGCGATGATTTCGTTCAAAATCTGTAGACCAGAACTGCTACTTTATATTTTTTTTTTTTTACATTTTCTCAAGAGCGGTTTTTTAACTAAAAAATTAGAAGATGAAGCTAATTTAAGTAATAAATTAGAAGAGAGCAGCTATAAAACCAAATTCATGACGATTCAGGAATCAATTAAGGCTTCCATCGGTGTGAGTGTTTGTACTTATAATGCAGTCGTATTTTAAAATGTAGGCTTCCTCCCTCCCTCAATCTCTGTAAGTATTTGTATTGTTATATATACAGAACTTAATATTTCCCTACAGATACATAATAAATCCAAAAGTTGACAAATCAACTTTATATCGTGCGAGTGTTGAGAATGTTTCAGTGCCATCTTGTTCGTATTGTTAGTGTAATAGACCGATTCATGAACTAATCACTCCCCGCCTCAAATTCACTGCATTTCTCCCTCAAGCTCGTAAGGGGGCTTTACAAGGAGGAACTGGAAGGAGAAGTTCAAGGGAGAAGGAATTGAACAGCCGCTATATGAAAAGGACTGAGAGGCGCCTAATTTGGCAAACCCATCCACCTCCTCATTCCCAAAAATTGACCTGGTATCCAGACTAGAAGCACATCTTTCAGAGGAGAAATCTCTTCCAGTCTTTTAGAACATTCTAACATCAACCTGGAAGTGAAGACACATGAACTGAGCGCCTTCAGCGCAGCTTGGCTGTCCGAGCAGATATAAACATCTTTTAAGTTTTAAGTACCGTTTCATCCAAGATACAACAAAGAATAGCGCATAAACCTCTGGAAGACTATGGTCCATTCACCAAGGAATACTGCCAAATGATATCCGGTCTCAAAATAAACTGCAGCTCCAGACCTACCATCCATTCTGGGACCATCCGTGTAACACCGGAGGTAATTATCAGGCATCACGCCTGACGTTTCTCAACCTATGTATTTCTCTTCTGACCAACTTCCAAAACATCCATTACATTAATCTAGTACCCGCACGGAAGTCAAGTCCTTGAAGAACTGTCTACTCCAATTTTCCCAATGGAGAACTTGGTAATACTAAATTACCTAATAAATGACCCCATAACTTTTATTTGATTCATTTTTCCAGTTATACTGTGTGGTTCTATAAGAAAAGAAGATTCATAATTCTGTTTACATAAATCGTGTATGTGTGATCAGGTATGAAGAAGAAATCCTAGTAAAATAAACTGTAAATTGTAATATCCAGCCTTTCTCCATCATTAAATTCAAAACTATCTATTTATCAAACGCCTACTAGTTTTGGCATAATAGACTACAGATAAAAATTCTGGAAAAGAAATTATGATCTTTTAAAGTTCAAATGAATGAAATCTATTAAAGTTGGACTGGCAGAGAAAAATCATAATCAAACTAATAATTTACTTCATTAACCAAACGCTAGGTAGCAACTAAAAAAGTTCCCTATTTATATTTCATTTTGAACTATTTTCAAAGCACATGCTTGAACTTTTATATAATATATAAGCGCACCGTTTATAATATATATATATAAAAAAAGAAAAACTATTTCCCAAGATCGATAAATAGAAAGATATTTAACCCCTATTAAGTTGCAGACACCGTTTTCCTAACAATCATAGTAATGCCAAATGTTTCCCTTGGATATTATACTGATCACCGCTTCTTGTTAAAGCGTGTGATTTTTTTAAACTGGAGTGAATGGTGGTGAGTATGGGTCACAAGTTAAAGAGGTCTTTTTTGTTATTTACTGACAAAAAAAAAATAACGATAGTTAAGCTACGTCACAAAAATCAGTTATAAATATACATTTTTTATTTTCATTACTATTCTTTCTCTTTTTCTCACGAGCTGTCTCTCTCTCTCTCTTTTATCTTTTTCTGAATTTTTCACAACAAAAAAAAAACTGTTGTGTTGAATTGTGATTTGATACATCACGCTTTTTGATGAGTCATTGATCAATGTGGGTTATCACTTACAAGAATTCTGGACTTGATGCTTTATAATCTGATGAATGGCCCACGACATAAATACCACAACTAGGCCTACAGTATGCTGGCATCCAGCAAAACCACTGTTGCTCACCAACTCGGATTATAATATTAAACTTTTTCAAAAGCAACAGATTATTTAATTTATAATTATCACAGCAAAAAACTCCTCCTTGCTCTGGATTTACTTACAATCATAATAATTTGTGAAAAGTAATATTTATGATTTTTACATCTATGTTTTTACTTTTTGCTGTAAAAACATTTGGATTGTGTCAAATTTTGGAAACTGAGTATTTATCGAAAGTATATGTTTTGTGGTCTGCATCCTAAAATACTCTCCTCCATCCTTGTGTATGTGTTTGCTTATGAATGAATAAACAATATTGAAAACAGATAACCTCAGAAAAGTTCAAATTTAATGCACCGTTATGTGATCGACACAAAGGTTTCAGACAAAATATTTCAGATAAAATGTCAACAATTGGCCATGCAAAACTTAAGTGATATATTTTTTTTTATATTAATTTATTTAAAATTCTCGCAAATTTTTAAAAAAGACTATGTAACGGCAAGAGAGAGAGAGAACACAAGCCCGACCGAGAGAAAACAGACTCTATCTGGTACTCTCTCACTTAAGCAGGCTAGAGTGGGGGAAACCTGTATATAAGCCAGTGAGAGATCTAGACAGACATCAATCTATCAGATTCAACCATACATCGCATCGTGTCATATCTCTAGTCCCACCTTTTATTCTATAAAATCATTACAAGTCCAGTGCAGTTTGTGTAAGCTTATAGTAATATTATAACAGTGTCTTCATATCTCGTCTAATTAATCAATCCCAATTTCTCTCCTCATCAACTCCATTATTTTTCTCCACATCTACTCCATTATAACTTCAATGATTTCTTCTTTTTTTTTTAAACTTAGGTTATTACTTTTATTATTTTTTTTTTTAACTTTTTTTTTTGAAAGACTCGATGAGTTTACAGTTACTTCAGGATTCTCATTAAAATTCTATTTCGAAATACTGTGTTTTTTTTTTACTAACTATATAATTCTGATTTTTTCTTTTTTATTTCTATATTAATGTTTTATAAACCATTACAGAGAAGTACACCACACATATATACGAGGGTAAGTCAATAATTATCCGCAATGTGGTTATATTTTTCATGATGTTGGTAGTACTGTCGTGAAGCATAGATGGCACATGCGTGGTTTCGTTGTTGTGATGCCTGCACAGGTTAGACGCTACTAGGTTAGTTCTATTGTGACTGTCGTGCCCTTAACCATGGCTGCTCTGCTTTCTGTTTGCAAAAGAAGAGCAGCGTTCAGTGATCCGTTTTTTGTGGTCGGAAGGTGTACCAGAGGCCGAAATTCATCGAAGACTTTCGGTACAGTACGGGAACAGTGTGTTGCCTCAACGGTGTGTCTACGAATGGATTGAAAAATTCAAAGATGGTCGTACGAGTGTTACGCATGACGAAGGAGCCGGACGACCATTTACCGCCACAAATGAGGAGAACGTTGAACGTGCAAGTAAATGATTGTGATGGACAGACGGGTAACTATTGATAAAGTGGCTCATTGTCTGCAAATTATCATGGTTCTGCCTACGAAATCATCCTCAACAGACTTGGGTTTCATAAAGTCTGTGCAAGATGGATCCCAAAACAACTTACACAGTTGCATAAACAACAGCGCTTGGACATCTGCCAAAAACATTTGAATCGCTATGGTAATGAACTTGACATCTTCTTAAAAAAAATCGTCACCGGTGACGAAACATGGATCCATCATTACGAGCCGGAGAGAAACGGCAGAGTATGGAATGGAAACATCCCAATTCGCCCTGCAAGAAAAAGTTCAAAAGCCAACCATCCGCAGGAAAACTGATGCTTACAGTTTTTTGGGACTCACAAGGCGTAGTACTGGAACATTATCAGGAAAGGGGCATAACAATAAACAGTGCGCGTTACAGTGAGATGCTTGCTGACAAGTTGAAGCCTACAATTCGAAGCAAACGCCGAGGACTGCTGTCAAAAGGTGTTGTGTTGTTGCACGACAATGCCCGTCCACATACTGCTGCCCCCACTGTTGAAACGCTTCAGAAACTCAATTTTGAAGTCCTGGATCATCCTCCGTATAGTCCTGACCTTGCTCCATCGGACTTCCACTTGTTTGGTCCACTCAAAGAGGCATTAAGGGGCGTATACCTCGGATGAAGCAGTAAAAGAAGCGATGCATTCCTGGCTAGCAGCTCAACCAAAAACCTTCTTTTATGAGGCTTCAGAAAGCTTGTGCAACGATGGACCAAGTGCATTGAAAAGCAAGGGGATTATGTTGAAAAATAATGTTTTCTATTTGTATTACAATAAAATTTATAACTACATTGCGGATAATTATTGACTTACCCTCGTATTTAGGATTTTAAACAAAATAGATTTCTTAAAATATACTTAAGACATCAATTTCTTAAAACGTAATAAATGCAAAAGAATTTGTTGACCGTTGATGAATTAAATTATGAAGAAATTTGATGAGGATCGTTCAAGAAAAAAACATTTTTAAAAAATTATTTTTTTTGTTTTTGTCATTATTATTCTGCATTTTCCAGTATTATTAATGCATTGTGGTTCCTCATTGTATTCTTTTTTTTTAGATTAAAGCATTGATAAAGACAGGAAACTCTGTCGAAACGTTGGCATAATTGAATGTTTTTTTCTTGACCGATCCTCATTTCCAAATTTCTTCATAACATGATAAATACATATAATTTAAACGTAAAATGAACAGAGAAACTAAAAAAGAAAATAACTCACACTTGAGATTAACATAGACCTTACTTTACTTTCCCGGCGTTTCCCTACTACTGGGTTGCCGCGAGGTCAAATTGTCCCTCCAAAGATCTCTCTTCCACCAGTCACCTTCCCGCAGTCCTCTACCAGCCATCTGCTCCTCTATATCATCTTCCTTCCCACCCTCGGGCTGGTCTTCCTCGTCATCTATTTCTCTCTGGATTCCATTTTCTCACCATCTCTGGCCATCTTTCTGGGGGCATCCTTCTGAGGTGTCCATACAATTTCAGTTTTTTTTTTTTACTAATCTCTCCTTGACCTCCATTTCCTTCCTTATATCTTCATTCCTTAATCTATCTCTTCTCGTTTTTTTTCCAACACCTTCTCCAATAATCCATTTCTACAGTACTTATTTTTGCACAAATTTACTTGTAGTAGCCCAGGTTTCTGATCCATATGCGAGAATTCCTTCTATTATTGAGTAGAAGATTCGTTTTTTATTATTTTTTGACAGAGCTTGATTCCATATTACCGGGTGGAGCATCCTAACCGCCTTTCGGGCCTGACCACTTCTAATCCGCACTTCCTCTTCACAACCTCCCTCCTCTTCCAAAACCGAACCCAAGTACTTAAAATACTTAGTCCTCCTGCATTTCTCCCCCTCATCCATAAATCTTCCTTCTCACTTCCTGCTACCACCATATACTCTGTCTTATTATAATTTATCTTCATTCCCCGAACTTGAATATGAATCCTTCAGCTTCCTCATCATCAGTTCTAGATCCTCTTTATCCTGGGCTATAACCACCTGGTCATCAGCAAATAATGAAGTACAAAGGTGCTCATCTTCAATCTGCAAACCCATTCTTTTACACTTTCTGAGCCATTCATGCACCGCCCTATTTAGGTAGATTTTAAATAACGTGGGCGATAGGCAGCATCCTGTTTTAGGCCCTTGGAGGTCTGGAATGCTCTGGATATTTTTTTTCCCCTGCTTCACACAGTATACATTGTCTTAATACATCTTCAGTACTGCACGAATCAATTCCTTTCTCTATACCTACTTCATCTAGTGCTAACCACATTCTCTCTCTAGAGATTTCATCGTAGGCCTTCTTCAGGTCAATAAATGTCAGATGCAACTCCTTATTCTTTGCCTTGCATTTATCTATTAATTGCCTCAAAATGGAAATGTTATCTACATAGAAAGAGAACAAAAATAAAATACAATTTTACAAAATAAAGAAAATAAAAGACAAAGTATTGTGAAGCTACAGACACAAAAAAAATAAATTAAATAAAATAAAACAAGATTATTTAAAAGAAAAGCTTCAGCAGAGCACAAGTTTTCAAAGTATGAAAATTATAATAATGGTTGCCCCGCTACATGCTAAAGGAAGTTCATGATAAAAGTAATAATAATAATAATATATTTGTTATAAATTAATATAAATTTTAAATGAATATTTTAGAGAATCTATAATTAAGAATTTCCTTTTTTAAAGCTTTTTTACAACATTTAAAAATATTTGCCACCAAAAGTGTGAGAACTGAAGAAAGAAAAAAAATCATGTTTGTTTCATATCGGAAGTACTGTAATCGTGTCAAATTTTCGATATCGAGTTTTCACCGGAAATATCCGTTTTGAGGTCCCCTGAGTCAAAAAAAAGTGGTTTTTAGCAAATGGTCTGTGCGTGTGTATGTACGTATGTGAACAGCATAGCTCAAAAACGAAAAATCGCAGAAAGTTCAAACTTGCTCATCCGTTTTGGTATCACTATGGGATCCGACAGTAAGCCAGCGGTCGAAATTCCTCGACCGGAAGTACCACCTTTACTAAATGGTTTTTTTCCCTTTTTTGCAGTTTTCTTAAAAATGGCTCCAACGATTTTCTTTAAACTTGATATATCAACTACACTTACAAAGATCAACAATTTTTATTTGAAACATTTCTCCGGGAAAATGCATTCAAGGGCACTTTTAGGGGAGAGGGGCGGTGGGTTGTCCTCTTAAAGTCCTATTCCACTATACTATACAATTCTATCATCTAAACAATATTAATTAGAATGAAATGTGTTGTTGAAATTCCAAGTTTGAAATAAATTGGATAAACGGAAATGCGTTTTTACTAAAATGTATTTTTCAGTTTTCTGGTATTTTTTTTTTTTACTTTCTTGCAATTTTCTCAAAAATGGCTCGGACAATTTTCTTTAAACTTGGAATATCAACTAAACATGCAATGATCTACAACTTTTATTTAAAATATTTCTCTGGGAAAATTCATTTAAGGGCATTTTTTGGGGGGAGGGATGGGGTTATGTTTTCCTCTAAAGTGCTATCATAGTTGATTATACAATTCTACCATCTAAACAAAATTAATTAGAAATAAATAGATGGTCAAAATTCCAAGTTTCAAGAAAATAAGTAAACCGGAAGTGCGCTTTTACTGAACTTTTTTTTTTTCAGTTTTCGACGAACTCCACCGAATTTCATCAAATTTGATACACAAATTATAGAATCTGTCAATTACAATTTTAAAAACTTGAGTAAGAGAAAGTTGTGCGAGTGTTTCACCTCAGATTTTTTTTTTTTTACATACTAAGCGCTGTAGTAAGCATTTTTTTAAACTAGCTCTTCATTTATACTACAATGTTTGTAGCTTTTTGCACCAAATAGTGCTGCCTACAGTTTAATTTTAAAAACAGAATTTTTATGTCAAAAAACTGGATCTCCCAAAATTTATTATTATTATTTTGGAAAGACAAATTAGGTTTCAAAAGCCATCAATGGACTTGGATCGCAAGGCTATTATTTGTACAAATTTCATAAGCCATTGTTTGTAAATAAGTTTTTATGGTAAGTGA
This sequence comes from Triatoma infestans, assembly GCA_011037195.1. Taxonomy (NCBI): domain Eukaryota; kingdom Metazoa; phylum Arthropoda; class Insecta; order Hemiptera; family Reduviidae; genus Triatoma; species Triatoma infestans. The sequence goes on along the minus strand of JAAEAF010013416.1, from coordinate 260,086 downwards.
ATAACCAGTTTTATACTATAAAATTTGAAAGTATGCTTAGCATACTGAATATTATTAGGAACTCTTGTAAAAGGTGTAACGGGGGAGGGAGGGAGGACAGGCGAAAATAATTTTATAAATCAGTAATGTCTATTCTTCACTGAAAGGCAAAATGTTACTTGCATTAATGTTCCACACTTTATATGTACCATTTAGTAAACATTTATTATAAAGAAAAATCCATTTATATGTTTGGCTAATTTACTTGTGCATAATTCTTTAGCAAAAATTCCACTTCTCTTTGATATATATATATTTATGTAATTTTTCTTATCAAAAATAATTTTAATGGAACAATTTCTTTTATACAGGTGTTCGTATATGATCGCCCGATGACCAGCACAAAGAAATACCATTTTCTAGTGTTAACGAGATGGCCATGTACCTACTGTACATGCTGCTTCATATAGCACCTCTCATCACGGATGTTATATCTAAAGGTATGTCCACTTAATTTATTACATTTATAAAAATCTAAGCATAAGTATAAAGTAAGCGTAATATAATTTGTTTATATCCATTTGAATTGGACGTCATACTAACTAAATGGAAAGAACACTTTCTTAATAAGGAATAAATTATAAATTCAAAATTTCTTTGAAATGGCAAAGAATACATTTGGTTCTTTATGAATACACTTGCAGAGGATTAAAATAAAATGTCACTAATCGTGTTATAAAATAGATTTTTTTCTTCTTTAGCAAAATTGTTATTCAAGAAAATATGTATACATATACATATATATTATACAGGGTGTCCCAAGGTATATGGATAACGACTTTTTCTCGGAAACTAAGATAGTTAGAAAAAAAAACCTAAAAAATACGTGTCCCCGTAGTTTTTTGTTAGAAATCCAAATTTAATTTGCAAATTTGTTTTGGTGCTTCCAGAAGCGAGATACAGGCACCAACTTCATTTTTTCAAATGGGGAGGTGTGGTTTTTATTTAAGAAATAGATTCCTCTATTTTTTGTAAGAAAAATTTACTTGAACGGTTTTTTTTCTTGTGAGCGATATTTTACAAGTTATGAATGAAAACATGATTCCTATAAGAAATTTCAAAATGATATTATAACGGTTTTTTGATTGAATAAGAAGAAAAGTACTATTTTATTATAAATTTTACTCCTCATTAATTACAGATCTTGCTCGAACTGGCCTCCACCATTAGAGATGCAAAGACATGCTCTTTCCTGCCAATTGGACTTTACGGCCAAATAAATACATCTCTAATGGTGGAGGCCAGCCAGTTCGAGCAAGATCTGTAATTAATGAGGGGTAAAATTTATGATAAAATAGTACTTTTCTTCTTATTCAATCAAAAAACCGTTATATTATCATTTTGAAAATTCTTATAAGAATCATGTTTTCATTTATAACTTGTAAAATATCGCTCACAGAAAAAAAAAAACCGTTCAAGTAAATGTTTCTTACAAAAAATAGAGGAATCTATTTCTTAAATAAAAACCACACCTCCCCATTTGAAAAAATGAAGTTGGTGCCTTTATCTCGCTTCTTGAAGCTCCAAAACAAATTTGCAAATTTAATTCGGATTTCTAACAAAAAACTACGGGGACATGTATTTTTTAGTTTTTTTCTAGCTATCTTAGTTTCCGATAAAAAGTCGTTATCCATATACCTTGGGACACCCTGTATACACATCCTGATAATGGACGAACACCCGAAACCGATCGATGACAACAAAAAGATGTCCCTTATCGCAACATCACAATATTTCCTTCAACTATTTCAAAAATGATATGTCCAAACTTTAAAAGAACACGTTTTTCCTTGGATAATTATATTTTATATTAACCCTTATATGGAAGTCAGTAAATCTAGTTTCTAGCATCATTAAATTCTTAACAATTTTATTATGAAAAAATTCGATATTTCAATTATATATATATATTAGAAAAAATAACTTCATGTAAATTTTTCTTATAAATATATATTCATGATTAATAATAAGTTAATTTTATAAATAGATTAAGGAGGAAGTATTCTGATCGTTCAGACGTCACGCGTTGGTCAATGCCAACGCCTTCGATGTTGACCCAGCATCGTGAGAAAAAAATGGGAAGCTACAGTTGATAGCGCACCTAGGTAGTGAAAGCCAGAACTAAACGGCGAGGAAACCGCGGCGTACTTAACACATGCCCCACCCTCCAATGAAAAATCGCCAACTGGCAAGCCTTGGTTCCTTAGTGGGCTGTGTTACGCCATAGGTTATTTATATTTTATATTTTATTGTGATCGGGTCAAATTTTCGCAATGAGTTTTCATTGGAATTAAATGCTTTGACGTGACTTAAGTACCAAACAAAACAAACAAAAAATTTTTTTAGCGAATGGGGTATATTTGTGAACAAAATACCACAAAAAAACTGCAGGAAGCACAAATTTGATATTCCGTTTAAAATCATCGCATCGGGCAATAAGGTTTTGGCCAAAATCCATCAACTGGATTGGCCAGCTTTTTTTTTTTATCAAAAACAGCATGAACGATTTGCTCTAAACTTTATATACTATCTTCACGCACACACACATACATATTATATATATATGCCTATCACTTTTATGTGAAACATTTTTGCTGGAAAATTGTATTTTTGGAGGGTTCTGGGGGGAAAAAACAGTAACTTGAAGCTCTAACGTACTTCCCCTCTAAAGAGGTTTTGTCAATTTTGTAACTTCAGGACTCAGTGGTAGCGCACTGGACTAACAACGCCAAGGTCCCTGGTTCGAATCCAGCCCTCTCTGCCCTTAGATTTTCTCTTCATAGTAGCATTCAACAGCTCACTGTCCTCTGATGGGCAGGTTGGCTGTGTAGCTAGAGGAACACTGCTCGGAGGCTGGCAGTGCTCTGGAGAATGCTCCGGGGGGCACAATAGATCTTTCAGGTCGCAGTGCATATCCTCTTTAAAATCTTTTTTACTTTCTCTTACTCCTAGTAAGAGGAAGTATTGTAATCGTGTCAAATTTCGATATCAAGTTTTCACCGGAAATACACGTTTTGATGTGCCCTGAGTCCAAAAAAGTGGTTTTTAGCAAATGGTCTAAGTGTGTATGTATGTTTATATGTGAACAGCATAGCTCAAAAACCGTAGAAAGTTGAAACTTGATATTCCGTTTAGGTATCACCGTTTAGGATCTGACAGTACGTTATCTGTCAAAATTCCACAACCGGTAGTACCAATTTACTAGTTGGATTTTTTTTTTTCTTTTTTGCGATTTTCTCAAAAATAGTTTCGACTATTTTCTTAAACTTGGTATATCAACTACACATACAAAGAGCTACAACTTTTATTTGAAACATTTCTCTGGGAAAATTCATTTAAGGGCACCTCCGGGGGAGGGATGGGGTTAGGTTTTCATATAAAGTGCTATTTCAGTTTATTAGACAATTCTGTCATCTGAATAATGTTAATTAGAATTAAATATGTTGAAATTCCGAGTTTGAAAAAAATCGGATAACCGGAAGTGTGTTTGTTTACTTTACCACTTTACTAAATGATTTTTTTTCTCTTTCTCGCAATTTTCTCAAAAATGGCTCCGACGACTTTCTTGTTTTGTTCGAAAACACTTAAAATATGCCAATTTGAATGGACAAAACATTTAGAGAAAGTGATAAAGCATTTGTGTTACACTTAGTATGTATAAAGTTGTTACTGAACACATGTTATTTTGTTGACTAATAGTACATTATGCTATTGAAAGTGAAGCTGCAAAACAGTAAGCATGAAATAGTTTAAAGGAAAAAAGGTCGTGCTTAGAATAGAGCTCAGGAAATATAGTAGTCAGATCAATCTACTGCCAACATATTGCACACGACTTCAAAGTTTACATAACCTAAATGTGGAGTAGATTCTAAACAACTGAGTTTTTATAACTTCATAGCCAATTAGATCATGTTTAATGAACATGATAAGTCAAATTTCTAAAAGGCTAAACATTGTGTAATTCTTAAACTTCAAAAAATTATTGAGGCTACTTAAAGTATATTTTATGATAAAATAATATGAAAAAGTAATGTTAATAAATAAGTATAAGAGGGTAACCTGGTTCTTTATTCAGTATTTTTCCTAGTATAAACTTACAATATATAAATCCATGACAAAGACAGATTGCCCTATGACCTATTCGCACGCTGATTACGTTCTTGAGAGGCGTGGCCGCCACGAGGCTTCAGAAACCGTAAGAGGAGAGTATTATGGACAAAAAGAGAGAGTACATATAGCATAGCCAAGGACACTGAATAGAACAAGTGCGGCACTCTTTCCAGAACCAACCAACCAACAGATATCTTTTCTAGATTTTTATAGATCGTTAGACATTTGTTTATAGGTAATAAAATAAACAGAGAGAGAAGGAGATTTAGTAGTGAAGGCTTGCCAGACTTTCGCTTCATATTTTTGTTTGAATCCATTAAGTAAACATTTATATACTGCCCTTGCCCAATGTTTTACTATATTTTTTAAATGTAGTAGGAATAGTTTAGAGTTTACGCCACATTTTTATATGTGTTGAAGTGTACCAAATAATTATCCATGTTAGATTAATTTTTTACTTGAAATGGTGAGAGAACTAGAAGTGAAAGGGTATCGCAAATTTTCAAAATCACAAACTGATAAATTTTTTAATAATTTGGAACTTTTTTTTAAATAAAACCTTAATTATATATATATTTAAGTGCCGGTGGAGCCACACGTTAATTTTAGATGTCTACATAGTAGCAGTCGGCTTGACGCGTACTGCCATTCTGCACAGAAATATTTGTAGTGTAATTTAAAGCTATCCCCCATTTATAGACCCGGGTATAACTGCTAAATTTATATTAGTTGAAAAAATGTAAATATGAAAGTATGTGCTTCTGTACCCGTCCACGGCACCTAGTTTTGTTAGTTTGGACGTTAAGTCTGCCTCAAAATAGGCATTAACTTTAAAGTTTAAGACAGATTCCCTGAATCCATTTGGCAATAAAACATCTTATTCGCAGCTGATATAATCTACGATTTCCAACAGGTCTCTTTTCAAGAGAATAAGTTCTCTTTTTTAACAAAATTCTTTTGTTCACTCTCCTTTTTACTTTCTCTTACTCCTAGTATAAGAGGAAGTATTTGTAATCGTGTCAAATTTTCGATATCGCGTTTTCACCGGAAATATCCGTTTTGAGGTCCTCTGACTCCAAAAAAGTGGTTTCTAGCAAATGGTCTGTGTGTGTGTGTTTATGTGAAGAGCATAGCTGAAAAACGAAAATCCGTAGAAGTTGAAACTTGATATTCCGTTTAGGTATCACCATGGCATCAGACGGTGGATCATCTGTCAAAATTCATAAACCGGAAGTACCACTTTACTTGTTGGGTTTTTGTTGTTTTTTTTTTATTACTTTTTTTGCGTTTTTTCAAAAATAGCCCCGACGATTTTCTTCAAACTTGGTATATCAACTACTCATACAAACAGCTACAACTTTTAATTGAAATGTTTCTCTGGGAAAATACATTTAAGTCCACTTTTGGAGGAGGGGTGAGGTTATGTTTTCCTCTAAAGTGCTATCATAGTTGATTATACAATTCTATCATCCAAACAAAATTAATTAGAAATAAATAGATGGCCAAAATTCCGAGTTTCAAGAAAATTAGTTAACCGGAAGTGCGCTTTTACTGGACAGTTTTTTTCAGTTTTCGACGAATTTCATTAAATTTGGTACATTAACTATAAAATTTGTCAATTACAATTTTGAGAACTGGAGGTAAGAGAAAGTTGTGTGAGTGTTTCACACCAGATTTTTTCAAATATGATCAAAATGTTCCCTTTTTTTGATTTAGCCGACTTTTAAATAATTTTGTTATACAAAAACTCAGGGCATTACAAATAAAGCCAATATTGGCGCGATCGTCAATACAATCAATCGTCTTGTTTTACGACCACAACTTATGTATCTATCACAACTAATTTTTTATTGTTCCATAATTCATTGTCTAGTTGGCCGCTCCAGTAATGTTTATGATTTTTGTGACCCTATTCTTATCCACTTCTTCGTAAATTGCAATAACAAACGTTAATCTATAAATAAAAAAAATCTGGTGCAAAACACTCATACAACTTTCTCTTACTCCAATTCCCAAAAATATATTTGAAAAATTTTATAGTTAGTGTACCAAATTTAATGAAATTCGCGGAACTGAAGATAGCACTTTAGAGAAAAACATAACCTCACCCCTTAAATGAATAAATGAATTTTTCCAGAAATGTTTCAAATAAAAGATGTACATCTTTGTATAGGTAGTTTATATAGGAAGGTTTAAGAAAATTGTCGTAGCCATTTGAGAAATTCGCGAAAGAGTAAAAAAAAAAATCATTTAGTAAAATGGTAAAGTAAACGCACTTCCGGTCATCTGATTTTTTTAAAACTCGGAATTTCAGCAGCATATTTAGTTCTAATTAACATTATTTAGAAGACAGAATTGTTTAATAAACTGAAATAGCACTTTAGATGAAAACCTAATCCCAACTCTCCCCCGTAACTGCCCTTAAATGAATATTCCCAGAGAAACATTTCAATTAAATGTTGTAGCTGTTTGTATGAGTAGTTGATATACCAAGTTTAAAATCGTTGGAGCCATTTTTGAAAAAATTGTAAAAAAGTAAAAATACCAACTAGTAAAGTGGTACTTCCGGTTGAGGAATTTTGACAGACAACGTACTGTCAGATCCCATGGTGATACATAAACGGAATATCAAGTTTCAACTTTCTACGGTCTCTCGTTTTTGAGCTATGCTGTTTACACACACACACACAGGTCATTTTCTAAAAACCACTTTTTTGGACTCAGGGGACCTCAAAACTGATATTTCCGGTGAAAACTGGATATCGAAAAGTTGACACGATTACAATACTTCCTCTTACTAGGAGTAAGAGAAAGTTTCAAATTATAATAATACCAATATTATTTATAAATTCGAGTTAATTGTTTTGATTGATTTAATGTTTGCCCTGTTGAAATGGAAATGTTTATTACTGAAGAACTACGAACTAAGTTTAAATGTTTTAAACCATCACCAAAGAATTCGAAATCGGAGGCAATATGTACAATTTATAATACTGTCACTTTCATCTGTATATGTGACTTTTTTTTTACTACAAAATATTCATCTCTGGATTACAAAGTATCAGCTGTTGAAGGGATCTTTAGCTTTTCATACATTAAAATACCATTTTAGTTTTAACTCTAAAGCTTGCTTTTTTGATGATTCCGCAAGTAGCTAAAGCGAATTTCATCTGAAAAGAGAAAACTAAATATACTTATCGCTCCATATTTATAGAAAATATAATGCAATCAATGTCCCAAATAGTCTTTTCCATAAAGTTTAATTGATCGCAGTATAATCAAGGCGCAATCAAAATTAAATATATTTAAAAAATTGTCCTCTTTTTTTGTCTTCCCTAGTATAATCCTAACACCGCTGTTCATCAATTGCCGCATGCAATATTCCCTCCTAAAGAAGAAGTAAACTGAACACTTTTACTATAATTAATATTATTATAAATATTGACAAATTACAAACTTAGACTTTTGCAAGCACACAACAGTTGCATAACAAAAAGATATAGTGATATGGGAGTGAATACATTTAGTCCTTTGCAGATGGGTTGGTAGAAAAAGATCATTTCGAAGTCCAGAAATCAGCGCTTTCATTAAACCCGAATAAAATTTAATGTTAATTGTAGTTATTTTTCATTAAAATTTCCCAAAATTCTTATTGTGAATCCAATTTTAGTAATAATTATCTAATCTTTATCTTTATTATTTCTTTTAAACGAATTTCTGTTCACTTTAAATTAATAAATAAATAAATAAATAAACAGGCAACCTATGGAAAAAAAGTCACTATTATCTACATCTTATATAAGTAACACATGAAACTCAATGGAATTTTACATTGTCTAAAAAGTTTCAACATTAAAAACTTGAAAAAGTTTGCACACATAGATGGTTAAATGTGATACTAACAATCAATATAAACTTTAAACAATGATATCGTCAATAAAAACCTAAAGATCATGGCTAATTTAATTACTGATACTCTCCTATTAATTTTCATCCTCTGTATGATTAAAAAAAAAAAAAAATCAGTGCCCATTAAATTAGAAGAAAGCTGAAAGCTGTAATTTCACTTCATAATATGTAATTGATAATATTTCCGTACTAATTTATCCCACGAAGCACCAATTACTTACTATAATCTAATACAGAAAAGTTTATTAATAATCTGAATTGCAACATTCAATCGACTTTCTTTTACATACTATAATTATTATCTTATTAACAAATTTTTCTTTAAATAACCAATATTTAATAAACCTCTATTTGGACGAAACATTATTATAAATAAAGATGATAGGGATAGATATATCTTTTAACTCAGTGGACGACATCGTGGCCGACAGATCTCTCTTCTTCCCGAACATCTTAGAAAGCTTGGTAACAGCAGTCACAAAATTTAAGCCAAATGCAAGGTCCGCAGAACACCAGTAAGCATTCAAGTTTTAAGAAAATTGATTGATGGTGCCTTTTACAGTGTAATCGAGTCATACTTCTAGGTAACCAGATTTTCACCAAATTTGGGCTTCTAGCAATGCTTTTAATAAATATCACTCACCCATATTTACACATGTATACTCTGCGACCCTACTACATTCTCTCTTTACAAAACATTGACAACGAGTGAGCTAGTGTGGTAGATCTTTTAAGTTGAAGTCGATTTTGTTTTGTTGCTACTCTTTGAAATAAATACCTAGAACATTTTCTTTTTAACTATTCAAAAAGGCTTCCAAGACTCCAAATTCCCCAGTCATGAAGAAGAAAGTATAGTATCAATGCTAATCTATTCAATTTTAAGCATAGTATGAGTGACTCTTGAAGGACTTATGAAAATATCTAGCGTCATTTCTGGCTTTGATCCATAGCTTGGAATAGATTAAAACAACATCTCATATGACTTTGCTCAATACTTAGTGTCATATAATTTAGGAGCCCTTCAGATATGACCACTTTTATTCGAATGAGGTAGTACATATACGCAGATAACTATAGCGCTCTATTTTAATTAGGGCGGAGTTGGTTATGAGCACAAACTTATAACTGGGAGGTCCCCAATTCGAGTCCCGCGTATGGCTGCTAACTTTATATTAGCTTAAAAAATGTTGAGCGTTAAGCCCGCCTGTATAAATACAAATTTCTTTACTTTTTACTTTAACCGAATTTTATTAATGTTTAACATATAGTAAAATAATTCTTATTTTTTAAGACAGCTTTAAGTTCAACAATGTTGTGGAACGGTGTCGTCCCCATAACCATTTTGTCTCACTAAGTTGGGTATTCATTTGGAGTTCATTTTCATGCATCAAAGACGAAAGACTATCGTAGAGGCTCATTTTTAAATAAACAAAAAAACAAAAATTAAAACTGACAATGACATTATAACATAGAAAATATTTATAATTTTGTATTGTTAATCCTTCATTAAAGCAATGTATTTATTTATTCCTTTTCAGATTTAGTGAAAGCACTTTAAATTAATAATAATTTATGTATAAAAGTGTTGACTAATTGACTAATTTTATGATAATTTGTATCAAATTGACGGAAAGTGAAAAAAATCCATCTTTCAGGATAATTAAAAGTGGCGAAGGGATTTACTTGTGTACAACAAGGAAAGTGATTAGATAAATACAAGTGCTTAAAGTTTGAACTTAAGATTTACTATTTCATTTTCAATAAAAGAATGTCTGTAAAATAAACAGATGGACAGCTTTTAAATCAAGTTTTTCATAAATAGGTCATATGGTGTTTATAATGCGATTAATCAGTTATATGTCAGACTAATCTGACAAATGTTGTATTATTTGAATAAAAAAAAAAGTTGTAAACAAATTTAACACAGTCTATCTTATGTTTGAAAATTCTCACCCACTAACACCATAAAAGGCCAAACATCAAAACAACAAATAAAATATATTTTCACATTATAAAGCATAACATCTAAGTGCAAAATATTGTAAATAAAACGTTTGATATAATAAAATAAAATAAATCAAATAATCAATCATTACAAATCTAAAGGTCAATTGTATTTTTATACATACTAGTGCCACCATAATCTGATTTTGATTTGCTTGAGGCTGAAATAAAAACTTAATCACTCTACTTTTTATCTGTTAATAAAATTTATTAAAAATTATCTATTTTGGATGAATAACTGTTGGATTAAATAAATAATAAGATTAGAAAGTCTGATAAGTTTTGAACCAAAAGAGCATGGTTCTCAAGGTTTCAATAACTTCTTCTATACAAACTTGGAGTTAACTTATACAAATAATTTTCAAAATAAGTTTTCAACAAGAAAAACCATGTTTTGAGGTCCAGGAATATGAAAAAAAAATGTGTGTGTGTGTGTGTGGTAAGAGAGGGAGAACAATAAATCCTCAACAATAATGGTTTAGTAATTTAAGATGTAGACCTTTATCGAGGAAGTCCCAGCCTCTAATCAGATCCCCCTCAAACAACAATGTGTAAGGAAAAATAATTTCAAAAACGTAAAATTGCAGAAAGCTCAAGCTTGAAATATGTTTAGACAACAAACTGTCACAAAGTTTCGAAAAAAATCTACTGACCAGAAATGCGCTTTACTGCTTCCTCCACAGATTTTTCTTAAAAATTCTTATCCCATCTACGTATATACATAAATTGCTGAAACATTATAACTCTCCCCTAAAGTTGTCACAACAATATAATTTATGATTCTAACATCAAATATAAAAAATTATATGGCTCATATCTATAATTTCAAATTTGAAGAAAATTGATTAATTCGGAATTGCAACTTTAAGAATTTGTTTTTTTTTAATATTTTAAACATTTTCTTCGAAAACAGTTGCAACGATTTTCATTAAACTTTTGGAATACAAATTTCATACATATAAATATTTTTCTTACAATATCATACTTATAAAAATTGTTTTTGAAGATTTTAAGGAATCTATGACATTAGATTTCCATTCTCTACAGATTACAGTGTTTCTAGTACTACCCACTTACGTGCAGAGAACCAATGTAAGTACTCCTATCACCACTAGATTTTTATTAGGACCACAGTTTATCAATTTTATAATTAAGTATTTTGTTAATCTTAGTAAGCAGTAGTGACCAATTAGTAAGTAGTAAGACCTACTGACCAATTTTTAAACACTTGGAATTGTTACAAAATTTGTGTATAGGTTTTCTTTTTATTACACTGCGTTGATAGGGAACCAACCTTACCTATTGGCTCTTAAGACAAACTGCTATCTTCCTTACAGCCCACCAGGTAGCGTTTCTATTAAATCCTCAGCAACCCTGGTTTGGTGCTTTAAGTTGTAAAAGAGTTCATGGATGCCTTTCCCGTCAGAATCTCTGTAATGGAAAAATATTTTAAATAATAGTGACAAGATTATATACATATAAGCAGTTAGACAGATTAGATTGTTGTAAGGGATTATTGCACTGCGAACTGAAATATCTATTGTGCACCCCCGGAGCCTTCTCCAATGCACAGCCGGCCTCCAAGCAGCATTGTCTAGACAATACTGCCCATCACCGGACAGTGAGTTGTAGAGGCTCCTAGGAAGAAAAAAAATCTAAGGACAGCATGCTGGATTCGAACCCGGGACCTCCGCGTTGCTAGTCCAGCGCGCTACCACTGAGTTAATCCCTTCCTTCTCCCTTGGCTTTCGCCAATTAACTAGTTTGTGTACTGTGTTTGTCCTTGTCTGTAGTGTAGAGAGTGTATGTACTTTAAAGCCATACAGGACGCGATCTGTCGCGGCGGGCAGCGACCGCGCGATCTTTTCGGCGATCAGCGATATAGCTATGTTACACACAAAGCGAGATCTGTGTGAGCGATCTAGTGCTCTGTTGTCCACAGACCAGAATCGCAGTATTGTTTGCACTAGTTCTAGTGTTTTGCAGATTTTTGAGGGGAAAAGGAGTAGTTCTGATGTGGAGGAACTCCTGCTTCTTCTAGCACTACAGTGCATCGGAAGAAATAGACGATATCGGGTGCACCCAATTAATCTGCTGGGAACTGAAGTCACATGAAGACAGATTTTTTGTATATTTCCGTATGTCAAGACAAAGTTTCGAGGAACTACATGATAAAAGCAGAGTATGGAAAAGATCACCACGAACTGGAGGAGACGTATTGAAACAAAGGAAAGATTGGCCGTTTGAGGTAAGTAAGTTAATAAAAAATGTATAATCGCACCTGTACAGTATGAACGGAGTTATTGATTTCACTAAAAAACCGATGCAGATCGCCTAGATCGCGCGACAATTTTTGTAATTTTTTGCAACCAGATCACTAACCAAGGGCGGCCTAGACTGTGTCGCTGAGATAGATCGCTTCGTGTGTGACGCGGCGGTCTGAGATCGGTGCCCGCCGCGACAGATCGTGTCCTGTGAGTCAAAGCCTTAAGTGTTCTGTTCTGATGAAGTGCATGGAGTACTGAGCTGTGGTAACCCTTGGGTATCGGACTCCCCAAGTAGCTGCATGCAACAGATACCCAAGCAGTTAGCATTCTGGTTTAAAGAAAATCTTTTGGACCATTTTCCATGAAAAGCGATAAATGAAAGCGAAAAAACTGGTAGAAAATTTAAACATTTTTTTTTCATTTCCAGAAGTCATTAAAACATATATTTCAGGTGAAAGTCAATTACTGAAAGTTGACACATTGCAATACTTCCTCTTACGCATACAGGGTGGGGGTGGGAGGAATTTATAAATCTAGTTTACAGAAAAATAAATTATTCGATAGCAGATACAGGGTCATGTTGTATGTAAATGTGTTATCAAGAATAAGTGAAAGTTAGCAAAGTTCAAGATATGTAAATGTCTGGAAAAGGACATTTGTAAACAATAACACTCTATATTATGGTTATATATACTTAAAGACATATTAAATATTGAATGTTTCATAGGATTAAGGAAAAAAAAGCATGGGTCCCACAAGTTCATCACATTTCACATCAATATAACCAAAATCAGTAAAAATAAATTAGAAAACAAAAAAACTATCAATAATCGCAAAAGTATTACGAAATCTATGACACGAATCAATCTCAGATAATGATTATATAAGAAATAAAAAGTCCAGTGACTTAATCCCAGACTAGTGGCTAAGAAAAAATGCTGCTGCTCGGTTAATTGATGAATTGAATGATGAAGCTATCCTATTACAGAGAACTACTCCTAGTTATATCTCTATCTAGATTTTTTTTTTTATTCTTCTTGGTACTTTCTTTATAACAAGTAATTCTGCCTTGGCCAGTATAAACTGTACAAACTAGACACGGAAGTTTGCACAATACTTATGTCGATAAGAAAGGCTTGGCTATTCCCCCCTAATACGGTAGAAAAGAGAACGTAATAATAAGCATGTCCATAATTCAATTCAAATATATCAACGTTTAATTATTATAATGGAAGACTAAATTTTTAAAAGAACTTTCTGTAGTTTATAGATATATTGCTCACTATTGCTAATAGAACATAAGTTGCAGAATAAACAAAACAGAAAATATTGCTACTGTGATAAATTGACGATTGATTTTTTACAGACGTACTTCATGTTTTTGAGGTCCCTTCAAAAACATCAATTTTGACACGGTTACTTCTTATTAAAGTAATTAGAGTAAGGAAATAAATAAATCTATATTTACTGTAATGGCCAATCTTTAAATCTATTTGAAAATTATCATAAAGGCATAATTAGTATAACAAACAAAAATATATATACAGAAGATTGTTAATATAAGCAAAACATTCAGACTGGAAACTTAGCGGTACATACATATTGTAATGGATGTATGCGATCAAGTATCTGTATCATAGCGGTCCGTACAATCTGATTTATTTTTATATGCCTATTTACAAAATAATATAGAACAAACTAAAATAAAAAAAAAAAAGGAAAAAAAAATAGAAGAAAATACTGAAGGATAATTTACCATGTATCCCTTGTATGTTTTGTTAGCAGTTATGTATTACATGCTGCAAATAACTATTTGTATTGTATATTTTGTTTTATAATACTCATATACTCGGCCTAATAGAGATTTCGTGACTTCATTTCATTGTTTTCTTGTTTTGTTTTTTGTTTCAATGCACTCTGTGGCACATGGACTAATCCTAGAAGAGATTTAATAATAAACAATTTACCGAATGTCCATTGAATGGAAAACTGGAACGCTAGTTTACTATGAAGTGATTCTTAATCTCTCAAGATCATGGAACAATTTTGTGTTAAAAAAGAAAAACAGAAGCATTAAGTGAAATGATGGTTTACAATTTAGATGGTCATCCCACTCGAAAATAAATGGGAAACTTGAGTATCACTTTATATTAATTTATTTATTTACACATACGGACAGAATCCAATAATTAAACAATTGAGGAGGTCTGGGGAAAAGTGGCCTATAGGTAAAAATCTTGACATTGAGAAAAACGTGCACTGAATGTTACTTATTATTGTCTCTGTTATTGTCACTGCAACCATAGTCTCTTTTAATACCATAGTTTTGGATGAGATTGTAGCACATTTAACATTAACATAATTTTTATGAGTAGAATCGTATTAGATTTAAAAAAAGAAATGCAAATGTAACTATTCCCATTATAGACCTTTTTTATGCAGAACTATATTTTAAATAATTTTTGTGAACAACAGTAATTAAATTCTGTGTTCTAAAGCTTTACCTTTCAGTTTCCGTTTCACATAGCCTTCTTCACACGCAATATTATCATCATCATTATTTGTTAACATACTGAAACAGGGCAGTAACAAACTTTATCACTGACACACTCAGATGATATTCTCACCAAAAAGAAAAACAGCTGATCAAAGACAAAAAATGTGCTGCTACCTACAGTTGATCTATTGAAATAAAATTTGGTCAGCATATGCAGGAAGATATGGCCGTTCATTTGAAATGTTCTCAGGAAAAAGAAACAATGGTTCTGTGGGTCCCTTTTCCCCAAACCTCCTCAATTACAAATAATTTAGGTATAAAATTGCCGAACTTATAATAATTACCGTAATAAGTAATAATAATAATAATAATAATAATAATAATAAAATATATAAAACATAAAACTACCTAAAATATATTATATTTCCAATAAACAGAACGAATAATAAATGTATTAATTTTTTTAAATAAATTTAATGCATAAAATAACAAATATAAATGTTTATCAATCATAAAAAAAAAAATATATAAATGATATATGATCATTGCTTTTTCACGATTTTAAGCTAATCATTTTATTTTCTGAAAACTCTTGAAAGAATATTGTGCTAACAACTGTAAAATGTAATAAATAGTACAACAGTTTTCCTACAATTATTTTGTTAAATGTTTTCCGGTATTGCTTGTGATAAGACCATTGGGACTCTCTTCTTTTTCCCGAATGGAAATCAGGGAAACTCGATGGTACCAAGCGGGAAAGCTATTATACTGATGAACATAGCAACTGCCAGTTAATTATGACGCTAATTTCTTTTTTTTAATTACTATAAATTTTAAAATAACAGTTGTCCCCTTGTAGAATAAAATTTAACAATTCCAGATTAGTTTTATTCTTAAATAAATATTGAGTAAACTAGGAAATAAAGGATATTTAGAAGAAATAAAAAAAAAAGAAACGAAAATTTTTTTTAAGATAAGGCGGATCTCAACTTGGACACACCATATGTGTATAATAAATTGGTATTCCTTTATTCGAATGGAATGCTTAACTATGCCACGTATTGCTCTGAATATTTTTTATCCTGCTGAAACTGGTTTGACTGAATTTATCATGTTTTCGACCAACAATTTTAAGTTAGATAGATATACCGGATATCTTTTTTTAATAAACTTATTTACTGACATGCCGTTTGTGTAAAAGAGATAGGTCGTATTCACTCGATTGGCCTTGATCCAGTCACGATATTATATTATGTTTAATATTTTTATTATTATTATTATTTCTAAATGCACCCAAATTACAATTACTTGTAAGAAAGGGTCAACCGCTTTTACAACAGTTAATTCTTTATAGATTTGTTGTTTATTTTAAAGAAGTAGTAGTAGTCCTTGCAACAATAGTACAACTGAGCGGAAAATATTTGTAAAATACCACAGCTTATTACAAACAAATGACTTTTTTTACAGTACCTACAGAAAATGTAGATGATTAATACAACCAACTAGTAACTTTTTAAATTTTCTTTTTTCAAGCCTATTAAAGCCTGATAAAGACAGGAAACTCTGTCGAAACGTTGGCATAATTGAATGTTTCTTTCTTGATCAATCCTTACCAATATTTCTTTATAACATAATTCATCAATAGTCAACAAATACCTTTATATATAAGAAAAAGAAAATATAAAGACATTAAGGTTTTTTTCTTTACAAGTGGTTAAACAAAAACTAAATTGTCCTTCCTCAATTACACGGTAAATACATCAAAAATTGTTACTAATAATTTTTTTAATTAAATGAAAGTTATGTGGTTTTGGACAAAAAAAAGAATGTCTTACTTTCTTGGTCAGGGCAATACTTGTTTATCTACTAATATTATTTAAAATGTAGTACTATAATTGTTATGTGACCACAAGAAAACAAAGATGGCAGCTCTTTTTTCTAAATATTAAAGGCTTTTGAAATACAATTAAAATAATAAAAACGGAAAACTACGTCTAGATCGTCTATAAACAAGAAATCTTATGTGTATTTCCTTAAAAAAAAAAAAAAATCTGGTGTGAAACACTCACATAACTTTCTCTTACTCCAGTTCTCAAAATTATAACTTGACAAATTTTGTTGTTTGTGTATCAAATTTAAGGAAATTCGTCGAAAACTGAAAAAACTGTTAAGTTAAAGCACACTTCCGGTTTACTAATTTTCTTGAACTTCAGAATTTTGGCCACTTATTTATTTCTAATTAATTCTGTTTGGATGATAGAATTGTATAATCAACTATGATAGCACTTTAGAGAGAAACATAACCGCACCCCTCCCACAAAAGTGCTCTTAAATGAATTATTCCAGAGAAATGTTTTAAATAAAAGTTGTAGATCTTTGTATGTTTGGTTTATATATGAAGTTTCCAGAAAATTTTTGAGGCAATTTTTGAGGAAATCGCAAAAAAGTGAAAAAAATCATTTAGTAAAGTGGAAAAGTAAACGCACTTCCGGTCATCCGATTTTTTTCAAATTCGGAATTTCAACAACATATTTATATTCTAAACAACATTATTTAGATGACAGAATTGTGTAATAAATTGAAATAGCACTTTAGATGAAAACCTACACAACCACCTCTCCCCCAAAAGTGCCCTTAAATGAATTTTTCCGGAGAAATGTTTCAAATAAAAGTTGTAGGTCATTGCATGTGTTGTTGATATTACAAGTTTGAAGAAAATCGTCGGGGCCATTTTTGAGAAAATCGCATAAAAGTAAAAAAAAAATCAAACAAGTAAAGTGGTACTTCCGGTTAAGTAATTTTGACAGGTAACATACTGTCAGATCCCATGGTGATACCTAAACGGAATATCAAATTTCAACTTCCTACGATTTTTCATTTTTAAACTGTGCTGTTCACATACATATACATACACACCCGCACAGACTGTTTGCTAAAAACCACTTTTTTGGCCTCAGGGGACCTCAAAATGGATATTTCCTGTGAAAACTCGATATCGAAAATTTGACACGATTACAATACTTCCTCTTCTTACTAGGAGTACGAGAAAGTAAAAAATAGTCATATAGTATTATCGAAATTCAAAATAAACAAAAAAATTATTAGCTATGTTCTCCATTCTGCAAAATTTTATTTGCATGAAAATACAAATTTATTGCGTTCAACGATCTAATAAGAATTTGAGATATCATGTAAATTTTTTAAAACATCCAATTCCAATGGAAATAAGTACTTTCTCCTAATGATTTAGTTTTTTGGGATAAACGATATTTAGCCGCTTCAGTTGCATATTAATATATTAATTTTGATGAGCTAAGACTATACGTGAGTTCTACCTGCTTTCTTTTTCAACATGTTATTATTACCTTTCATAAAATTGATAATTCAAATTTTGTAACGAATTAAGAAAATGGAAAGCAATAAGTAATCTGAAACAGAAAACAACATATCAAGTGTGCCTTCTAGCGATATGAAAACATCATTAAACTAACTAATGTGTCCATATAACCTGCAGCTATGAAACCTTATAAACAATTCAAACTATACTTTACATTTTTTTTTTTTAATCAAATCCTTCTGTACTCCACTACAAATTAGCTATTAGCTTTAGGCTATAAACATACTAAATAATTTCTAGTTACGCAACAGTCCAAAAATTAGTTAGGAAAAAATCTGGTATGAAACTGCCACATTAGTTTCTCTTACTAATAAAGTAAGTATTAAATTTATATAAACAAATTTGGTTCAAACTTGGATTATAATATCACACATTATAGATTGTGGGAACCGTACATTTTACTTTTGGTTTCTTAGGATATGTAGAAGCTCCCGGAATATGCCTAGCGGGAAAAAGGAAACAACTCACTTGGGATCTTGGCATGCCCGCGGCTATCACTGCCTAACAACGCAGAGGTACACCAATAACTAACTGGGTTGAGCGACCCTATTGGCAACTCTTATCTAATCACAATATACACACATTTCACCAATAACACATTTCACTCTTGACAGATGACATATAACCACACTTACAGACACCCCACGTAACTGTTTGAATATTGTAGACCGCGTGATGATGTAGTTCAACATATCAACCAGTTTTAGCTAGTTTTGTTTTGGTTTTTGAGTTTTCTTTTTTTGTTTGTATAGTATTTTTTTTTAAATAACTTTTCATCGCTTTTCATTTTTATCCCTGAAGAATATAATAAATTTGTCGAAAAGTTGGGTATTCTATAAAAGTATGTTTTTTTGACCATCCTCATATTGTTCTTTAACTATGACCAAACGGTCAAGAATTAGTATCTACATATAGTCTAATTTTGTGGATCTAACATCTGTTTTCAAAGCATAAGTTTTTTATACATTTTAAAAACTGAAGTAAATAGATTGATATCTGGTATTATTATATCCGTCGTAGCATGCATATTCATTTTGATTCTGAACGGTTTCGGATCCTCAGAGCAAATTCACCAGTGTAGAGAATTCACTTCAACGTAATGTTTATGTTACACTGATTGAAACACTCAGTTTAACAAATACATATCGAAACTGAGTGACGATGGATGAAAATCCGAAACCGGGCAGAAACAAAATGAATATGCATGCTACGACGGATAAAATATCAGATGTTAACCAACAGTGCGGACCCATCCACATATTCAAAAATAGATTGATAGATCGTTTTAGGGGATATTGCAATGCAATCTAAAACAAGTAATTTTTACTTTCTCTTACTCCTAGTAAGAGGAAGTATTGTAATCGTGTCAAATTTTGGATATTGAGTTTTCACCGGAAATATCCGTTTTGAGGTCCCCTGATGTCCAAAAAAGGTGGTTTTTTAGCAAATGGTCTCTGTGTGTGTGTGTATGTATATGTGAACAGCATAGCTCAAAAACGAAAAACCGTAGAAAGTTGAAACTTGATATTCCATTTAGGTATCTCCATGGGATCTGACAGTACGTTATCTGTCAAAATTCCTCAACCGGAAGTACCACTTTACTAGTTGGATTTTTTACTTTTTTGCGATTTTCTCAAAAATGGCTCCGACGATTTTCTTTAAACTTACATCAACCACACATACAAAGAGCTACAACTTTTATTTGAAACATTTCTCCGGGAAAATGCATTGAAGGGCACTTTTGGGGGTGGGGTGGGGTTAGGTTTCCATCTAAAGTGCTATTTCAGTTTATTAGACAATTCTGCCATCTAAATAATGTTAATTAGAATTAAATATGTTGTTGAAATTCCGAGTTTGAAAAAAATCGGATAACCGGAAGTGCGTTTACTTTACCACTTTACTAAATGATTTATTCTCCTTTTCGCAATTTTCTCAAAAATAGCTCCGACGATTTTCTTGAAACTTCATATATAAACTAAGCATGCAAAGATCTACAACTTTTACTTAAAACATTTCTCTGGGAAAATTCATTTATGGGCACTTTTAGGGGAGGGGTGGGGTTACGTTTTTCTCTAAAGGTCTATCACAGTTGATTATACAATTCTATCAACCAAACAAAATTAATTAGAAATAAATAGATGGCCAAAATTCCGAGTTTTAAGAAATTTAGTAAACCGGAAGTGCACTTTTAGTGAACAGTTTTTTCAGTTTTCGACGAATTTCGTTAAATTTGGTACAGAAACTATAACATTTGTCAATTATAACTTTGAGAACAGGAGTAAGAGAAAGTTGTGTGAGTGTTTCACACCAGATTCTTGTGGATTAAGTGGGCCTGAAAACGGATATTTCCGGTGAAAACTCGATATCGAAAATTTGACACGATTACAATACTTCCTCTTACTAGGAGTGAGAGAAAGTAAAAATTGTTTCTGGTTCCGATTCTCTCATAACATGAAAAGGAAATTTGGCTAGCGATACTAAAAGTAGCCTGTACCTTCTATAAGAATATAAAACGCAACTTACAAAATTTCATCTACTTTAGAACAAAAACAGGTTAATTATAAGCAATCACAAACATAAGATCTATAATTATAATTATATTGTCATTCTCGGAAGAAGTGAGAATGCACTAAGAGAGATCCTCACTGAACTGGTGACTGAAAGTAGAAAAGTTGGGCTGGAGATAAACATAGATAAGACCAAATACATGATGGTGTCGGCAGGTAAAAGAGGGCCAGCGACCGATTTCACGTTCAATGGGGTATCATTTGAATCTGTAGAACACTTCACATACCTTGGAGTAAATATTAATTGCGAAAACAAGGTGAGCGAAGAAATTAAGAAACGCATCATGGCGGGAGGTCGAGCGTACTACGCTCTTGTAGGGTTATTCAAGTCGTCACTTCTCTCCAGAGCCACAAAATTAAAGTTGTATAAGGCACTTGTCAGACCAGTGGTTTGTTACGGCGCCGAGTCTTGGACATTTAAAGTAGCGGACCAACACGTACTGGGTGTATTTGAAAGAAAAATTCTAAGACGAATTTATGGCCCAGTCTGTGTAAATGGTGAATGGCGCATAAGGAACAACCAGGAACTGGAGAACCTGACAATGTATGAGAACATTTTAAGATATATAAAATCCCGCAGAATCAGCTGGCTGGGACACATCCTGTGGATGGAGGACAGCAGGATGCCAAAGTTAATATTAGATAAAAGCATGCCCGGCAAGAGGAAGAAAGGACGTCCTAGGAATCGTTGGCTAGATGACGTGAGGGAAGACCTGGACAGGATTGGTGTGTCCAACTGGAGGCAGTTGGCATTGGACCGAGAGGCATGACAGAGAATTGTTCGGGAGGCCAAAGTCCACATCGGACTGTGGTGCAGGATAAGAAGAAGAAGAAGAAGAAGGAGAAGAAGAAATTATAATTAATGTTAATTCGGCAAAAAAAAAATTCAAAAATTAACAAAAAAAATTCGTTTCAATACGCAGTACTTCGCAGCACGTCTATTTTCCTGTTTGCTGTTATACAATCATTACAAATGCATTATTTTTAGACATTTTTCTGTTACTATTATTATTATCAACGTCGTGAAGTACGGCCAAGTGCAACGCTATCCGAAGCTCTTTGGATGACCCATACAGCAAAGACACTCAATTTTATGTAGTTTTGTTTTCGGTTTTGTGTATTTGATACTCAAAATACTAGGAAGATAATTAGCGGATCCTGGTTGCGAACGCAAGATCCACACAACTAGAAAATCTATAGACTATAATTCTTTAAAGGACCTTCCGGTTAGTGATCTTATAGCTTTAGTAGGAAGTAAAAGATTCTAAAATCCTGAACTTCGGAGCCTTTTCAATGTAAGGCTGGCCTCTGGGCAGTGTTCTTTCATTACATACAACACTGCCGTTCACTGAGATAATCTAAGGGCATTATCGCTGGACTCGAATCTGAGACCTCCGCGTTGCTAGTTTCAAAGCACTTTCGCTTATCTAATTCAACTCCTTGCTTCTTTAGTAAAGACATTTTACAATAGAATCGCAAAATAAGCCCTTTAAAAGATAAAAACAAAAATCGTATCAAAAACAGCTTTTTATTTAAATAAAAAAAACTATATTTTATAAAATTACAATTTTATTCCATTACTGGTTTGAAATAAATTATACTTAAAACCTTTTTACTTAGTATTCAAACAAAATTACCTACATGTAAGGAAATTGTGTTTCATTAATCGTTTGTAAAGTTTTCCTAGTATATAAAGAGAAAGCAAACATTTTCTAAAGGTCACACTTGTAGCATTTGCAATAGTTTACAAGTTAAACAATTTTTTTATTTTTTTTATTTTTACAACTGCGCGCAGATATATAAATATGTTTGTTTGTATTACAACAGATAGGTTTAGTTATAAATCCATACAAACAGTACCAATGTTAAAATTATTTTAAGATTATATAATAAAAGTGATCGCACTTGAAAATGTGATAAGCGTTTTGTATATTTGTAACTTGTAGTGTTTTCGCATTGATCACGCAGAGTGGTGTACGTCAAGTGAGTTGAGAAGTAACTGATTGGCTGACACACAGGAGGGAAATAATAGTAGTAAACATCACGTGAAGAGGTTCATTGCAACTTTGAAAATATAACTATCACGAAGCACTATCTTATGTGAGCAGCCACTCTCAATGATTACTACCTTTGGCTTTGTTTTTCATTCTATATGCATTTTGTAGAGGAAGTATTGTTGCTTAATTTTTTTTATTTTTTTTTTCGTATATGCGAGAATCTGAAGATATTCAGGGAAAACAGTACATTTTCTTCTTTTTTTTTCCAGGAGTTCCACTTTTCAGTGGATTTCCTTGACTTAAATATCTTGAACTGACTTTCTCCATGTCTCTCTATTCTTTAACAAATTTTCCTGGAAACCATGCCCCATCAGCCTCTCCTCTATTCCATACTGCCAACTCCTACGAGGTCTTCCTTGGCCCCTTCTTCCCTCAATTTGCCAATCGTAGACGCCTTTTGGTCATCTTTCCTGTGACATTCTTTTTTAGGTGCCCGAACCATAAGAGAGTTTTTTTTTTCTATTTCTTGTAATATATTCTTTTGTACTTCCATCACTTCCCTAATCTCGGAGTTCCTTACTGTTTCCATTCTGGAAGTTCTTGCTGCCCGTCCCAGAAGTCCATTTCTGTTGCCAGCAGTTTTTTTTTTTTGTAAACTTTTCTTTATGGTCCATATCTCCGACCCATAAGTCATTATGCTAAGTACAATCGCTTTAAAAAAATAATTCTGTTTTGTTTTCGGAAGGATGTTCATGCTTCACAATACAGAGTTCAGCATTGAGATTGACTTTTTCCCTTCGCATATTCTTTTCTTAATTTCCTGGTCACTGGATCCCCACTTATGTCTACTAAAGAGCCGAGATATTTAAAATTTTGAACAAAACAGCAGATACTGCACCCAAAAAAAAAACCTCTTAAAAAAGGTCGAAATGATAAAAATGCAAGGAATAAATAACCAGTTTAATTTAAAAAAAATTTGTACTTTTTTGTATAGCTCATTGAGGAAGTGGTTTTAATTTGCTTTAATTATCTTCAACAGCACATCCACCATCTTTATCATTTCTAACACCAACAATTCTCAATTTCACTTTCACAGTTATCAGTTTCTGATGACTGCTTCGAACGTCTTTAGCCCTTATCAGACTGAAGCATATAAGCAAAATAATAAGGATTGTAGAATCTTTACTTTATACTAAAGCTATAAGATCACTAACCGGTAGGCCCCTTAAAGAATTATATTCTATAGATTTTCTGGGTATGGGGATCTTGTGTTCCATCATACGTATATCTGGCGAACTCAACCAGGGTCCGCTAATTTATCTTCCTATTATTTTGCTTATCATATACACAAAACCGAAAACAAAACTACATAAAATTGAATGTCTTTGTTCTAAGCTAAACAGAAAATTACAATTATTTGTTCTCACAAATTAACTGAATATCTAAATATGAACAGTTTCTCAACCTGCAAGGGGCTAGTGCCAACCACGCGATGCGGAAATAAAAGTGTAAGACAACCCAAGTTAGTTATTGCCGCACCTCTGTTACTACTAGAAAGTATAATTCTATACTAAAGTAAAATATGTACTAGAAAAGTCCTAGGGCGATAATACATTGAAGCATTATTTTGTATATCTTGCTTATTACATACAGCAGAGGCATAAGCAATATAGATAGATAACTAGTGGTTGGTCAGATTATTATCTGTCTGTGTGTGTGTATATTTACAACAAACTTACAGTTGTCCCATTGCAGAGAAAGGTCGTGTTACCAGCCGTGTAATTCAAAGTTGATATAGATCAGCCGTCTATGTTTATATTGTATTCGTTATGCAATACAAGACCGCTGTTGCTTTCTGCCCCGCTCTATGTGTACACAGAAACTTGCTGCCATCATCAATCAAGATACCCATATAGGTAGGTAGATATGAAGTTAGACCATGCTATAGTGTCACCATATTGCTTCTAAACTACCACCTCTTCTTCTAAGCTTACGCAATGCTGCGTTTCCGGTTCTGAAATTAATGTAGATAATAATTGTAAAATTATGTTATTTAATGAGATAAAAAACATATATATAAAATTTATATAATCTATTACTTTATTTAATTATTTTTATTTTATTCCGAAATATATTATGTCATCAGATTGCTATAATCTTGTCCAAAAAAAAAAAAAAATTCAGTTAAATGCACTTTCACATAGGTATGTTATTTTCATTACTGCAATACATTAACAAAAATTACAAATAACTGTAGAATTCACCAAACATCCAAAGAAAATACTACATTTCAGTCACTGTTCATTATCACTATATTAAATAAGATAACGCAATTACTGGGTGGGTACTGTTTATGGTTAGGTGATTAGATGATTGGCTGAGAGGAAAATTAAGTAGGGAACTTGAAATTGAGAGATCTTATAGCTTTGAAAACGAGATATAGGGATGTACTGGATACAAAATAAGGAGAATTAGCGATTCTTGATTGGATTAGTGAAAGTTTTTTTTTCAGTTTTTTACCATTTTCTCTAAAACGGATAAAACGATTTTCTTTTAACTTAGTATATCAAAGAACCAATGAAGATACTCGGAAGTTTGCTAATTGTTGCTAGGTATATTAAATTTGTTAATAACCATAACTTAAGGATAGAAATCAGACCTCGAAATCTTTTCAGTTTTCTCTTACTCCTGGTAAGAGGAAGTATTGGAATCGTGTCAAAATTTTCTATATTAAGTTTCAATAAAAAATATGCGTTATGAATGAAGTCCCATGAGTCAGAAAAAGTGTTTTTTTTTTTTTTTTTTAAGAAATTGATATGGATGTGCCAAGATAATTTAAAAACGGAAAATCAAAGTTCTACAAGAGAACCTGAAAATAAGGTTTTGATTAAAATCGGTCAACTGGAAAGATACCTGATCAGAGACCTTTTCCGTGATAGCCTGCTTCATTTTGTGGTCATCGACCCGTTTCGGGCGTTCATTTGTTGAAAAGTGTAATAACAAAGACTTGCACAGGGTAGTGTAGTGATACACTTGAGTGTATCAACTGTATTTGCTCTATGTTAAAGTCTATGTTATTACACTGTTCAACAAAAACATCCTGATGATGGGCGAACGCCCGAAACCGGTCAATGACCACAAAATGAAGCAGGCTCATGGAAAATGTCTCTGATGCTTTCCAGCTATGCGGAACCAGCCACCACAACGGAAAGGTATCTTTAATAAACGTATTTTTCAGTTTTTTACCATTTTCTCGAAAACGGATAAAACGATTTTCTCTAAGCTTGGTATATTGAACAAACACATCCAAAGAGCTATAACTTTAATTTTTCAAACATTTTTCTGGCAAAATTTATTTTACCGTGGTTTTGGAAAAGGGTGGCACTATGCTTTCCTTTAACGTGCTATTTCCGTATATTATTTGCAGAACTTCCTTCCATCGATAAACTTTCTTTTCTATATGATTGCTAGATCATTTTTGTTTAAGGAACAAGGCACTGAATTTCCATGAAAAAAACTAGAAGATTTACAATTAAATATTTAAATTAAAATAAAGTACCAATAGCTAAAGAATCTGGGCGTGGCACACTTTAAATGAAAACCTCCACTTATAAATAAATAAATAAAAATAAAGAAAGAGGGAGAAGGGAGCAAAAAAATGAAGAAATGAAGTTAGTAGAACTACATCATCCTTCCCCACTGAGACAAAAAGAAAAGTGAAGCAACAAAAACAAGAGGCACGCGCCATCAACAAAGCACGAACTAAACTCCAGATTTTATTAACCAAACCTTATTTATTTATTTTTTTTATTACTGAGCGAAAGTGTAAAATAAGATAGTGTATCACGGAGTTATTTGTAATTTATTACGAAAAAAAAACAAAGAAAGTTTCATAATTTTATAAAACTAAACTGTAAATAGCTGTAGGATGTCGTTGAAATCTATGAGAAGAGATTTCCATTTTGAGAAAAGTAAGTATTGGAGGGATTGGTCAAATCACTGATTAGTCAGCCATTGTTCCAGTCCCAACTTTGTAGTATTTATATTCTGAATTCTATCAAATTACTTATAGAAATTATCAAATTTACTTATTATTATTTACAAATTACATTATAATTATACCATATACAAATTACTACTTATATACGATATACTTACATACAAATTATATTATATTATATATTTACAAATTACTTATACAAATAGAAGAGAGATAGGCAATAATTTTATAATTTTAACACACACAAAAATTTCGCTATTACAAAAATAAATTTAATTTGGCTTATAAAAATTTTAATGTGAATAAATTTTATTACACACATTTATTTTCCCCTTAATGGCTTAATGTCAATTATGGTTTTTATAAAATTTAATGAAAGCAATTTGTGGCAACACATTTAATTCTTAATTATATATTATATGATAAGGTCACATTATGGCATGTCACATAATACGAACGTGGCACATTGGATGAAAGCTTAACATCACCCCCATTCCCCATTTCTTCCTAAAATGAATTTTCTTTGAAAAATGTTTCAAATAAAAGTTGTAGCTCTTTATTTATATCTATAATTGGTATGCCAAGTTTAAACAACATCATTAGAGCTATTTTAAAGAAAATTGAAAAAAAAAAAATAACTAAATAATTCCTTCCTACTGACTGATTCTGATCAACACCTTATTATCGAGTCTCTGATTATTGAAATCACATACATATATTATTCAATACATTATATTATCATTAACATTACATCATATTATTGTATCATATACATATATATTGATTAGTTGATACTTATAATGAAATATCAAGTTTAAACTTTCAGCGATTTTCCCTTTTTTTGAGTTAAGTAGCTCTTTATTTATATCTATAATTGGTATGCCAAGTTTAAACAACATCATTAGAGCTATTTTAAAGAAAATTGAAAAAAAAAAAATAACTAAATAATTCCTTCCTACTGACTGATTCTGATCAACACCTTATTATCGAGTCTCTGATTATTGAAATCACATACATATATTATTCAATACATTATATTATCATTAACATTACATCATATTATTGTATCATATACATATATATTGATTAGTTGATACTTATAATGAAATATCAAGTTTAAACTTTCAGCGATTTTCCCTTTTTTTGAGTTAAAAGCACAAAACACACACTACTTAGTATATAGCATGCTGTTAACAACAAACTCTCCTTCTTTTGGGTTAATTTAGAGAGAGGGAAAACACACACACTCACAGAAACAATTTCCTACAAATCATTTTGGGAGGGGCTGAGGGGATTTCAAAACATGTATTTCTAGTGAAAACTCGATATCGAAAACTTACGCGATCGCAATACTTCCTCTTATATAACCGTAAAAGGAATTAATAACTATTAAATTTCCAGGTTTAAACCGCGTCAGTGGTTTGCTAGAATTCCACGTTTTATCCATATTGCAACTTCAGCATCGTTTCACCTTGAAAACTAATACATAGAGCGGAATAAGCGTTTACATATGAAACGAGGTCTCAATCTGGAAACTTGTGTTGAAAGTGTTTTTCATGAAAATGGCCGCGGAAATCTAAGCGATCTTAAGACATACCGTCACGTCTTTATGACGATACAAAATTAACATCACAACAAGTTTTCTATCGTTTTTAGCTTCTCCCATAACTGATACGAATAATTATTAACCACATAACCAGACCATTCTTAAAACTTTTGTAGCAATAAAAACCCTATGGCGCAACAGCCCATGAAGTAGCCAAGCTTGCCAGACGGCGTTTGAATAGGAGGGCGTCTGGTACGCAAACCGCAGTTCCCACGCCGTTTAGTTCCGGCCTTCACTGCCTAGGGCGCTACTAACTGTAGCTTCCCACTTTTATCACGATGCTGGGTCAACACCGACTTTGCCCTCACGGGAATCGAACCATAAATTCTCCCACGAAAGGCGAGTATGCTAGCCACTAGACCAACGCGTAAGGACTTTGTAGCAAAAGCTTAATTTAATTAGTTATAGTTAGTTCCAACCAATATACTGGGCTCTACTTTTCTTAACTATTACAATTACAAAAAAAAAATTGCTGTTTGACAATAAAGAATAAATAAATATTTCATATATAAAAAAAATTATTTTGATAGTTATTACAGTTTGTAAGTGAGTATAACTATATCACGAAATATTGTGAAACAATTGCGCAAAAATCAATCTTACAATCTAGTGTAAGAGAGAACTTTCTACACATCCGAACAAGGGAGTACGGGGCGTGGTGGCTGGCAAATGTGCGCTACCAGAGAGTTCGAGGTGAATAGAGAGACAGACGATCGTGCCCTCGCTAACTGACCGTACTCCTCCATCTCATTCTCTCTCACACACAACATCAGGCCCTCCTTTACCTCTAAACATACATCTCTACCTTGTTTACATTACATTCTCCACCACTACAATTCAGCTATACTACATACTTTATAGTATAGTCCTTTATAAAATTGTTTATACAATTTCAACATTCTAATACATACAGTTATCATATGAAAGATTTTTGTTTAGTTACAAAAAAATAAATAAATAAATAATAACTGATATGGAACACTTACTTCACTTTCTCCTTAAAACAAGTCACATCTGACAAATTTTCTTGACACTTATTTTTTATAATTAATTATCCTTAACAAGATAAACCACAAAATATTAAAATAGCACATTAAAGGAACGCATAAACTGCCCTCACTATCTGCAAAATAAATATCATGGAGAAATACAAAATAAAAGTAACATGTTATTAAGATTCTAAGATAATTTTCAAGCATTTTCGAGCAATCTTCCAGAATATTGCAATAATTGTGAAAATTTTTCAACAGAGTGATACTTACGGTTAAATGATTTTGAGCAAATTTTCATGTTAATCTACTTTGATAACTACATGAAATATGAAGTTTGAACTTGCCGTGATTTTTCGCTAATCACAATGTACAAAACGCACACGAAGAGAGAAAAAGAAGAAGAAAAAAAAAAACATTTTATTCTAAGGATAAAATCCACAGAGAATAAAGTATATATTTAAATTGTGAAACGTACAAAATTAAAAATCTATTCTGAAAATATATGCCATTATATAACCAAAATAAGGAAAGATTTAGCGTAATAAGCAGAAACTAAAACGACGAAGTTGAGGCTTTAGGAGACATAATTTGTCCACATCTAAAGCCTATTTCTAAAAGTAGATGAAAGCAATCTTTTAGTATTTGCAAGGAGAATCCTTCGTCAGATATTTGGGTCTTTAGCCAGGGGTACAGTAAAGAGCTTAACTTTCTCTTTAATGCACTTAAAGTTTTAAGAATAATTAGAATATTTAAACTCAGGTGGGCAGGCCATATTATGCGAATGAATGATACTGAAAAACCCAAATAAGCTTTTAAATGAAGATCTATATGGCACCAGTACTAGACGGTCCTTAGTATTACGTTGGGTCAATGGAGTTGAAGAAGATGTCAGGACCTTATTTAAACATCGGAATTGAAGAGCAGCAGTAGTGAGCTAACTGGCGATGATGCGTCTGTAGAAGAATACACGAAAAATCAAGTTTGCACTTGCAATGATTTTTCGTTTTTAACTTATGCTGATCACAACTACAAACACAAACAAAAGAGTGAAGAAAGAAAAAAGCTTAATATTGGCATAAAATCTCTTAAGAATAAGTACATATTTAAGTATTATGATTAAGTACTTTGTTAAGATTAAGTATTATGAAACATATTATGAAATACCATGATAAGGTCTAATCAACCGTTATACCAAAATATTATAAAGAATAGACAATTTGATTTTAGAGTCATTTATTAAAATATTAGGAATACTTTTACTAGTTTCGATGTGCTGAACTAAAAAATTTAAAGATAGATTTATTAGGAATTAAATTTAACACATATTGAAGAAATCTTGGGTGAACTTACTTGATTAAACTGGATTTTCCTAAATCGCTAGGCAAAAATAAATAATCAGAGACATTTTCCGTGATAGCCTGCTTCATTTTGTGATTATCGACCGGTTTCGGGCGTTCGCCCATCTTCAGGATGCGTTTATCAGACAGTGTGATAACACAGACTTGCACGGAGCAAATCTGTGTTATTACACTGTCTGAAAAACGCATCCTGAAGATGGGCGAACGCCCGAAACCGGTCGATAACCACAAAATGAAGCAGGCTGTCACGGAAAATGTCACTGATGCTCTCCAGCTCTGCGGAACCAACCACCACAACAAAAATAAATAAATTTAAAAAATCATCGTCATAAAGTTCACTGCATCATAAAAATGATATAAATAAAATAGTGAGAGAGATTTTCGTGCTAATTATACTAATAGATGCGACAATCATATACACCTTTTTCTAACTATGTTAAATTTCTAATTAAGAAGATTTTTTGAAATCTGTTCTTTGAAGATGTTATTGGTATCTTTTTTGCAGCTTAAACTTTTAAATAGTTTTATTGAAGGTAGAGATATTATAACCACGTAAGATCTGTCTAGTTTTATTTCAGTATTTCATTGAGTTGTTAACACTAAATACCTGAATATTTTTCCTCCTTTGTTTGCCATGACATTATGACAAATTATATTGTTTACTCTTCTCTCACTCTGTATGTATCTCATTCTGTTATTCATTATTCATTCTGTAGGTATCATTCTGTTCATTCTTCTCGCAAACATTTCCCTGCGGCAAAGAAATATGTATTATCAAATTGTTTTAGAAATTAAATTTTAAATACATTTTTTTTACCATCAATTTTATTCCAAAAGTCAATATTGAAATATAACTATATACAGACATTCATTAATGAAGTGCCTGTTTTTCCTGTTCTTTTGTGCAATTTTCCCATACATTTTATGATTTCTACCAATTAACTTTGATCAAATAAATCTATACCAAGATACAAGGTGAATGCCAAGCATCAGTGAATTTCATTCGGCTGTTTTCATGTGAAAACTGAGAATAGTTAATCTAATAAAGTTTAAAAAAAAATCTATTATTGATTGTACATGAAAATAGAGTAAAATGAAATTATTTATTCTCGTATTTCATTAAAAAAAATTCTTTTCTAGAAGATCATCTAGTTTAATTTCATACTGCCAGTATGATTAAAAGTTCAATAATTTCTAATCAAGTTTTTCTACGGATGATTATTAGAAAATTAAATAGATGAATAGAGATGATGTTATAGAAGAGAGACAATTAGCAACAGGTAGCAGCTATGTGTTCTGTCACCACAATGTGATGTTATGTAATGTCCGCTCATTGTACTGTCTATCACCACTACTATACCTGCTGATCATCTTCTAACATCATTGTGTTTTCATTTTATCATTTATGTTAATTTACTAAATCTTTTTTTTATCGTCAGAAGAAAACTACTTCTAAGCATTAATGACTTAAGCTTCTTACATACTAATCATTAACCCTTCAGAGAAGCTTGGCGGGATTCTAGCATAATATTATGATATGCCAAAATATTCTTACAAAATATCTTAATTTGCAGTGGGTGCCAACAATTGGTTCACTATTTTCATCGATTAAGCTCAAATCTACCTCCATACTCCTACACTACATGACTAGGCGGCTACTATAATGAAGAAACTTGGATTCTGAGGAAACCAGAATAATTTTTTGTAGGTGGCAGTGGATGTGGCTTTGTCCCACTACCCAACTATAACTATTGCAATAATTTACTAAATAAAAATTCTGCAATTAATCAAATCACTTCCTTTTTTTTATGTCCTACGCTATGACCTTTCGGCTATTCAGCCATTCCATGTCGCGTGGCGCATTATAAAAAGGTTGCGCTGGCGACTGATGTTGTTCGTTTACTTGGATACCCAGGAGGCACCAATTGTTGATTGGCAACTAATAAATAAATATAAATTAGACGTCCTGATGAAAAATTATTAGCAACACCCAGCAGAGGCCTCCAGAATTATGAATGAAAAGTCGTTTTTATAACCGTGTCAAATGTTTCGAAACCCTTGAATAAAAACAAAATTCTTTTAGTTAGCACCGTTTAGTTATACGGCTGAAAAGATTCGATCAAAATATCCATCACCCAAAATAATTCGAATTTACTGAAAGGTTTCCAGCGATATTCTCGAAAACGGCAGCTATTTACTACAAGCCAATATTCTAAATTTTCATTTACTACAAGCCCAGTTCAAACTTTCATACTTTACATACATAAACACTCAACATCTTTACTATCTACTACTCACATTAATCAAATAAACTCTAAGACCGGGAATCGAACCCCAAACAAAGCACACCTGAGCACTGAGCCTCTAACCACTCCGCTACTGTGTAGCGCCTTTTTGTGTATTCGGATCTCGGTTAAATAACAGCTAGAAACAGAATCTCCGGGATTTTATTCGTCGTAGTATTCTTTTTTTTACTGTCTGGCATCTCCGGATTCTCACCATCGTCAGATTATGTTCATCAACCTGGTATAGAGAGATGACTTCAACATAAAGTTTCTGTCACACACCACATTGATATTACCAATGTGACCCTCTTCTCCTTTAACTGGAAAACACAGAAAGAACATTACTTCGTAGGTTATTCATTGAATTAGAAATAATTTAAAAAAAATTGTGTATCAAGGGAAGTTAAGTCTTCCCATTTATTCTGTTAGCAAGTCCCCCACAAACAAGTAGATTATTAAAAAGTTAAAATAAAGCAATATTAGGCTTATAGTTAGTTAAAATAAAAGCACTGAATACTTGTATATGTGGTA
The DNA here is from genome assembly GCA_011037195.1 of Triatoma infestans. Taxonomy (NCBI): domain Eukaryota; kingdom Metazoa; phylum Arthropoda; class Insecta; order Hemiptera; family Reduviidae; genus Triatoma; species Triatoma infestans. The sequence continues at coordinate 226,527 of JAAEAF010013416.1, read as the reverse complement.
GGGTCAGATAACATCTAGAATTTTGTCCGTCGTAGTATCATGATTGAGGTGTTAGTTCTGACTGGTTTCGGATTCCCATCGTCGTTATATGACGATCAATTGGTGCGTGAAAGAAACTTAAAGTTGAAATCAACACTCTTCACGAATTTGATAACCATACTCTTGACAATGGAAAAGAATACAAAACCGATCTAAACTAACAAAAAGAAGCATACTGTGACGGATGAAATCCCAGATAGTGGATATTTACACTTATTACTTTTTCTTATTGCTTCAAGAGGTAATACTGTTACCATGTCACATTTTGGAAGTTGCCTTTCACCAGAAGTACATATTAGGAGGTCCTCTGAGTAAGAAAAATTGTGATTTGGAATTATGTTATGAATTTAAACACCATAATTTAAAAATTGAAATGCTGGAACCCCAAACGAAATCGAATAAGAGAATCGAAAGTATCGCTAGAACCATTTTCATTTATGAAAAACTTCTCCAAATAAGAAAGTTTAAGAGATTCTTTTAAAATGTAAAAGATGATTGAGATTATTTATGACTAAAGTTTAAACACAATGATATTGTACCGCTTTAAATTTTTAATAACGTTGTCTAATTTATAAGGTCTTTCCGACTACATTTCAACATAAAAAAAAACTTCCGGCCTTATGTTGTAATTATATTCTTTTACATAATTACATCCTATTGAGAAAAAACGTAAATATTTTACGAAATTTTATTTTGTTTCTTTCTATTATCTCTTCATTATTCTATTTTTTAATTTAATCGTGATTTTGTTTTTTCATCATAATTCTATTTTAGAAGTTTTGTCATCATAGAAAAAATAAAAAAATATTCTGGTGTGGAACAATGAGACGACTTTCTATGGTTCTAATTGAGCAAGAAGTATTATAAAGGTGCGGTACATTACATTAGTATGGCAGTTTAGAAGGATGCTTAACTTGCCGCTCCGTAATACTCCTGAAAATCAATTTCCTCAGGAAGAAGTTTTAAATACATATCTAAATAAATATATTTATAATTCTGGATTAAAGAATGTAGCTGCCACTTACGAAAACATCGCGAAAAACCTTTCAGTTACCTTTCAGTTTTTTCGGTCGTACTTTTGGCTGAAGGTTATTGACAGAAACTTTTCTGTTGGAGGCCCTGGTGATACTGGTATATCAAGTTTTGAGCACCATGCCTTTTTTACTTTCTCCTATTGCTCTGAAAGAGTAAGTATTGTCAAATTTTCCATATCGGGTTTTCACCGGAAATATACGTCTTGAGATCTACTGAGTCTGAAAAAGTGTTTTTTTTTTTTTGTTTTTTTTTTTTCAGAAAACGGTCTCTGTATGAATGTGTGTCTGTCTGTTCGGATATGTGTATGTATTAATTATGTGAGCAGCATAGCATGACTTTCCGTCTTGGTATTCCCAGTGGGATCTAACAGGAAGATATCTGTCGAAATTCCTCTTTTGGCGTACCTTACTGAATGGTTTTTTCCAGTTTTTGTAATTTTCTATAAACTTATTATATCTACATAATATGAAGAGTTTCAATTTTTATTTGAAACATTTCTCCGAAAAAGTTAAATTAAGAGACACTTTTGGAGGAAGAGTGGGGTTGGTTTTTCCTCTAAAGTGCTATTTTAGTTTACCATACAATTTTATCATCTGAATATTTTAATTAAAAATAAATATGTTGACAAAATTCCGAGTTTCAAGAAAATCGGTTGATAGAAAGTGCGTTTTTACTAAACTTTTCACTTTTCTTTTTTCAGTTTTCTGCAATTTTTTCCATAAAATTATCGATGGATTTCATGAAATTCTTTATTTTCTACTATTCTATGTATTTTCTACTTTTCCACTATTTTCTACTAACTACGAATACACAGTATAACTTTTATTTTTAACTTTTTCCCCGAGAAAATTCATTTAAAGAAGTTATTTTCCCAAAATTCCAAAAAAAGTCATTTTATTAAATTTAATAAACGATCGCTACATTTCCTCTTAGTAGAAGTAAAGAAAGTTAAAATTAAGAACTACAAATATTTCGTCGATCTTTTTATTAAACGGAATGTATTTTATTAATTCTAATTATAATTTCGTTCACAGCGAACGAAAACATCTTTCAATCGTGTCTATGAGCGCAGAAAAGGGAATTTTGTTCAAATACTTGGACTTATAATATTTTTGGCAACAGTATTCTTCTGTTACATATATATATTATAAAATACTCAACAAAGCTAAACTGTTGCTTGTCACGTGCGTAATATACTGAAAAGAGTACCTAAAAAGCTTGGCTGCAGAAAAGCCTATCAAGAGGTTGCTTTTACTAACTTTGAATGAATCAGTTCCGTAACTAATCGATGAGCATTTCTGTCCAAAGTGAATTGGACATTTGCTTTCAACAATCCCTGAACAATTCTACTGATCAGATATTAGTTAAAATGTTTCTTAAAGAATATTATTCATTTTATCAACATATATATTTTTGCATACACATATTTGTTTCCAATAATTTAAAATTGGAACAATTGATAAATTAATAGATGAAAAGACCCTCCTCTAAATCTAAACAATAATTGCGGCTTTGTAACCGCAAGTGAAGGTAAACCAAAGAAAACCGAATTTAATATTTAAATAAAAAGAGAGAACTAGAGAGAAATCTTAAACGTCAACAAATCAAGCATAGTTTATATAATACATTTTAAGTAAATTGAACGTGGTTGATTACTTCCTGTACTGGAATAGCTGATGTAATGAAACAAAAGGCTGATTGATTTTAATTTAAGGAAGCAATTAATAATCTGTGGAACACTGATAAGATGACATAACTAATTAGTTTATGGACTACTTACGTTCCTTTTTACAGACATTTAGTTAAAAAAAACAAAACCATTGCTTCAAATATACGTTTTTATTGACCTGTCACTTTTTACTGTTTCCATTCTCTGTGAGTCTTGAATGCAGCAACGAACTTCTTATTTTCAATAAGAAACGCACAATTATACACAATATAATCTCACAATTATTTAACATATGGGAAGGGAATAGCGCCCAGGACTCCCACGCAGAGGGCCCGGGTTCGAATCCAGCTGTGCTACGCTTAGATTTTTTCTTCCTAGAAGCCTCTACAGCTCACTGTCCGCTGACAACTGAAAAAACGTGTTGTCTGTAACGAGAGAACACTTCCGGAGGCCGGCAGTGCACTGAGAAGGCTCCGGGCGTCAATGACCATAGATGTTGACGCGCCTTAAATAAAAAAAAAAATTAGTAGTTAAAATTGATAGCCAAACGTATTATGTGTCAACCTGGACTGCTAACTTTGTTCCAACTTGCAACTAACTTCACGCAATAGCGGGGGGGGGAGGCTTAGCTCCTGAAAGCCATTAGCTGTATTGATAAAATTTAGTGGCTTGAGACACAATCTGCTAAAATCATTGAAGCCATTTTCGAGAAAATACCAGAAAATTGAAAAATACATTTCAGTAAAAACGCAATTCCGGTTATCCGATTTTCTTCAAATTAGGTAGGAGCGGCCGGACTAAAGGTCGTGACATTGAGAAGTGCAATATACAAGATAAATTCGCTAGATTGTCCATTTCCTCTTTTTACGTGATCCAATTTTTTCTCTTTTCCTGCTATTATTAAATTTTATATTAATTCCTTTCCTTCTTTTTCCGCCATCTTTACAATTAGAAAATTGCCCAATTTTCTTCAAACTTAGCATTTTTACTTAATGTTTTAGTTTATGTAACATAATTAATGTGGATTACACTGTATCCCAGAATATAGAGCCGAATTCAAACGAACTGTTATTGAGGCTTCCTAGAGTTTCATTGATGTCCCGCAAGGGATACATAAGCGCCTAGTTAGGTGTTCAATGCCCTATCGGTGCAAAACCGATATCGCTGTTGGCCTCATCCGTCTTCTTCCTTACCAGAATGATAAATGACGACCAAGTGGGAGTTAGTTAGAGATTTTCATCTTTGTAATATTTGTCTACTGTTTTAAGATTAAATTTATTTTAAAGTTGAATTTTAAATTCTTGCTTGGTAATTTGTTTGTCAGTTCGCTTGGATTTCTTTCAAATTTCTTATACTATTTACTCTTTAATAGTAGACATGCACGCGTCAACATCTGACCGAGACTTCTGCCGACCTCCTAGGGAGAGAAATCTAAGAGCCTGGGCATGAACCTTGGAATTGTATCTCACGATAGAAATTCGTCTAATTCTAATAAACAGAAACATTTAGTCGTGATTTAGCTGGTCATACATTCAAAATGCCAGATGAATTCAAGTTCTATTAAATGCATTCATGAATTCCATATTCTGTGGGAGTTGAAACTTTATGTTAGGTACTTTATAGTGCCTCTCAAATAATGTATAAGCAACTTTAGGCATCCTTCTAACTGCCATTTTTATGTTCATGCTCGAGTTGAACAGTAATAAAATCTGGTGTGAAACACTCACACAACTTTCTCTTACTCCTGTTCTCAAAATGATAATTAACAAATTTTATAGTTTGTGTACCAAATTTAATGAAATTCGTCGAAAACTGAAAAAACTGTTCAGTAAAAGCGCACTTCCGGTTTACTAATTTTCTTGAAACTCGGAATTTCAGCCATCTATTTATTTCTAACTAATTATGTTTGGATGATAGAATTGTATAATGAACTAGGATAGCACTTTGATGAAAAATCTAACTCCACCCCTCCCCTAAAAGTGCTCTTAAAAGGAATTTCCCAGAGAAATGTTTTAGATAAAAGTTGTAGATCTTTGCATGTTTAGTTTATATACGAAGTTTCAAAAAAATCGTCGGAGCCATTTTTGAGAAAATTGCGAAAAAGTGAATAAATCATTTAGTAAAGTGGTAAAGTAAAACGCACTTCCGGTTATCCGATTTTTTCCAAACTCGGAATTTCAACAACATATTTAATTCTAATTTTAACATATTTAGATGGCAGTTTGTCTAATAAACTGAAATAGCACTTTAGATGGAAACCTAACCCCACCCTTCCTCCAATAGTGCCCTTCACTGCATTTTGCCGGAGAAATGTTTCTAATAAAAGTTGTAGCTCTTTGTATGTGTGGTTGATGTTTAAAGTTAAATATTTACACTACTATTAAAAAATTAACGCAGAATTTGTAAAGAAGATGCTTGAACTTGTCTGAACATACATATACTTCTCTGAATAGAATAGCATTAGTACGCGAGCAGAGCGCTGTTTCAGCTTGGTTTGAACATGCATAGACTTGCTTAAAAATAAATACATCTTAAGAAGAGGCAATTTGTCTTCTCGTCCCTGGCGGTGTAACCGCTAGAACGGGCACTGGTCACTGGGACCGGGGTATGAGTGTTTCACTTGGGCAAATATTAGTATTTATTGTAGCAGCTCCCAGAGTTCAGTAGCTGCACCAAGTGCAGTCTTCTTTCAGATTAGTCAGTCTTTGCCGTAAAAGCGTTTCACAGTTTTGTACAAATTGTTATATCGGGTCAACTGGACCCTTCAGTACCGCTTACGTGAGTTTCACTTTTTGGTTATTTTAGACTTATACGTTTATTATATCGTTCCTATGGTTCTTTATAAAATTTAAGAGTTTTTATTTCTAGGTTTTTTCCCGTTAGGGTGCTAAAAATAGGTGATGGGTCTGAGGGACACCACTGTACTACTTATATAAGTTTCATCTTATTCTTGTTCTTTTCCTTTTTTTTATTGTTCCTCATCAAATCTTCATTTTTGTTCCAATCCTAGTATAATAGCGAGATCACGATATCCCAAAGGGTTAGCGGTGATGATCATCGCTTCAGCGATTTTGTTCAAAGTGTTCTGATGGAACTCGAAAATGAAGATCCTGAAGCTATTGATGTGTATTCAGACTGTAATAGTGACCCCGCATTGGAAAGTAATCATGATATCGAGACAGTTAATTATGAAAATCCTGCGGTAGAAGATGAAAGCCTAAATGAATTACATCCTGAAGTGAGTGAAGCTATTCAAGGAGACGAAAATCAGGGAAATGAAATTGATGATAAAGATAGTGATGAAGAACCTGGCAGATTAAAGACACGTTATAGAGAATTAGCTGCTAGTTTTATAGGTTTATTATTGGATAGCGGAATTTTCAAATCTGTAGGAGAAGATCTAGCTTCATTGTTTGCAACCGATGTAATTGGAAGGGATATTTTTCGTTCTGCTTTGTCTCTCAAACCTTTTTTATTCATATTAGCCTATCTTAGATTTGATAATTCTTAAGATACAAAAGAAGGAAAAGTGAATGATCCATCAGCACCAATTACAGAAACTAGTTTAAAAAATTTTAAAAACTGCCAAAATAATTTTACACTTGGGCACTTGGGAAATGCTGGTGGGATTTCGGGGACATGTAAATTTCGAATGTATATACCAAAAAACCCAAGAAAAATATGGAATAAAAAGTATGATTCTGGCAGGCGCTAGGAATACTTACTGCTACAACGCCTATATTTAGACAGGAATGAATTCAGACTGTGAAAGTTTAGAAGGTATTTCCAAATTTTCCAAGCCAACTCAGTCTGTCTTAAAATTAGGAACGTTACATGTGATAATTGGTTCTTCTCGATTAAACTTGTTAAAGAATTGTTGAAACAAAAACTTACTTACGTGGGAACACTAAAAAATAATAAGCGAGACTTACCGTCTCAGTTCCTTCTAACCAAAAACCGTGCCATAAATTCTTCTTTGTATGGTTACCACAGAAATATGACACTTTTGTCATATGTACCCACAAAAAAAAAAAAAAAAAAAATAAGGCGGTCGTTATGGTGTCCTCCATGCATTCAATGTCTGGAACTGATCAAGAAACAAACAAACCAGAAATAATAGCACTTTATAACTCTACTAAAGGTGGTGTGGATTCACTGGACCAAAAATATATCAATTATTCTACAAGTCGTAGAACAAGAAGATGGCCGATGGCAGTATTTTTTGCCATATTGGACATAATGTCACTCAATAGTTTCATTATTTATAATTGCCAAAAAGAAAATAACAAAATCCACAGAGTGGCATTTATGAAGCAACTAGCCAGAAAGCTGGTACTTCCCCACCTGAAGCAAAGGGTGTATAATATTAGGTTACCCCGTGAAATAAAGATTATTATTGAATGGCCCAAACTGCCCTCCTGCTCCTAAGCAAGAAGACTCTCCATCAAAATTGCCAAAATCAAAGCGCAAAAGGTATTACATCTGCCAATTCAAATTGGACAGAAAAACATCTTGGGCTTGCAATAAATGCAAAAAACCTGTTTGTCTAACATGCCTAAAACCAATCTGCAAAAATTGTGTTAATCAAACAGAATAATAATTTTTTTTTATCTCTTCATACCTGTGGGCATTAAAAGAATTTTCAGATTGATTGACTGATTGTTGATTTCAAAAATTTATCAGAAATAAATAACATTTTTTGTTATTATAGATTTTTTTGGTTCAAAGTTATTTGCGTTAATGTGAGAAAAAAAAACAAAATAATTTTCGTAAAAATTAAATTTTAATAGATGTTAATGAAGTTGTTTAACCAAAATTTAAGCAGTTCAAAAAACTAAATTTCTAAAGCAATTTAAGCCATGGGACCCTGGATCCAACCATACCACTTGACATCAATAAAGACAATTATACCAGTTAAGGGTTAAAGAATTTTTTTCATTTTATATAAAATTGCATTAAAAGGAGTAAGAGAAAGTATGAGTGTTTCATACAAGATTTTTTTGAAAAAGTTGTATGACGAATCAACTTGTAATTTAGAATAAAATGTGGAATTAAAAACAATTATTTTTAACGTAATGCTTTTCCATTGTCTATTTATAAACATAATTTGAATTTATTCCTTTCTCAAAAATGAAGAAACCTTGGCATAAATTGAAAACAAATAAAAAAATTCCGCTAGCACACACAATTGTAACATTAAAAACATGAATATGTCATTAAATGATCATTTTGCTTATTTCTAATCATAGAGACAACTATAAAAATGTATCAAAATGGAATATTATCTTCAAGGATACAATTTTAACTAATAATTATAGAACGTATTGTATCTTTGTAGAACAAGTTGACAAAATAGAAAAAATAATAACGGGGTTTTTAAAGATTATGAAATTATATTATTCTTATAAATAACTGCATAAAAAATATTTTAAGGAAATGAAATAGATACTTATAGATAGTTCTGAAAAGAAATGGTATAAGAAGGTACAGTAATCTTACGATGCTTGCTATATAAGCGAACGAAATTTAAAATAACAGTATAGAGTTAATGATTGTAGCAATAACTAAGAATCTCTTCTATGTGATAAAAAGTGTAGCAATTAATGAAAACAATGTTTTCAGCTCTATCGAATCTGAAATTTATGAATTATATAATTTATTTATTAAGTGCTTATGGATGGACTATGTACAGTATCCAACAAAGAAAAGACCAGGAATGTTAAATTAACCTATATTACGTTTAATTATCTAAGCCAATCTACTTAATAGTTTCATTTAAAATCATTTTGTGAAGTATTAGCAAATCTGGGATTGGTTTGTATTCTCATACCTTTTCAAAAAAAAAAAAAACACAGTTAAAAAGATAACCTTCTAAACACACAAACCTGGATTACAAGAACTAAAATGGTAACTAGTGGGGAGGTTTCGCCTAGGATAATGTATTACCACTATTTATATAGTGACTTGTTATAAGCCATGTACGAGTATATTCTCCAAAGCAACATAATCAACTTATTTTATCAACCTGTAGGTAATGTTACCTATTTTGGAATTATAAATATCTAACAAACTGACGGCTTTATGCTGTTTCTTTAATATCAAGTTTTGCAATAATAATAATGTTGTAATATTATGAACATTTTTTTTTTTAAACAAGAAATTTGAAAGAGGCATTTAAAAAAATGAAAGTTCTTATTCTAATACTAAATACAAAATTGCCGTTTGTATTGTATTATTAGAATACAGTAAGGATCAATCATATCTAAATTAGGCATAATTTTTACCGTTGAATAAAAAAAAAAACATCCGGTTTATAAAAACGGTACATGCTATATTTCTGGTAGCGAGACTGAATAGTTTACTGAGGACTATCAAGTGAATCCGAATCAATTATACAAAGTGTACCGTTATAACGGAGATATATATCATATATTATTTACAGCCTCCATTTGCCTTATATACTCATTATAGATGCCTTCTGTTTAGTGAAGAAAAAATATTTGTACCAGTTTCAGAATAAAAGAACATGAAGTTAGATGTTTCTTAATTTTTACTTTACTTTTTATATTTATTTTTTTTTGGCGATCGTGTCTAAGTTTCAAAATTGGAAAAAAAAATGTTTTTAGCGAATGGCCTATATATTTGGAAATTTGGGGGGAGGGAAGGTTCTGAGGGAACAATAGCGTTAAGTTTTCAGTACAGTGCATTTATTCTTTTACGACCTATTAATATTAACATATATTAGAAGCATTGATCAAATTTTAAGTTCTAAATGTTCTGAAACACAATAATAATTAATTGGATGGTGTTTATGCATCAATTGACCAAGCTTCAAAGTTGTTGTTTTTTTTAGATATTTGTACTATCTAGCGGATAAAGGTTAAAACTTTTCATAAACAATTGTTCCTAGAAGGTATCTCATCACTATTCCAAAGAAAATTAATTTCGACTAAACGCCAGTCGATTTATCGCTTGCCCCCCCCCCCCAAATGAGTTTTTCCAAATAAAAACGTGTCTTTATTTACGTATAGCTTTTATGCAAGGGTGTAATGAAAATTGTTTGTACCACTTTTTAAAACAATCGGTGCCAGTATAGTGTGCGCTCTACCAAACTCGATGTGATATGTACTTTATAAAATATGTGCTCTACTCCTAGTAAGTATAACCTTACTGTAAGTATAACCAAACTAGAGTAAGGCATTCAGTAATCTCTTTTTAAAGACTCCGCCCTACCTTTTTTTTAATAAAAAAAAAACATTAGCCGGTCCAACTCGAAAATAAATGGATCATGTTTTATTTTCGCGCGCTTATCATCATGAGAGACAACCACAAGTAACGTTCAGCCGTGATAATAAATGGTGTGAAAATAATAATTTTAATTTTTGTGGATAGTGCATACTAAACCAGATTCATGACGGAAGATTGCATATATTCAAGAATCACAACGGTAGAGCGCACACTATACCAGAATCATGATGGTAGAGCGCACACCATACCAGAATCATGACGGTAGAGCGCACACTGTACCAGCATCAAACAGTCATAATTTAAAAATACATAGGCTTTTGCATTTATCGCAAAATCATTTTTGGCGCTTGTTCAGTTGATGCATAATATCATCCAATAAAATCCAATACTATATCCATCATCCAATACTATAAGTAATTGACCAATACTATGAGTGGATTGATGGCCCTTTTAGGCCTCTAAAATGTTAAGTAGTGTGTAACTCTGTAGTGAACAACTGAAGTAAACCTCTATAAATGCCGTTTTTTTTTTGTTGTTTTTTTTTTAATAAATCCAAAAGAAACAATCCATTAGGATAAACTAGATGACTAGCAAGCCTATAAAATTGGAATACAATTACCGCATCACCTAGTATTTTGCGATTTTATTAAATATTGAGTTAAATTGCGAACTGCTGGTAGGCTAATCAACTTAACCTAAACCACAAGCATGCAGTGGTAAATTCTCTAAAAGTATAGGTAACTTATTTCTCAAAAAAAAAACCTAGAAACAATTCATCAAATTGTTATTTCCCCAAGACAGTTTCCAATTAGGCCTCCTATACCGTAGAGTGAAAGAGAAAATCATCTATTTGAGGTTCAACAACAATGGGATTCTCCTGCACCGAATTCTAAAATTTCATCATTACTAGTGAATTTAAATTGTTAAAGTTAATAGAATAATCTATCAAATATCTGCAATCTCGATATTCAATATTCAAATTTGCAACAAATTTTGTTGACATTGTGATAATATGATATTCTCTTATGCATATCGTTAAGCTTGTGTAACAGGGTAACCATGAGCACGCCATCTATAAAGGTATTAACTTTTTTCGTCATTCATTTAATCTTGGCATATTGTTTCTCCTTCAGAATGAAGGTGTTTTTATAAATAACTAAACTATTTTAAAAAATACACAAAGAAAAAAAAATGAAAAGACAAATATATTATAGCAACTTAAGCCTTTAAAAATCAATGACTATTAAATTGTAAGTGTAAGGTACAATGAAATATGACAACACTAAAATACGGATGAACATAAAAACAAAAGTTGAAGTAAATAAAGACTTTTATCTAACTTTGATTAGCAGGCATTTATTTTATTAATAATCTTGTTAATAGATTTCACATAATTACGTCAACTACTCAATTTCCTTTTGTAATTAAATTATATAAATGAAAGCAAAATTGGTTAAGTAATCTTTCCCTTTCAAAACAAAACTTAGATTAACAAATTTCATTAGGTTATGAAAAAGTATGTCATCAAATTCACCTTTACATTTTTTCCTTGTTTTCGAAAATGAATAAAAAAAAATGTAAAAGAAGATTGTAATGTGCGATGTCGGGCCAATTCCTAGATGTGTTGATGAACTCTATAGAGTAAGAGAAAAATAAATGGAAGAAAGACCATTTGATACAAGAATCAGTTGAATTGTAAATGTTACAGGCACGAAATGCCTTTAGGGCTAGCAGAATTATTACGCATTCTGTTTAGTTTTGTACAATGCCCATATGGATATGCCAATTATGTTGTCAGACCACCTACGCTTATTTTAAAAACGATTGTAAGTTAATTTTTTTTTATGTTAAAATAATAATAAAAATAAAAACCTATACAAATATAACATTTACAGATATAAAAGTTTATATTTTTCGCTTGCGAACACACTTACTTGCTTTCCCACAAATGTATATTTAAAATCTTATTATTAATTGCTTTTAGGTCTTATTTATTTCACATTGTTGTATAAAATGATTGTTGAATTTTTTTTATTTTTTTATAAGCTGATGATCGCTCCTAACTTGTGTCAAACATGTCTTCGACCAGTTTCGGGCATTCACCCACCAACACGATATTTTGATCAAAAGTATGATAACAGTAACTAAGAAAAAATATTTATACAATACAATAAGAAACTTTCGCACCAATACTGAAAGAGAAGTTCGGCGTAACGTTATATTGACAACTTATAGTCAAGAACAATATTTAAAATAAAATAACATAGCTAAATAAATAGGTATCTAGTAACAATTATGTAAATTTACTCCATAATGTAATTTAAACTTCATAAATCTACTATTGTTGAAGTGAACTGATTTTGATGTGTGCAAGTGTGTGCTATCATATTGTTTATCGAGATGATGGGCGAACGCTTGAAACCGGTTGATTAAATCACAAAATGAAGCAGGATGATTACCACAAAATGAAACCGGCTATCACGGAAAAAAATCTCTTAATGTTTTCCACTTCAGCAGATCCAACCACAACAATTCGTGTCAAAATTTAAACTATTCCAAAAAGTTGTCTAATATAATGTCCATTTAATGGAACGGATTCTTATTACAACTATTAATTTTTCCATTCATAAGTTCGCGCATGAAGGTTATGTTAAATGAATAAGATATATAACTTTCTTGATGAAATTTTTTCACTCAGGATTCCAAATCAAATTTTCAGAAATCCCATACGCGATTCCTATGAGGGCAAAGTCAGTGTTGCCCCAGCATCATGACAGAAAGCGGGAAGCCATAGTTAGCAGCGCACCTATCTAGCGAACGCGAGGAAACCGCAGCACCCCCCCCCAAACAAATCGCCTTGGCCTGTTGAGCCATAGGTTTATTTATTCAATAATAATTCAGAAATTCACTCCGTCACCATAGTGCATTTCAAGAAAGCCTACACCATAAAGCTTTACCAATGTTAGTCTGAGATTAATTGTCATATCTTATTTCACAATGTTGCTTTTTATGGAGATTCCTTATGTACTAATTCCTTTTCTAAACGAAAGAAATTAGATTAGGAAATCTAATGGAAGGAAGAAGAAGAGTTATTTTTCCAACTATTTTCATCAATTCTCAGAGCTTTAACTGCATTTGCCAGAAAAATAATAAGCTTCAGAAATCATCCTTTCGCAATATTGCCACTCTAGGCCATTATTGTTCCATTATACCCTTAAAGCATTATTGATGTTAGTAGACTATGTGTCAAGAGCATATTTCATAAAGCTTTTATCTAAAGACCAAACTTATTCTTCCACCAGCAAAGGCTTCTCTCGTTTACTAGTCAGCTCTTCTCTAAGTTATCAGTCTAAACAAATATTTAAAAAAAAAAAAATCAATAAAAATTAAAAATAGAAATACGGATCATATTGTATTCGAGAAAGGGAAGTTGATTTCTTTAATCAGGAAGGCTGCAAGAAGATGTAAACGTTTTTGTTTTGGTGGTTTCTTTCCATTAATTTCGATACACTTTTTCTGTTTAGGTTATTCAAAAATACAATTTTATAAAAGAAAAAGAAAAATGGAAATTTTAAGTGGTCACCTTACATATTATGTAGGAAGTTAACTGCAACTTCTTTTTGTGAAGAGTAAGTGAAAGTGAAAGAAATCTATGATGCATTGAGGAAGTCCCTGCTATTTAACAAAAAAAATTTTTTGTCATAACAACACTTTAACATCTGGAAGTGACAGTTTAACAAGATTTTATAAACGCTATTTATCATGTTTTGATACATAATAATAGAGACTTCAATTTTTTATATATAGAACTTGTTAACACCAGCTATTTGCTTTGTTTATTTTACAGAACATTCTTTATTTTTAATTTTTATAAACAAAATACCAATCAAATGTAAATACCATGTACGAGAAATTTAAAAGCTATTAGTGTTAGAATGTACTAATTTAGAATGTTGTTAAAAATTGTTGAAGCTGTATTAGAGATAAGTTTAAAAAGTCCAGCGGCATAATTATTGATTACTTAATTCTCTTTGGGCATTCAGAATGTTTTTAACGAGTCCAATTTTAACAGCTATTCATTTAACACTCCTTCTTTATAGGTTAGGAATATATGAATAATAATAATTAACTTCAAAGTTTGTAATTATTAACTTTCAGTTTCCATTACTTTGCTTTTCCTTTTTTTTTTGTTTGGATAATTCTGATAACTGGTAGTAATTAACAATTTCCTCTAGATTTGTTTCCTAAAGAAAATTTGTTTAGACAAACTATCGTGCAATGCATTGAAATTAAGTAATTTATCAATAAATCAAAGGTTGAATGTGTGGATGGATCCGCAAAGCTGGATAACATCTGGTATTTTATCCGGCGTAGCATGCATATTTATTTTCTTCCTGACCGGTTTCGGACTTTCATCCATTGACAGAGCAAATCTACACCAAGTTCGCGTAGATAGTTCACTTCAACGTAATGTTTCTGTTACTTGTTACTCACACTTGTTGGTTGTATATAAAATATAATTATGTGGGGAGGTTATAAGGTTATGTTATTATGTGTATGTGATTAATGGCAAAATGGAATTATTGTAAATTATGATTAGACATTAGAAAAATAGTGTACAATAAATTTGTTTACTGTTTTGCAGAATACTCCATAACTAAATTTTTAATAGTGTTGTAAAGTATGCTCAGAGTCTTATCAAGTTTTTTTTATTATGAGGGAGCGATAAGTTATTTCAGTATACTGTACTGAAATGGAGTCGATAAAGTTTGAAGAAAGACGATGCAAAGTTAATGGACAGCCAAAAGCTTGTACAAGTAATACATAAATGTGAAATAATCGTCAAATACAATACCTGCTTGTATTTCACATTTATGTATTACTTAATGAAACCGGTCAGGAAGAAAATAAATATGCATGCTACGCTGGATAAAAAACCAGAAATCAAAGGTTCTTTTTAAAAAGCCTATGAAATATTTTAAAATAAAGAGCAGTTTGTACTACCATAATTTTAAAGGATTATTTTTAAAATTGTAAAATATAGAAAAATAATGTATTGTATTTGTAAGTTTCTTTTCGTTTAGAAACAATCACAAAATATAATATGGCAACTACAAAATCCGACTTTCCTTTATTCTGATAGTTGAAATAGAGAAATTCAGAATTTTTACTAAATGTTAAGTTAGTTCTCCTAACAGATGATGGGACGGTAAATTATACGAATTAGTGTTATAAGGGAAGTCAAATATACCAATATAGAATCTCCCAAAAATCCATTTTTCAGCACATAATTTCAAATAAAACTGATAGAATTTTTACAATACAATATTTAAAGCATTTTCCGGGAATATAGCAAAAACCGGGCAAATCCAATCTGCAAATTGACGCTTCAGTTGACTGATTTTCTTTCAAGTTGGTGTTCATTAAATTTTATGAATTCTCGTGTGAACTACATAGTTAATAAAAACCATATGGTATTTTGAAATAACTCTGAAATGGAAGCCTGACGATACAGTTTCTCAAGAATTTCTTCAAATAGAAAAATGTTACAAATAAAAAATGTTAGGCTGATAGTAAATAAAAGGATCTGTGTAGTTGACATAGTATGACCGAAACTTTCGTATGATATAATGCTGACACCTAAACGAAATAACAAGTTTGAGCTTCCTATAATTTTTCATAGATATTTCACACAAACAACAAAACACAGGATCAAAAACAATTTGTTATTTCCGATGAAAACTCTTTTTCCAAATTTAACATGATCGCAATTGTTTCTCCTTGAACTAAGATAAACTAAAAAAGAACTTTCTTTTTTGAAGGATGTACTTCTAGTCTGGGTACCAGGTTATATGGGAATTTTTGGAAATGAGGAGGTGGATAGATTTGCCACATTAGGAGCCTCTCTCACTTTCATTGGCCCTGAGCCTGCTGTTGGTGTGTCTTTTAGCTCTTGTCTGTCAGGCATTCAGTCATGGACAACTTCACAGCATTCACCCTTATGGATGAGCACAGTTGGTTGTCGGAGTCTAAGATGCTCACTGGAGGTCCGGTGGGGCTGGTTAGTGCTGTTTTTCAAGGATCTCCTTCATGCATCTGGTTGGTTTTTTCAATAGGCTTTGCGGCTTAAAGAGACTTCTCTATACAATGGGGCTTATGACGGATTATTTGGGTTGTGAGGAAATAAGGTTTAGGACCTTTGGCCGGTACAGAATGTCGGTGGAAGAGCTTAGGCTATGGTCCTTTTAAGGTAATGATCCGATTTGTTCGGACTGTGGTAAAACTTAGGTGGGTGAAACCCGGGGTCAGACTTTTGTTCCAGATCCGGTAGTTGTTTTTTTTGGGGCAGCTATATGAGCCCATGGAGGCTTTGGATAGCGCAGGGTTTGGCCCTCCCCTCCTTTGAATAAAAATAAGATAAACTAAAAAAAAAAAAATAAATAAATAAATTTATGCTTATATAATTATTATTGAGATTATAAATATTATAATAACTAAGAACTGGCTTCATTCATGGAACTATAATATCGTCCTCGAATTGTGAAAGTAAAATACATATTTATCCACCCTCATGTTATGGCCACTACATTTTATAAAGCGGCCTATCTGCGATAATGTTACACACTGTTCCTTTTTAAAAAATAAAAAAAAAAACTAGCTCCATCCTTCTATGACTACTATACCAAATGTATGTCGTGATTCAATTGCCCTTGCCTTGGTTACGTGTGTATATCTGTGTGTTTGTGACTAAACTACCGTACACGCTGTATAATTATATCTAGGTGAAACTGTTTTTAATATAATCTCTCTCTCTCTCATTCTCTCAAACACACATACACACACACATTAGCACATACGCACAAACACACACACTATATACATATAAAAACATGTATACACCTAAAGGAAAAGAAAAGTTTGTATAAATATTTTAATACTAAATATAATTAGACATCTTGAGATTAATACAAGTTACCTTTGACCTTTACAAATCCAAGAGGTGGTCAAAGTGGTGCCATTTCTCTTTCAGACATTCATGTGTGAGCGAACTGCAGCTGTTTAGGTAACGTTCACCAAAGTGTTCAGTGAGATTGCTGCACACGTCTTCTCTACGGGACGCCTGAGTAGTCGGTTTTCTACGATATGCACCAAAGGTAAAAGTCTACAGGTTTCAAAGAAATATGGTCCTATTATCAGGAGAACGTGGAGGGAACTCATGTGCACCTCTTCGTCCTAGCCAATGCCCTTGGAAATTCTCGTTCAGATAAACTCCCCACTTTCTTGATGGTAGTATGGCGATGCGTCTCCTTGTTAAATAAGAAAGTAATCATTCCAATTAAAGTGCCATGTATGGCAGGTTGTATGGATGTGCGTTCCATGTCTAGGTACTTTTGACCAGTAACAGTAAACCCTAACCCTGTGGCGCAACAGCCCATGAAGGGCCAAAGCTTGGCAGACGGCGATTTGATTGGGGGGCATGTGGTAAGCACGCCGCAGTTCCCACGCAGTTTAGCACCGGCCTTCGCTACCTAGGGCGCTACTAACTGTAGCTTCCCACTTTTTATCATGATGCTGTGTCAACACCGAATTTTCCCTCACGGGAATCGAACCCTGAATTCTCGCACGAAAGGCGAGAGCGCTAGCCACTAGACCACCGCGTGAGGACAGTACAGTAACCATCACAGAAATTTGGTCCATTTCCCCCAGGAAACTGACTGCTTTTTCCTCATATATATGAGGATTTTTAGTTTACCAGATAACAGTATTATCGTAATTTGCTCAAACTTTTCGAAACAAAGGTATCACTAAAGTTTACGCACAAAAAAAGTTTTCATCTGCATATACATATATATAGGCCTATCACTATTATATGATACGGTAGAGAAAATTATTTTCGGATGATACTCTGGGGAACAGACGTTAGAACTTCCCTTTAAAATGGTATTTCAAAATACCGTAAGATAATTCATATAATTCAGAAAAATATTAAATGTGTTATTATAAATACCCAACTTAAAAGAAAATCGGTTAACTAAACAAGAATTTAGTTTTCCGGGTTTTCATGATTTTCTTGAAAACAACGTTAAACATCTTACATAATATTTATCAAGGTAAATAACGTTATTTTACAAACGTACAGAATAATTAAAAAATTGAAAAGTGGTAGAAAACTTCACTTATAATTTTGTAACTATCAAGAAGTACGTTGGAATGTTGGTTAATAGGCAATATTAAATTGATGTACTTAATAAATTTGGAAACCATTAAACAGACAAAGTTGAATAAGCCCCATCAAAGCGGAAGGAAGACGGCATGCACTGTCAGCCAAGCGCTCACCTTATTACTCATTCCAAAGGAAACTGTACTAACAATTCAACAAACATTTTAGTATAATCTACTAACCTACAACATGATATATAAATAAATATGAATTTACAATATTGTTTGTTGTTAAAAATGATATAAAAGAAATTCTTATGAAACAATAATCACCCGGCTGAAAGATAATGATTGTTCTAAGGATTTGCCAACTACTTACTAGATTTTTAGTGTTTTTAGGAGATAAGCAATGCGAATGATATACTACGGGCCATGGAGTCTTGACAGTTCACTGCTGGCCTCTGAGCAAATTTTTTTCTAGCTACAGACAACACTGTCCATCACCGGACAATGAGTTGTAGAGGCTCCTAGAAAGAGAAAATCTAAGGCCAGCACTGCTAGATTTGAACGCGAGACCTTCGCGTCTTGGAGTTTAGCGCGCTACTACTGAGCTAATCCCATCCCTATGCAGCAAGTGTTGACTCCACCGTCTTCTACATCTGAATTATACAAAGTAGCGACCTATTAAACTTACAAATATTTTTTTCAGAAAATGATTCAAACAAAAAGAATAAAAGAAACCTTGAGATAGTTTGATGAAAATTCCCCCAAAAAATTTAACAATCTGAAGAGGGAGAACGTCTTCTACTCCAATTCATTTGTTTCAACTGCCCGAATTACTCCAAATTTGGAATTTTGAGTTAACAACAGATTTCATATTTGGTTGTCCTTAATATTTAAGATAATGGAACCGTATTACATATTGAAATCTAACCTCATAGCTTCTCAAGAACTTTCTCAAATTAATTTCACTGGAACATTTTTTCAAAATATAATATCAAGGTATTGAAAAAAAAAATGTAGAGACAATTATTATCATGCTACCTGACTAATTTTCAATGATGTAAACAAGGTGATGGAGTAACAAGAGGATTTATCCTGGGTACTGGTTCCCCTTCCTAGGTTACACTTTCTATCTAAGTGCTACATTGCAGACCACCAGATGTTAAATGAAAATTCTAAATTTGAAAAAAAAATGTAAATTATAATTATTATAAGAGTGAGAGTTATATCAGTTTCCTACAAGGAATAATATAATATAATGAACAAAATATAAACTAAAATAAGACAGCCTACTTACTAATTAAAACAAAATTACCATAACTCTCAAAAAAAAAAAATAAGCCATCAATCCAACAATATTCAGATCAAATCTGATTATTAGCCCAATTACAAGTGTTAAAATAATGAATATGAACAAACCCGTTTTTGTGGGAAAATATTACCATTAAACAATGTTCAATATATTTTTTAATAAGATGATATAAAGGAGTAAAAGATAGGGGGCGGGAAATTGGAGGAGTATTCAAACGATTAGCGCGCTTTACTAACAACAATCCATTCTCACATCAAACAACGAAGAAAGAATTAATAGGAATTACGGTCTGTGAGCACCAACTCCCCTCTGACAAGTTTTACCACAAGCAGTACACCTGCTCTTGTATACTAAGAGAGATTCGAGAAAATTGTGGCAGAAGATTCCTTCTTTTGCCGCCTGAAATTCAGACTAATTATATGTAAAACTGCAATTCCATCAAAATATATTGCGCATGGATTAAGACCTCCAATATTTTTAAAGTACTCCGAAGATTTTCAGAACGAACTGTAAAAATTAACGTTAATTTGAATCTAAATTAGGTGTCTATTAACAAATCGTAGAAAATAATACCACCCTTTTCAAGTTTTAGCCACAAAATAAATTTGAAATGTTTTTAGCTTTCACAGAGAAAAGAAATCCAATTTTAGAAGTATGCTTCAATTGAAAACTACCTAAAGATCCGATCAAATGATAAAACAGATCAAATAAAAAGAAATAAAATGAGAAAGCCTTTAAAAAAAGGTCAAAGTTTTTACTTTCTCTTATTACTGTAAGTAAGAAAAAAAAATGTTGTAATCAAGTCAAATTTGTTTAATTAAATTACATATTTATAGATTACCTGAAATACGATTCCCTTCGGTACGATAAAAAATGTTTTTAGCGAAGCTTATATGAGGCAAAATAACAACTAAAAATTCAGACTCAATTACTATTATATTTAGGAGGCACTACTATCGGATCAAAATCCGTTAACCGAAAGTACAATTTAACGGTTTTAAGTTTTTCTCGATTTTTTCGAAAATAGCTTTATAAAAAAAAGCCAAGTCTACCGAAGGAAAATTGTCAACACATTCATGTTGGTGGCCAAAGTTTCTGTAATTACCTTAAGTTGCCAACAAAAATTGTAAACAAATGTTGAGAATCGCGTTTCCGTTTCAGGCGGTAAACATCAAAGGAATATGCGTATTGGGGATATTTATTTGCTCTGTGTGTACGCTTGGTCAGTTGGGAACATCAGTTGCATGGACGCGAAGACAATAGCTTACTTTGAAATTCTAAACAAATACATTAATTAATTGAACGAATCCCAGGTGAGACGGAATCTTAAGGTAACTGACTGAAACGTTCCATAGATGTGATTGCTTTTCCATAATTAGTGTCATTTTCTTTTTATTTTTGGTCCTACAAGATTGAGCAGCCGTACAAAATCAGAGTCGGTCACACGAAGAAAATTTCTAATATGTCCATCTTCAATATGTCCTGCTAAAAAGTCATCTCTTCTCAAAGTATGTTTTTAGCTTAATCCCTCCATGGATGTTTCTTTCTTTGAGGCTTGATCATACCCAATATTTATGCTTCCGTTTCTTTTTGCTTAAAATAATAAATGCCGCGGCTGCCAGCATTACGCCATCGTCGTTCGATGACATTTTGTCAACTAAATAGTCTCGGTGGAGACAGCTAGTTGTCAACTGAAATTCATATTTTTCAAACTGTTTACGACTTATTTTAAACCGGTGTGGACAAAATGAGAACAAAAGTTGATGAGTTTTTGAAGAATTGCAAACACAGAAACTGCCATCAATTTCAGTGGAAATGCACCTTTAGGTTATAAAATAGCAACTATTTGCTTTATTAAACTTTTTACAATAACTGCACATAAATAAGGTTATCATATTTGGAACTTCTAGAGGATAGGTAATCACAAGGTTTCCTCTGAAGTACTATTTCAAATTACATGTAAAAACTAATCTATCAAGTAGGTACATAATGAATTCCGTCCAATTGTTTTCTCTAGTTTCGGCGTGATTTTTGTATAAACAAATGGAACGCCGAAACGGAAAGTTAGGCAGCCAAAATTCTCAAAGGAACTTTAAGTTGTCGTCATAACATTTGAGAAGTATAATAAACATTGAAAATCAATTATTAATAATAAAATAATAGACAAACAAAAATTGAAAGTAAGTACTATTAATTGAATATTAAAAACAAATTGTTTAAAAAATATAAACAATGCCCCATTAAAGTGAATGTATAAGACCAAAGAATATATATTATTAAGAATATATATATATTACAATAAATACTAAAAGAATATTTCATACACTAAACTTAATTGATTATTCAATATGCTCCTTTTTGTTTTAGATCAAACGAATTCAGAAACTGTGAATTACTTTTATTTCAAAAATATAAGCAATTTATTAGCATACAATAAATGTGGGTGTTAAATAAAACTAATTTATCCGTTATGTTTTTTTTTATTATTATTATTATTATTATTATTAATTTTGTATAAATATGAAAGAGATCTCGTGATAAAAATGAACCATTATATTCGATTTAATTATAATGTCCTTTTTTGTTTTTGGGATTTTTTTTTTCTCCTCGAGAACACGTGACATTTATAAATACAGTGATTATCGTTGGATGTTAACGATAAGTAACACCAACGATAAGACCCTTATCGTTCGCTTATAAAACAATGAATGATATGATGCAATCAAAAGAATTCTTTAAATCTAACTATTGTAATATATGCCAATTAAATCTGAAGTTTTCTTAAATAAAAGTTTGTTAAGTAAGGACACTTTGGAGAGAAACTTGTCGATTGATGATGGCTACTAAAGCATTAATAGCAGATGACATACATGTTTCCCTTCAGAGATGATGTCAGCACTCTTTTTTTTATGATCTCCTCTTTAGAAGTACACAATTGCCGAAAATTTACTTGTAATATTTTTTTAATATTTGCATTTTTATCAAAAGATTGATAAAGATGATTGAGAATGAAAATATGTATGAGACGTTTACAACAACGTTTTCATAAAAATACTTTTTTTTTTTAATTCCATACTTTTCAGATTATTGACAAACATTATTCTCATTTAGAGATTAGCCCATAGAGAAATTTTACTTTGCTTACTACTGATTTCATAATAATCTTTCTTGTTTAATACAAAGAGCCTGATAAAATAAATTTAAACTTAAAATCATTAATTATAATGGAATGTGGAAATGTCGGGAGCACTAGACTTGTAAGTTCTTCAGTATAGTGAAGGTTGTAATTATGTTTTTTAGTCATGTAATATGGGAAGGCGATTCATAGCAATAGGCGGCCAACCAACCAAGTTTAATACCAAGCGTATATGTTTATTTGTAAAAAACATATTAGAAACAGAAAAGGGAGGTCCGTTTTTTTTTTTTTTAAATAAACTATCAGTACTTTTTTAAAGGTCAAATTAATTGCACAATTTATACAAGATTTATTATTTACCTTCTATTAAATACTAACGTTAACCTCTCACATTACTTATCTGGGCAGGTACAAGTGTACCAGTATCAGAATGCAAATTAGTATCTATCCAAAATTTTATTAGTGATGTTGAGTGTTGTAAATATTAATGGAGTAAAAGCCTCTATATCAATTCAGTTAAGTTTCGCTAGTATAGAATTTTATCTTGCAAAGAAGAAAAGAAGTCCACAGTTGAATATCTGGCATTTAATTAAAAACTGAAATAAAGGAATAAGCACGATTAAATTGGGGGGAAAAAAAAACAAGACTGAACTTGACATTTAGGGAACAGATTTTTGCTGTGGATTAAGTACACAGACTGCCAAAAAAAAAGAAGTAAAACGCATGAAGTAGCTGGAGAAGCCGTCTGGTGAATAAAAAAAAAATCTTGTGTGAACTGCACTTAATACAAACATAAAACGGACAAATTTACATCAACTTTGCACTAACTTAAAATACATGGAGTACTTTTGGTATTTGGTACTTTGGCACTTTTGATAAGCAGAATGGCAAATAGTACTTGAATATGATTACTAGATCAAAAAATAGAAAACTAAGTGAAAACCCAATAATGAACAGATTTCCCAGAAGCCACTAAAAATAGTTTTTTTCAGAAATATGTTTCAAATGAAAGTGCCAGATTTAGTCGCACTTCCAGTTATCAGAATTTGTTCCAATTTGTAATTACTACAATGTTTTTCATGTGTAAAACTATTAGAAATAGAAATGGGGAGTTATATTTATAATTAGTAGAACTGAAGTGGCACTTTAGAGCTTTAAGGTTAATAACGTTGAAGCAGTACAACGGTTGATGGTTTCTGTCCAAATCCTTCAAGCAGATTTGGCGCTAGTATTTAAACGGAATAAGCCCGCAAAGGAGTATCTTTTGCATGCAGTTACTTTGAGAGTAACGGATCCCACGGATTACCACAGCTCTGTACTCCATGTTGATGCGTCAGAAAAGTACACAATACACTTAAAACTACATACACTCTACCCTTTAGGCTGGCTACAGACTATGCATGTATTCGCGATTCGTGATGCGTGATGCGTGATTCGCGGGCAGTTCACGAATAGTGTGTAGGGACTTGTTCGTTAAAAATCGATTCGTAAACAACATGATGCGTGTGTGCACAGTGATTCCCTCTAAAGAGCGGTAGGCTGGCTACAGACTATGCATGTATTCGCGATTCGTGATGCGTGATGCGTGATTCGCGGGCAGTTCACGAATAGTGTGTAGGGACTTGTTCGTTAAAAGTAGATTCGTAAACAACATGATGCGTGTGTGCACAGTGATTCGCTCTAAAGGGCGGTAAATTGACGAATATCAAAGGCCGCGCATCAGCACGAACCACTGATTCGCCATAGTTCGGGCTGTGTTCGTAGTTAATTCGTCAATTCGTTGTGCGCGCTAGTTCGTTATGTTAAAACAAGGAGGTTATGTTTATATTTTATTCCGTTTAATTTTATAATTTTTTACTTTCTCTTATTTTGTTTATTATTTTAAGGATAATTTTATTATAAATATTTTATATATTAATTTTATTATTATAAGGATAGTTTATTTAT
The DNA here is from genome assembly GCA_011037195.1 of Triatoma infestans. Taxonomy (NCBI): domain Eukaryota; kingdom Metazoa; phylum Arthropoda; class Insecta; order Hemiptera; family Reduviidae; genus Triatoma; species Triatoma infestans. The sequence continues at coordinate 201,978 of JAAEAF010013416.1, read as the reverse complement.
TTTAAAAATAATGGCCGAAGAAGACAACAGGCAAGAATATAGTGGTCTGATGAACGCGTTCTAGATTTAATTTATGAAATTGAACAACTGCGTTATTTGTGGGATCCAAGGGATAAAGATAAGAAAAATAGGAATAAAAAACGTGACGCCTTTAAAATGTTGGCAGAGAAGTTTGAAGTTTTTTTTCTTATTTTGCGCCATGATAATAAAAACAGCACTAGCTATTGCTAGATCGTCGTCACTCTCCATATTTTCCGAACAGAAATATGTACATACAGTTTAAAAATAGTATATATGTGCTACTGAAGTAATTAATATATAGGCATTGCACGTGCTCACGAATTTCTGTGAACTAATTTGAAACTGCGACGAACATGGATAAATCACGCATCACGCATCGAATCTTGAACAAACGCGTAGTCTGTATGCTCTGTTTACGAATTACTACGCACTGCAACGAACTGGACGAATCACGAATCGCGAACACATGCATAGTCTGTAGCCAGCCTTACAGACAGGGATGAACACAGTATACAAACTAGGGTCTCCGACTAGAGTTAATTGGCGTAAGCCAAGGGAGAAGGAAGGATTAGCTCAGTGTTAGCGCGCTGGACTAGCAACGCGGAGGTCCCGGGTTCGATTTTCTCTTCCTAGGAGTCTCTACAGCTCACTGTCCGGTGATGTGCAGTGTTGTCCGTAGTTAGAAAACACTGCTCAGAGGTCGGAAGTGCACTGAGAGGGTTCCGGGAGCACAATAGATCTTTTAGGTCGCATTGCAATAATCCCCTATAACAATCTAATTTAATGTAATTAAACAGAACATCAAGTTCAACCCTCCTGTCATTTTTCATATTTGAGATATTTGTTTTTCTCTCTCTCTTTCACACACACACACAAACACCCTATACTAATTTTTTCCTTACTCAAGGAGCTTAAATATTCTGCAACCAATTAAAGAAGAATTCTTATAAAAATGTATTTTTTTTCTCCTTGTTTCAGGTCTCGACAATAGATGTTACTTAGAAAATGGTGGTTCAGGAGAAAACTTTTTCGCTAGTGAAGATTTACCTTTAGGATCCTTAATAGGTAATAAAAAGTTGTAAATACAAAGCAGTAAGAAATAACAGAGATTCAGAATTACATAATTTTATTTTATTTTATTTTTTTTTTAATTATAGGCACTTTAAGGATACATGGAGATATCGGACCAAGGGGTAACATAGATCTTAGACTAGAAGAATTGGACAGTCCTGTACTTATAGAGCCAGGCACTAAGAATCTTACACTTGTTAAAAAATTAGATAAAGAAGTATGAAGATTTTGTTTTTGTTATTATAATAAAGAAAACATAAAAATAAAGTAAATAAAAAAACAAGTATGTACTCACATCTTTTATTTTATTTTTGTTGTAGGGTGAAGTTGGAATATCGTCAGTGTACATACACATTCTTTGTACTCCAAAAGGATCTACGGATCCAGTAAGTATTTAATACATATAGATTCCGTTAAAGAAAGGTGTCATTTTGCAATCTCTGCCACCAGGAAAGTTATACTGGATATCCTAGGAAAAAAACAAATAGCACATTACAAATGGAAACCTTTACGACATAAAATCTAGTGAAATTTATATAAGTTCTTAAAATTCTTTTGTATACAAATGCTTAAATTCGTAAAAATCAACCAATTAGAATTATTTAATTTACATTACAGATCAAAATACCGGTGAACATTCGAGTAATGGATGTGAATGATAATGCTCCCCAGTTTGAAAATGGTCCATATATACTTAACATTTCCGAAGTAAGTAAATGAATATTGGATCTTCATTTTTTTTATATTGTTCAGTTTTGATTAACTATTATAATATTTCAGGTAACCGTGGTCGGTACCCGGGTACTTCAAGGAGTTAGGGCCAGGGATAAGGATCAACAAGGACCATTCTCTACAGTACAGTATACTGTGCTGCCGGCACCAAATTCGGTAATTTTTATTTTAAAACAACTTCCGGAAAATTCATTTAAAACAATATTGGTAGAAAAAATGATTATTGAGTCTTCAGAAAATAGATTTCGAAGAAAGAAATTTCACTGAACAATTCCATGAATGGATTATAACTTGAAAAATTATTTAGAAACATTATAAGTAGTTGATATTTCGTAACATCTGCAATTTATTAATTTTCAGGACCATTTTGTTTTTGTAAATGGATTAGAGGGCACGTTGGTCTTGAGAAAACCTTTGGATTTTGAAACACTTCCCAATTTTACATTAACAATCAGAGCACAGGTTCGTTGTAAGATTTTCAATCATTCATCCATTAAAAAAGTATTAAATGTTTCCTAATATACCGAAAATTTATGAATTATTATTAATTTTTTTTTTTTTTATAGGATCAAGGAAATCCACCTCAGTACACCGACACTTTACTATATGTCAATGTAATTGACGCGGATGATCAAAATCCAAGATTTCTAGACGAGAGATATTCTGCTATATTACCTGACCATGCTGTCCAAGTAAGATAACTTATTCTTATTTTTATGCGAGATGCTTAGTGTTTTTTGTATTTTGTCAAAAATGTCAATAGACTTACCCTTATCTGGTTGCTTTCTGAGAATTAGCAAATCCTTTGTAAGCTCTTTAAAAATACGCTGATGTTACTTTCGTTAACATCCAAAGCAAGAGCCCGAAGGTATTATATCTTAATTTTGAATTTTATTTTCAAACTGTTTTAGGGAACGAGATTAAGAATTCAACCAAGAGAAATCACTGCTTTTGATCAAGATCTTGGAATAAAATCACCAATTTTTTATTCATTCAATTCGGGTAAATGTTCTGAATTTATAGAGACTTATAGTGACTTTTAAATCCTGTCTATGTCCTTTCCAACTTTTTCTTTCCAAATTAGCTTCCATTGCTTACCATCTAATTTTTCTTTAAAGAACCAATGTATTGTAAGTAAAATAAAAAAATTCTTAGGTGGCTCTGATTATAAATACTTCGAGATAGATCAAGTAACGGGAGCTGTAATAGTTAAGAAACGAGTGCCTGAAGATGAGCTATTACAACCCGTCACGTTGGTTGTTAAGGTATAGTATATAAGGCTTTTTATGTATTTAGCTAAGTAGAGTTCAATCGTTACCTTTTTTACTTTATATTCCAGGCTACTCAGAGTGATAATCGTGATAGATATGCATTGGCCACTCTGACTCTCAGCAGACCAGGTACATCTCTAAAGGAACTTCAGTTTCTTCAGAGTCATTATGTGGCTGGCGTACTAGAAAATGTACCATTGAACAGTGTTCTACTAACTGTCATCACTAATAGACATAGGGATAAGGTAATAAGATTACTAACTTTTGTTCCCAATTAGTAAAAATATCATTCCAGAACTGAAAATGGAAAATTCTTTTTTTAGCGATTACGATATTGGTTGGATAAACATACAAACATGTTCTCGGTAATACCAACAGGTGATATTATACTAAAAAATCATTTAGATTATGAAACAGAAGACAAATACCTCTTTCAAGTATACGCTACTGATGGTGTTATGGTATGTTGACATACCAATCTAACAGATGTGTTAATATTTTCAGAATGATTATAAATTAATGCTTGTTTGCTCACTTTCAGAATGCCAGTGCTTCTGTAAACATAACAGTTTTGAACGTAAATGATTGGGATCCTCGATTCAGGTTTCCTCAGTATGAATTCTTTGTATCAGAAATACCTTCCAGTGATAATCTCGATGGAGGAGTTGCTGTGGGAATGGTTGAAGCAGCTGACGGTGATCGTGGTGATAAAATCACTTTAAGTCTACAGGGAACTGCCGCAAGGTTAGTATATTAGTAAATAATTTGTAAGTTTTCGCGTAGTCTAGTGATTTATACAATATAGTTTCTTGTTTGAATCTTATCACATCAATTACGTCATGTTCCTGTCGAGGTTAAATGTATAGAGATTTAAGAGCGCTCTAGCGGCGATTATTTCAACTAAAGCATCGGGGTCAATTAATGCAAGAGAGTAAAAACAAAAAAAAACCTGTAATTTTTTTGACCCTTGTCCTTATTATCACACAATTTTATATAAAAATTTGAAAAAATAAAATAAATAAAACTCTTTATTTGTATTGGTGAATCAATTACTGGAAGTAAATTACGAGTTTAGTAAAGTTTCAGTGAACGTGAACATCCTATATTTATTAACTTTGTTGTAACAGTTAATTACTTTTTTAATGATAAAATAGATATTAACGAAAGGAATCTATTTCAGGATGTTTAACATTGATGAAGATGGTATAATCACTACAGCAGACCTATCTGCTTTAAATAGTAGCACCGTTCATTTAGTAGCGATAGCTACAGACACAGGAATACCCCCTAGACAGGTAATGGGGCTTAAATATTTATTCAATGAAATATTTCTTCCAATATAAATTAAGCATGGAACCGGGCATGTTGTTGACAGTTTAAAAAGTTTCGAACATAGGTCAATATTCTGTGTAAATAATTATTATGAAGTTATATAAAATAATGAAAATATGTGGCAGAAGTCAGAAGCCGTATGGTTTTCTACAGAATCTCATATGAGAATTACTTGATTCTCCCCATTAAATGTATGCGTTTCTTAGTGGGTTGATGCTTATAGGAAAGCCAATTGTTAGCAGATTTAATGTCTTTTACACCTGTATATTTGGTTAAAATAAATTACAGAAAACATACAATCGCTAAACTGGTTCTGTAGACCAACCAAAAAAAGCCCATATAATAATTTTGAATATATTTCAATTTTTTGTTTTGTTTTTTGTAAAAATCTGTTAATTTAAATAATATTAAGTAAATGAAACACGACCTTAATTTGCCTGGTTCGAATGTGAACATACTTTGGGATAATTTTTTTTTATATTTTATTTCATTACAGGCATCTGTTCCTGTGATAATTCACCTACCTGAAGCTGTAGTATGGAAGAGTGGTATACCACAGAACGTGTTAGTCATTGCTGGGTTTGGTATTGTACTTGGATTGTTAGCAATTGTAATAATTATTCTAATAATCTACATACATAAACAGTAAGTAAAAAAAGAAAATAAACAAAAAAAAACAAATAATAAAAGTAACGATCCTTCTAAAGCTTAATAATACTGACTGATGTTTGTTTCATTCACAGTAGACAGCCAAAAACAAAAAATCAACTGTCTGCTTCCTCGCAAGCCATGAATACAATTGAATCAGAGAAGATGCCACCAATATCACATAATGATAATATATCATTAAGGGGAAATGGGGGAGGAAATACATTGTCTGGAATACACAGTGAAAATAATAATTTAAACGGTGGTATTAGTACAAGAAATGATAATATTTCTTTAAGAAATGAAAATATGACCTTTGGCAGTAGTAGAGACAGTGATAGGAACAAGAATGGAAAAGTGGACAATCCAATATTTACGGCGAACATAAATGGTGGCGCTATACAACCAGCCAATGGAACTTCTCAATATACGGCCACAGTAAAAAGTTAGCATTATTATTATATTTTATAAATTATATTGTTTACTGGAATAAATATATATGTTTTTGTAAACAATATAATAAACTGTTAAAATATATTTTAGGCATAATGTCACGAAATGCTAATGGGCGACTGCCCCAAGCTTCTCCACTTAAAAAGACTACTGCCCCGTCTCCGCCACAGATACCTCATTCTGCATCCCAACAGCATAATAAAACAAATTTTGAAACCAATGGTGTCGGAGGCGTAGATTCACCTATGATGACGAACAGAGTTTGGCCAGCTGGTTCTATACCCAGGACAGTGAAAAAGCTCAGCTGGGATGATGAAAGTGATTCACCACAGAATAGCAGTAGTAAAGTGAGTTTCATACTATAATACAGAGCTATGAATCCTTTACGGTTGCATCACCATCAGACAATCCACTCCTTCATCTGAAACATTTAAATTTGATTATAGTGAAAATATTAAAAAAAATTAAATCTGTAGTGAAACACTCACATGACTTTCTCTCTAAACATAGGATAAATATTTGAAATTGACTATATTTTGTTTGACTAAAGTTTAAACCTAATTTCACAGATCTCCCCTTAATCACAATTTCAAATAAAAACCTATAGGTGCAATTACTTTTCCAAGTTTTAAAAAAATTGTTGGAGCTTTTATTGAAAAAACTTAGAAGCCTATTAATGTTGTCTTACATTCGGTTAACCCATTTCCTTTAATTTGGAATTCTGGCATTCATTCAGTTAATCTTACTAATAAAAGATACTTGGACCGTATTGAAGTGATACTTTACAAGGATGCTTAATGACTCAGCTCCACTGGAACCCACGAAATCAATTTTACTGGAAAAACATTTCAAATAAAAGTGATTGCACTTAATAGCACAATCGGATGTTGATATATTGAAATATAAACTCGTTTAAGGTTTTCACGGTAGGTTTTTCTTGTTACATGTGTGCTATTTATAGGACATATATAATTTAAAATAGGATTGTGACTATTGAAGTAAATCTATTGAAAGATACTGTAGAAGGAAAGAAAATTCTTAGAAGTAAACTCAGTATCAACATAAATTCTTTGGAACAATTTTCGAGAGAATTGCCGGAAAATGAAAAACTGTTTAAGTACTATAGTATTTCAGTTCATTGACTTACAAAAAACAATATCTCAACAAATAAAAACTTTAATAATAGCAAACAATACTTAACCCAATTTCCCATTTTACGTTAATCTGCAAAGATTCTGCAAAATACCAATAAATCATGACTACGCAGCCTTTTTCAGATATCATCGGTAAATTGCAATTTGAAAAAAATTCTATAGAAGAACAAGTTCTTTTGTTGAATATGTGGATGGGTCACCGCAATGCTGGTATTTTATCTGACGTAGTAGCATGCATATTCATTTTGTTCCTGACCGGTTTCGGATTTTCTTCCTTTGTCAAAGCAAATTCACCAAGTTCGTGTACTGAGTTCACTTCAACGAAATGTTTCTGTTACCCTCACGCTTGTTGGTTGAGTGAAAAGAACTTTATTATTCAGAAAATGTTGAACTTTCCTGTTCAATACATTATGTAACAATTGCATAGTGAATATGTCTGAATTTCAAGATATAACCAGTGTTTTATATGATTTTTATAGGGATTTCATAGTCTACTAGTTGACAGATTTCAATTTTTACTGATTGCATTGATTCCAACAACCTATAGTTTACTTTCGTTTAATAATAATCAAAATAGATTATCTTTCCAATATTTTCCTGGTCCACAAAATCAGAGCAATTTGCTAATAAGACAACACGCATGAATTACCTTTGGAAATTTTAAATAATTTAAATCCTCAGTATTGTTTTAAGATTTATTTGCTCAAAAGATTATCAGAAATATTTTCCGTGTAGCCTGCTTCTTTTTTTGTGGTCATCGACCGGTTCCGGGCGTTCGCCCATTATCAGGATGCGTTTGTCAAACAGTGTGATATCATAGATTTGCACAGAGCAAATTTAGATTATACACTCACAGATGTATAGTAGTTTATACCGGTGTAGACTAGTTTATACAGAGTGTATAAACTAAATTTGCTCTGTGCAAATCTATGTTATCACATTGTTTGACAAACGCATCCTGATGATGGGCGAATGCCCGAAACCGGTCGACGACCACAAAAAGAAGCAGGTTATCACGGAAAATATCTCTGATGCTTTCCAGCTCTGTGAAACCAACCACAACTCAAAAGATTATTTTGGTACTAAGGAGTACACGTAAATATTTAAATGAAAAATTACTTAGCTCATATGAACGTTTATATATTTTTTTTTTAAATGTCACCTTTATTCTTACTTTTAATTCTTTGAAGCTAAGAATTACATTTAATTTGAATCTAATGCCAGTTGTCAAAAATAATGAAATAAATCAAAATATCTATCATATTTAATAAATAAAATAAAAAACTTCAAAATACTAGTATAATATTTAAATTGTTATTTTTTTGTATATATATGTACCCAATATATTTATATAATTTTTTTCATTTGTAGACGGAAATCGATCCTGATGTAAGTGTAACACCACTTGGAGACATAAAAACTAATGAAAACATGAATCTAACAGTATATTTTTGACTGATTGCTCACGGATATGGGGGTTGTGTACTTATATAATGTGATAACTGTGATCTATTTTTTTTTTTATTTTTTAAATAATAATTAAGTTTCAACAAATTAATATTGCAAGTCATGTATAAAATAACATGAGGACTTGTTTTAAAAGGAAAGAGTGCTTTGAATTAGTGAAAAACCGTAGTATCATAGTGAAAAAAATTTAAGACATTTAATTACTGTATAAATCAATTTAAAAGATTTTTTTTTTTTTTTTTATGAGAAAACACCAAGAAGATCAAGTTTCATGAAATATTAGCGTTACCTTCTTATAAACAAAAATGTAAATATTCCTGATATAAACAAAAAAATAACAAAATAAAAATTATGTTTTTTTTTAAATGTCTGGCAACGAATCAAAGAATAAAACTAACTTGTGTATATATTATATTGTAAATATTGTGATTTTTCAATTAATCATTATTTTAACGCAATGATGTTTTTATAAATATGTACAAAAATTTTAATTTTGTTAAATAATAAAATAATTAAGCAACACTTACCTTTTATTTATGATACCCTTCAACTTTTTTTTTTTTTCTAGACATACCTATACAACTCTTAACATTTTCTCTTTTTTATTGACATGATGAAAAAAAAAAGAAGGTTTTAAACAACACTTTTTTTGTTTTAAATTCTTTTGATTCTTTTATTTCTATTTCATATATTTTTGCAAACAGCAAATTGTTTTCTGATCATCATTATTTCTAATTCTTCTTCATGCGCTTATTTTTGGTGCATTTCCACATTTCCAGGCACTTTTTTTTTTTACATCATACACAGCAACGATATTGTTTATGTTAGTTAAATTAGATTACAATAATTCGTTACAATTTGTTGCATTTTAATGTTATTCATTGTAACGATTAAGAAAAAAACTAATCTTATTGGAATTAAATTCTCTCTAAAATAAGTAGAAATCGTTTTCTACCTATTTCATATCTGATTCCCAGTTTAAATGTACTTTTCTTTTTCGTAAGGGCATAGCTATAAAAATACAAATCTATAACACCTTAAGGATTCTGCAACCTTGAAGTTGTACTATTTAAAAGAAGAGAAACATAACTGTAATTAATTATTTCAAAGGGATAGCTGTATCCCTTATGCAAGCTGGATTCCATGTTCCTATAAGATCAACATTGTATAAAGAAAATTAACGATTAAATCTAAAATTGATTCCAATCTCACCCACATAATTAATAACAAACAAAAAATATAGAACATATATATAAAGGACATTAAATTAATTGTTTTTTATGCAATAACTCAAAGACGGAAATAACTAACGTTATCCAGTGCTGGCTGTTTGGTACAAACCTATGCCAAAAAAAAAAAAAAATATATCAAAACAAATAAAGATAGAATATATGTTATAGTTAGCGCTAGAGGGTTTCTATAAAAATAAAGCGAAATTTCTATCTTGCTTCGTCTTTCCCTTTTCTATGACTGGATTCCTGATATTTTCATTTATACGAGCATTAGTACGTTAGTGTAAATATTCCCCCATCCTCAATGGGCATTTCCACAGCGCATTCTCCCAAATGGAAAACTGTTATAAAACTTGGATTTTTTTGTTGAAAAATAGTTTCTCTGTGAGATATTCGGTGGAGACCGATACATGATATTCATTCAGAAGAGGTTGTTGAAAACTGACCAAAACTTTCTTTTAATTTCCGATGTGGGTTAAGAAGTTGATCTGGTAAATTTAGTCAATTATGGATGATATAACATAATTTGCCAGGCTAGTGCTTGACGTCCATACCGAAATCCATCTAATCTCACAGTTTTATTAATTATGCCTATCATGGAGTACGTGAGGCTTTTGGGAAATTTGTTAACTTAAAATCCGGTCTTCCCATCAGTAATTCCAAAAAAGCAAACTAGAAAATTACAAAAAAAAAAAAAGGATTAAGAGTTAAGGTCAATAAACATAAATTATTCACACATAATAAAGGTAAGTAAAATAATTTTATAAAAGTATGCCTACATATGAGACAAACAAATTTTAAATCAACAAAAAGAAATCGATTTTTGTGAATAAAGTTTTGGTCACAATATAATAATGTTGTTTTTTTTTTGTTTTTTTTTACTTTCTCTTATTGCTGTAAGAGAAAGTATTGCAATCGTGATCACCGGAAATATACGTTTTGAGGTCCCCTGAGTAGTACGAAAAAGGGTTTTTCGAAAGTGGTATTATATATATATATATATATATATAGAAATTATATATATATATATATAATATATATCTATATAGAATTATATATATATATATATCTGAGATTTTATCCGTATACCATGCATGTTTTTGTTGTTCCTGACCGGTTTCGGATTTTCATCCATCGTCAGAGTAAAGCTATCAAATTCGTGTAAACGTAGAAGTTGAAGAAGAAATTCAACTTAATGTTTTCGTTACCAACACTTGTTGATATCAAATCCCAGATGTTATCCAGCATTGCGAACCCATCCACAAATTCATAGATATATATATATATATCCACACTACATATATAGTTAAGTCATATAGTATATAAATAAAATTTAAAATTCTGCGATTCTTCGTCCTTGGGCTATATATATAGGTATATATGAACAGCTTAGCTCAAGGACGAAAAATCGCAGAGTTCAAAAACGGTTTTCTCGAAAACAGCTCCAATGAACTTCTTCTTTAACTTAGTATATCAACTAAATATAATATAAAGTACTAGAACTTTTATTTGAAACATTTCTCCGAGAATATTTATTTAAGGAGGCTTTTGGTGAGGGGGAGTTGGGGTTATGTTTTTCTTTAATGTGCTATTTGTATTTATTATACAATTCTATCATATAAATAATATTAACTAGAACGAAATATGTTGCCAACATTCCGAGTTTAAAGAAAATCGGTTGACCAAAAGTGAGAGATCAAAGAGTTTTTATTAAACCGTTTTTTCTTTTTTGCGATTTTTTCCATAAAATTACCGACGGATTTCATTAAATTGTTACAATCACTATGAATACAGATATCTAACACTTTTGTTTGTAACTTTTTCTCCGAGAATGTTCAATTAAAGAAGTTTTGAGCGAAGGGGAGTTTCCTTTAAAAAAAAGAAGAAGCATTTTATTAAATTTAAATTCTCCCATTGATATAAAATTGAAGACAAGTAAACATTTAGTAAGAATTATATGTATGAAGAAAATGTATCATTTAGAACTGTGTAAACTACAGTGTGGAAGTCGTGTGAGTGTTTCACATCAGATTTTTTTGTTTTTTATTAACCCATTAACTGCTAAATTTTTATTTTTTTAAATAGTGCAATTTTTTTTGTTAGATTACAGTTATTCTTCTAATGGTTGCAAAAATTTTTTGTGTCCTTCCATTTAAGAAAAAAAAAACAAAATTTAAAAAAGTGTCCCATTTGGGGATATTACGGTATGAAGTGGTAACAACATTTTTTTTTTACGTTTTAAAAATGTTTTATTACATACATTACAAATAAAATGCAAATGTACATTTAACAGTTACTGTTTTTATAACAATTTTGAGAAAAAAATGATTATTGTTAAAGAGTGAAATATGAAGATTTAAAAAATATACATACACATAATTATATACTATATAAATTTAGTCGTTATGCCACTCTTCCTAATGACACTGTATATATGCAACCCAATATTACATTTTCGGCATTGCTTCCTTGCATTTTTTTTTTTGCATACCGTCCATTTCCTTTGTTTCCCATCTTCCGTTCTTTCTATGAAATGACCGATTTTACTTCTTCTTATGTCTTCTGGTACTCGTTTACTTGACAACTGCCGAAGATGTGGTCTGCCGGCCAATTTCGGATTAAATATGTATGATACTGCCAAGTATGCTCTGGCAAGTGTTCTCTTGAATTGTAGAAATGGGATTTTTCCATTCACCATTTCATAAAGCACATGTGCATCTATGACTGTCTTATCAATGAGGTTTGTAAGATTGGGAAAATGCCATTTTTTTTTTTACTTGATCTTCACCCTGTATTTATTTACCATCCAGTCCATTTTGTCAACACCTCCCATGTATTTGTTGTAGTCACTTATGCACATAGGTTGGGGCAATGGAACATCTTTCTTGTCAGACATGGAGTAACGCATTACCTTTTGCATTGGATAAAGTCCCTGATTATTTGGCAACACCTTTACGGCATTACTGTCTTTCCAGACTACAACAAAGATATCATTTGCTTCATCAAACCTGTAGTCAAATGTAACTCTACTTTCTTTTTTCATGACTTCATCATTTTTGAAAGGACATTTGTTCGTCCTGTTATCCGAACAGTACCAGTAGCTCTGACATTATTTTCACAAAGGTATTTCATTAGAGAATGGCTTGTAAAAAAAAATATCAAAGTAAAAGATATGATTTGATGGATTAATCACAAGTGACACATTTTTCAATATTACGGAAGCCCCAAGACCTTCCACAGGAAATTTATTTCCTGATTTTCCTTCATATAATTCAACGTGGTAGCAGTATCCACTTGCACTACAGCACATTGCCCATTGCTTGAAACCAAATCTGATTGGTTTGTTACGAATGAACTGCTTCATATAGTGGTGTCCATAGTATCGTACTATCTGCTCATCAATGCTCAAATGTTTTGGAAAAACCCAAACTGGAGAAATTTACGAGTCATTTCATCGATCAAAGGAGCAATTTTAAAACATTTTATATTTATATTTTTATTTATCCTTGCATTATTGTTGAACTGTTTCTTTTTATCTCTAAATATCTATTTCTAGACAGATTTTTTTTCTGACGCAGGCAATAGATATATCTTCATCCTCACTCCAGTACATTTGCTCCTGTGGGAGCAAATGATACCTAGTCAGCAATAAGATACCTAAAAATTTTCATAGACACTGTAGAAAACTGAAACGAATGTCTGTTGCATTGATTGGCATGTATTACACTTTGTTTCACAATGTATGTCATAATTTCCTCAGAAAAGAAAGTTTCAAAAAATTGCACAACAGATTACCAGCAAGATCTTGTTTTATTTTTTGGCATTTCTCATGAATTACTTTGTCGTCCCACAGTGGTTTGGGGAAATCGGGTTTCTGTTTCAACCATACAGATTTTATAGCCTCCTTTGTGAAACTTGTTTTAGGAACTTTAGGAATAGGCTCTGAATGTTTTTCAGTAAGCAAAGTTTTGTCTGAACTCAAATGAATTTGAAGACGCCCAGCGACATCTTTAGGCATAGTGACAATATCATCTAACAAATTTTCATCAACATCTTCCTCATCTGAAATCACATCAACTTTATCTGGCGGCAGTTCAACAATATCTATAACACTGCTCTCTTCATCATCGAACTGCTCCAAAAAATGGGGATCGTTGTTTATAGCTTCTTCCAACTCAGCAAGAGTATAGAATTCCTTTACGGCCATTGCAAAAACAATGAATAAAATTAGCTGATCATACCGTAGGCTCCAATTGGGGATCACTAGAAAATCTTAAAAAAAAAATCACAAAAACGATAAATAAATGAAATGTCAAGTTGAATGTTTAACAAAGTACTTCAGAAAAAATTCCACTCACTGACACACACCAGAGTGAGGACTAAAGAAGATTGAAATTAGGGAAAACATAGTGAAACCTCTAATATGCCCACAGTGTTGAATTACAATAACATGATTATTATGTGCAGTGTGACATTATAAAATCTTTTCGTTAAGCGACGAAACATTCGTTTCGAATAAACATTATTCTGGGAATAAAAGAAGTAGTATCTGATAAATTATCTAATTAATTAGTTAAAATAAATAAAATATCAGTAATACCCAAATGGGGCCTATGGCAGTTAATGGGTTAATTCAATGCGTTTGAAACTTCTATTACGATTTAATATATGTAGAATTATTATTACGATTCATATTCTAAATTTCAAATTCCTATTACAAATATCTACATTCTTTTAAGTACGAACTTGCTGCATTAGTTTAACTAAATTAATCAATCATAGGTAAATAGAAACTTCGGAAACAAAGGCTTTATGTAAAAAATTTAGCAGAATTTGTATCTTATTAGCTGTACCCTAAAAGTATTTTTCTTATTATAACTATAAAAAAAAAATCTATCTATATTTGAGCAAAGCTATAATATTTACAAAAAGGTAACAACATATAAACCATATATAAGTATATAATTTACCCCTCTTAGCTTTTCAAAAGCTACTCAAGTATATAAAATATTTATAATAATTTTCTATTTATAACCCAATGAAAGAAAAACATTGATTACTTTGTGACATAACACAAAACAGATGGTAAAGATTTTATTTTTTTTCCATCATTTTATTTTGTTTACATTTTTCTCTACATCTAATTTTTACTAACACAGATGCAGTCTAATCAAACTAATTTCTAAATTTAAAACTAAAACCCATATAATCCCTGAATAATTTATTACCTACTATATATATGTGTATATATATATATAACAAAGCAGTAGGCACATTCATTTTTTATTTTTTTTTGCTCTGTTATTGTCAATATAGGTAATATAGACGAAGTTTTTATTCAAATTGTACCAATCTTCAAATATTTTTCAATTTTTGACAATTATTTACGAAAACCAGGCTGAATAAAGAAAAGTTACATAGAGATGCGTAAAATAAGAAAATAAGAACTAATAACCAAGATATGTTGAGAATGCACTCAAAGCAGTTCATCCAGTTAAAAAAAAAAAACAACAAAATTTCGCCTAATCAATATTATATGATTCGTGCTAATATCATTTTTATAATTAAAAAATGACTATTATGACATTATTACGAATGAATAATTTAGCAGCATACAATTTGTAGAATAATACTACTTTCATAGCTCCATCATTTTGAGGCTATTAAGTAAATTTTCTAATTAACAACCACAATATCAATAAAATTTCAATATATTTACTAATTTACTACTTAAGCTGTTCAAACAATCATTATAACGCACATAATTATATAATTGTGCAAATTTTTTTTTAACTTTCAATATGGTTGAAATATAGCAGAATAAAATGTCCACATTAATCAATTTGTATTCATGAAATTTTGAATATTTATCATCATATTTTATTATAATGGAAGGTTTGCATTGTATTATTTGATATGTACATTAATTTATGTTGGAAGAATTCAAAAATAGGCACTTTAATCGAACACAATACATATAAACGATTAATGCTCACAAGTGAATTTTTGCAGTAACTTCGGAAGAAATCCTGGATTCCTTCTTAAACAATCGAATGAATAAGCTTTTTAAGGAAAGATTTAGGATATCTTGGATTTCTCTTTTCTAGGGCATCAAAGCTCTTAATAATACTTATTTAAGAGTGGGATTTAAAGTCCAAACACCGCTATCTCGGGGATCTATTGTCATTATCATAGCCCCAGCATAACCATTAACACTTTTAAGTGTAAATAGTAGTTACTGGAAAAATATATTTTTTTTTTTTGTTAGGAAGCTTGTTAACATTCATCAACACTAAAGGACTGGACAAGCGGTGTGGTTCCATAAGCTTATTTCAATAGATTCTAAAGAACTAACTTTTAATTTATTTCCATCAATTCCAATTTTCCTTAAATAAAAAAGTATATTAAAAAAAAAATATCCGGATGCTCTATGCTGGAATAAAAACTGCTTTCACCAACAGAGTAGAAAATAAACGACACATCAAGTAAGACAGAAACATAAATCCAATTTCAGGCTACAGCTAGAGGGACGGATTTTAACGAAGGCTTTCTTACGGAAATTAACGGAACGTTTTATGACGTGAAGCCCTGGCTACACTGTCCGATAAATAACGCAATTATTAACGCGTTAAATGAAGTAGGTTTCCCAGTGGACCGGCTACATAATCGATTTTTAACGTAGTACAGTAGTTCCATCAGTGGAGAACGTGCCGTACCAAAAGCATTTTGCAGAAATACATTGTTCAAAATGTATGGCAAAGTTAAGCATTACATCGGAAGTAGTTATTTCGTTTATGGTTGTAAGACAACGATGTCGTAAACTGAAACGACAGAGAAATTGGTGGGTGCATCCAATAATTTGTGATCGAGGTTATAAAGAAAAGTTCATAAACCTACAAGCTAAACTTCAAAATTACCCAGGTTTATATTTTGAATACTATCGTATGTCGATAAATTTAATATCGTATGTACCTCAAGAATTAATACTTCACTGACAATATAATAATCCATGTTGTATAAACAAAGCACCAAAATAATAGGATATATAAAATATACCAAAATTCAAAAGCGATTACAAGGAAGCTATACAAACAGAACGGCAACCTCCGTTGCGTTCGTTGTTGTCCAAAACGTCTAGCCTTACTGCGTTATATCTCGATGAAGTAAGGGTTCAGATCCATCCTTTTGCGTTATGACCTTGTGAACGCGTGTCTGTATCTACTCCGTACGATAATTTCAGTAGCGCCTAGCCACTTCCCCTAATATCAGCGCATTCTATATTTCTTGCGTTATTTATCATAAAATATGTGCGTCTAAATTCGCCCGTCTAGTCGTAGCCTTATGTTAAAAACTGTCCAATAGCAGAATAACAGACTTTTACACTAAACTCATAATTTAAGAAATTAAAGAAATATTTTTCAAAAAACTCAACTCAAGAATATTTGGATTACAATTCATTCAATTCACTGCAATATCTAAGGATAATGTCGAAACATTTTTAAATGGTATTATTTCTTATGTAAAAAGAAATTAGTTATATAGTCAGTGGCTAGAGAATTGCTAAGAGCAAGATAAAATTTCTAAGTAGCTGTAAACTCCTATTTTCTTGCAAAAATCATCATTTTCAAAAAATGTATTTTAATGGACTTCTTTCAAAATGTTTCACTACAAAATACAATATCATAGTGGTTTGCCTTCATTGTGTACACATAAAATGACTATTAATGAAGTTAATGCTGTCTTATGTCCAATAAATATATCAAAAACTTGGGTTAATTTAGAGATACAAAAGTATTATTCGCCTTAGACATTTATTACAAAGTTATACTAGCCATTTTATAAATATTTCGTAAGGATGGTGAAGTATTCATATGTCATTATCAATGCATGTTTTTCAAAATATACATTAGAAGCATAATACATTATGCTTTTTAACCTTTTAAATTCTTACCCTGAACATTTTTTTTTCTTTCTTTCGAATAGATGTATTTCTATCAAAAAATATTATTTACTGAACAGGGGTATTGATTTATGATATTCGAAAATTTACAAAATTTAAATCGGTAATCTAATGTAATTCACTCATTACCATTTTATCTGTAACGTTCTGATTTTATAAATCCAGTAAAGTTAATTAACTAATTAATTGCGGCAAGTTGTTCATTTTGTTGGTACTAATGTTATTCATTTCTGAATTATTTTTCGGAAAATACCAAATCAAGGAAAAAAATCACGGATATCATTTATGGTACGATTGTATTATAACACTGACTCTATGCAAATTCGGAATGCTTAGTTTTTAATTTCATTATAATTATCTGCCAAAAAAAAAAAAAGATTTCATAAAGAAGTAAAAATCTAAAAAAAATTTTCCGATATATTTTCCGAATTTCAATTAAAAATAATAATATTACGACTGAGAAAAGTAAGTAACTAATGTAACTAATAAGATACTACTAATAAATATAGAAATTATCAAAATAATTTTTTTTTTGTAAGCATCAAAATGAAAATGATAAATATGGTTTCTAATATGAAAAAATAAATAATATTATTTAAGTTATTCATGATTTAAAACATGAAAAAACATTATTTCATGTAAAATGGAATATTTGATAAGAAAGGTAACAGTTTCACTTTAATATTAACATTTATAATAAAAAAGAAAAACAATTATTACAATATCTATTTAAAAAAAAATCAAACTTCCATTTTACTTTTTGATGAAGTTAAGATCATAGCTAGAGTTTATTACTTTAATATATACATATATATATGTATACATTTTTAATGATGTCTATAATATATCCACATTATTAAAATTGAATTAATTTGTTTCATAATTGAAACAAAGTTTTAGTACCAAACATAAATGCTAGGAAAAAATAATGAAAAAGAAAAATTCTGATCTGTTTTAAAACTCAAAATATTACTAAATTTCATATATATTACCTCATCAGTCCAAGCAATCTTCCATTTATAATTTGCCTTAAAAACCCATTATTAAATAAAACATAATTACTACATAACCTACTAAATAACATTTGTCCCACTTAGAAATTGAATATTACTGCTTTCAATAATTTATGAAAATTATATTCGTAACTAATTAAACTTACTTATAATTAATAAGAAAGAGGATTAGAAAAAAAAAAGGAGCTTAGAGGATTATTTAATTTAGCGTTTGCAAGTAATTTCAATTAACATGGAAAAAAGGGGAATTTCTTTTAAGAGGACAATTTCGCTTTTTTCCTAGTTGTGCACCAACAATACATTGGATCAAGCGTACATTATCGTTGGACATCAAACATTGCGTTTGAAGGATTGAAATACCATGAAGACATTAACATTATTACACATTAACAAAAACATAATAAATAGAATTGATAACGATATAAAGTAGAACAGAGGAATTCCGCAATGATTAAGAAATCAATTCCGAAATTGTATAGACCTCAATTAAGTATCAAAAATATATTGAAATATCATTTTAATTACATATAGCATTAAGTTAATTATTGACTTTTTAAATTTTTGTTTTATTTTAATAAAGTTTTTTTTTTATCAAAGAATTTGAAATTTTAAAAATAATTTTGTCGATCAGTCAGTTATTCAGATAATGGCCATATTAGTTTAATTAATTAATTATCGAACTCAAATATTGTGTCATATTATAATTTAAATGAAAATGAATTTTAAACCAAATGAAGAAATCAACCGTACTGTATATAAATAGATCAGTGCTTAAGAAATTCTACCCACTTGGGAAGTATAGAGAAACCATCCCTGTAGATTACCTGTAATTTAGGAATAACTTGTTAAGGTATCTAAGTAAAAGATATTTATAACAGAAAATTTATAGATAAAAACTTAAAGTGGTAGTTCAATGGAAACCAGTTATCAGTTATAATAATAGGAATCAAGCATAAAGTGAAATTCTAAATACTAAATTTTAATCTCCCAATCCATTATCTATGACGGGGCTTGTCAAGACTCCCAGTTTGCGGGCCACACCTACAGAAATTACGAAGAAAAACACTTCTTTATTGTTCTTTTTAATTTTTTTTTATGCCTGGGGCTTAATGAAACATTGCTTTATTAAGAAACATTAATATTTGCTTATGATTTAGTGATTATTTTAACATTTAGAAATTATTAATGAAACGAAATAAAAAAAAAACTGTACCCAATTAAATAAATTCAATCTCCAATTAAAGATATTATTTTAACATTTATGAATCCATCTAAAAGAGTACAATACGACAATACGAAATAATTTGTCGCAATTTCATGCTACAGCCTAAGTTTTTGCTCACTTCAAACCTTAGGAATTCTTCAAATAGCTATATATAATAACGTTAATGAGAAACAGTTTAGGTGTTAAATTATTTTGTATTTTTATTTGGAACATATAACTCTCCAGGAGTCAAAATGCAGTTAAATGTTGAATAAAAGCACAAAAGACAAAATAAAAAAATATATGAACTTTTGTGTTTGAACAAAAAAATCTTTTTTCTTATTTCAAAAACCGAAATTTTTATGAATTCGGGGGGGAGAATAGAATAAGAAATGTTATCAAAAAAATAAACGTCAAATTGTCTCGAAATACTTGTAAAATAAAAACTGCGTTAATAAATAAGTTTTTAATAACAAACATAAAACAGAAAATAAACTAGCAAAAGTTATCCTAAATGGCTATTTGTTCATTTTAACGCAAACAAAACACAAAATTAAAAACTAATTTGTTAATAACATTAGAAATAAAAAATGAATTTATATTATGAATTTATTATGCATTGAAAATTTAATGTTTAGCTTTACATATACCCTTACTATTCCAAACATTATTAGCAATATTGTATATTAGGAATATTAATGAAAATGTGTAGCAGTCCTTAATTTTACGTTCTTCTCCAAGGGCTGAATATTTTCATCAATATGCCTAAAACAATATTAACTCAGCTAATCCACAAAGCCCTTTAAAAAGGAAAATAAAAAAAGAACAATATTTATTCCATGGATCAAGCAAATAAGCATGAAATCTTTCAGGAGAAGCAACCCATCTTTCTTTTTACGGCTAAATAAATAAAAATGGTGAATCTGTTGCAACCCATAATCCTTGGAGAATGAATTTATATAATAGTAGTAGCGTTATATATACACTGGGCCAAAAAAGTCTGAAAACTCTAGTTGCATTTTATTGCTATGGTTATTATCATTATAGAAACAATTTTTTTCAGAAGAAAACCAACATGTAATTTCAAGACAAAAAACAAGGAACTTTTATTTTATATCAGAAGTTATAATTTTATCAAAAAAATATTTACAAAAATGATTTTTTTTTATCAAAAAAACACTACACACAACTGCAAAAAAAGTCTGTGAATACTATAAATTAACAAATTATTAATTACATTATTATGATTATTTAATATAATGTTTAAATAAAAACTTGTAGGAGCTCCTTTGTTTTCTCATAACTTCCAACAAACGAGATTTAATAGATCCTACTAACTTTGATGTAATTTCTACAGGCATTTTAATCCATTCTCTTCCCATTTTAACCCACAACCATCTTTTTTAATTCTTCCCGAATCCCTCGTTTTCTATTGATTTCATCCCATAGGTGCTCTATGGGATTTAGGTCGGGGGATTAAGGAGGGGTTGATAGCCATTCCTGAGTTCTGAATGCAGTATGTTTAAGGTCGTCATCTAGTTGGAAGACAAATGTTCCCTCCAACCCTAATTTTTTCGCACTCTGGCTTAAATTTTCCCTTAATATATTAATGTACATATATTGATCCATATTAACATCAATTAGATGCAGCTTCCCACACCTTTTGCACTCGTGCATCCCGACCATAACACTACCTCCTCCAAATTTGACAGTAGCTTTAAATTTTTCACTTTCATAGCTTCATTTTTTCTTCTCCACACTTTGTGCCGACCATCGGAACCCAAAAACATTAAATTCCGACTCGTTCGAAAATATTACCGAGTCCCAGAAAGCAGGAGGTTCAGACGACATCCAATAGGCGTTTACGATTTACTTTACTAATAAATGGCTTCTTCCTTGGGACTCAGCCATAGTAATTAAATTCACACAACTTATTTCGAACAGACTGTGGTGTTATACTTACCTCGAATCTTGTGGAGAAGAATAAGTTTTGACTGATTCGTGTGGAGAAGAAAAAATGAAGCTATGAAAGTTAAAAATTTAAAGTCAAATTTGGAGGAGGTAGTGTTATGGTCTGGGGATGCATGAGTGCTAAAGGAGTGGGAAGCTGCATCTAATTGGTGTTAATATAGATCAATATATGCACATTAACATATTAAGGGAAAATAAGCGAGAGTGCGAAAAAATTAGGGTTGGAGGGAACATTTGTTTTCCAACAAGATGACGACCCTAAACATACTGCATTAAGTGCTCAGGAATGGCTACTATATAATGTACCTCGGCGCCTGAAAACCACTCCCCAATCCCCCGACCTAAATCCCATAAAGCATCTATGGGATGAAATCAATCGCGAGTAAGAAAACGAGGGATACGGAGCCGAGAAGAATTTAAAAAGATGGTTATAGGTTAAAATGCTTATAGAATGGGTTAAAATTCCTGTAGAAATTACAGCAAAGCTAGCAGGATGTATGAAAGCTCGTTTGTTGGAAGTTATAAGAAACAAAGGAGCTCCTACAAGTTTTTGAACATTATACTATATTATGAATATTTAATTAATAATGTGTTATAGTGTTCACAGAATTTTTTTGCATTTGTGTGAAGTGTTTTTTGATAAAAAAAAATTATAACTTTTGATATAAAATAAAAGTTCTTTGTTTTTGTCTTGAAATTACACATTGGTTTTCCCAAGAAAAAATTGTTTCTATAATGATAATAACCATAACAATAAAATGCAGCTAGAGTGTACAGCCTTTTTTGGCCCAGTGAATTTAGAATCCGTTAATAATCAGGGGCTTATAGAAAAATCATTAATACAATAAATAATCATTAAATTTAGAATGTATATGGTAAATTTAGGGTGATAGTGCAAAAAATTGTGAAACAAAGTTGACAAGAGTAAAAAAATGTAAAATTAAAAGGTAAGTTTCCCACAAAAATAGAACAGTAAATTATTATTATTGGTCAATAGTAAAATATCATAATATAAATTAGACATTTCAAATAAGATTGAAACCGAAAACATAGGCCAATGAATTTAAAATTAAGAACAAATCTACCGTTTATACTCAATTTAGAACTTTTTAGACTTCTTCCAACAAAACTAGGAGAAAGAAATATAATTTGTCCTCATTAAATATGTTCCCTGTTTTTTCCATTTATTAATTGCATTCTATTAAAATTACTGCAGATACGCACAAAAAGAAAAAACACGCAATATGAAATCAAAATAGTTTCTTTAATAACAATTATTATTAATTTTCTAATTAACATTCACATTATTGTTTTTTTTCTCAATGACTTTTGCAGCTACAGTTACATGAACACAACTTTTAATAAATATGTTTGTACGTTTAATTACTTTACAAACGTATTTATTAATATGTTTACTATAATAATTGATACATGTTCTACAATTTGCTTTGCAAATTCAGTAATTCTTTACATTATAACTACAGATATTAGTCACAATTTTTAATTTATACGCAACTGTTTTGTGCTAAACATATATTATTGAATTTAGATATAGCTAACTTTAACGCCGTATTAAAAATAAGAAAAAAAATATGTCACGTTTGCTGTTATAATAAATTACTCCTAGCTTGAGATCATTACTGTATTAACGCGGATGCAATAAAGAGTTCATTCACGAATTATTAATTAAAATAACCTAGAAACCATCTATTTTATTTCAGATTTTGATCTGGTAATACTTGATCATAGTCCTTTAAACTTATAACTTAAAAAAAAAAAAAAAAACATAAAATTTCTAATTCGCAGTAAAAAAAATAATAAATAGTGCAATAAAGTTTTCCACGAAAAATCCGTTCAAAGAATAACTATCAATTTCATCGAATAATATTCTTAGATGGCGATCAAAAAATATATTATCTAAAATTCAACAATTAACTAATATTTACAAAATAAAACATGTTTGTATTTTATATTTACAAATTAAAATATTACATACAATTCGGATAAAAAGCATTCAGTTTAGAACTGCAAAAATTGATTCCACCTTAAAAATCAATTCCATTTATGCGTAAACGTAATTTTCATTAAGATTTTGACGGAAACGATGTACAAGAAAAACTAAATAATTTTTCTTCTTCTTTTTTGTTTGTCAACAAATTATTTTTAATGACTTTACAGTACTCTCTTCAACCCTTCATATGCAACATTAATAACTCCCCAACTGATGCAAGATCTAGTGTAATTGAGGTGCACTCCTCGGAAAAACGCCCGGGCACTTCCTCTTTCTTTATATATTTCTTTTATTGCAAATGGAACATTCAGAAAGGGTCCACCGATTTTTCTTTGCATATGCACTTTGAGTACATTACAAGGATAGAAGACTGTAGAGCAGAAGGCACCTATCATTGCGCCAATTGCAAACTGATTTAACATACGACCGGGGATCGCTTTCGGCTCAGGAAATCTTTGCATTGCTTCATCACGCAAAAGAAAAAAACAAGCATTTGATGGGCCGTTCCTCATTAAAACTGGTGTTAGGCCTCTGTAGAATTCAGTAATACCATGATTCCTCCAAAGATATCTTACAGTATCTTTCATATTTATTAAATGTGTGTGATACCTTTCATGTTGTAATAAGGTCTGTATGCGTTCAAATGGAACAAGTACTGATTCAATTGTACCCGCAGTTATGGCAGCAACAATTTTGACAATATATGGGTGCATAGTAGTTGCGGTCAATGGTCTTTTGCACTTATCATACATGCCAAACATAATAGAAACGGAGATAGATTTCTGCATTAGAGGTGGTAATACTCCTCTATATAAATGGATTAAACCTTCACCAGCTAACTGTCTAACGGCAGCGACTGTGCTCACATTGTGCAGCATCTAGAATTAAGAATAATTTCTATTAATAAAAAAAAAACATTATATTATTTCATAAGAGAGTTTGCACAATCATCATTATAAATAGTGTTCAATATACCTGTCTGAATATAACTTTATTAAGAGGAAATGTAACTAAAATGTTTATTGCAGCCGCTCCCCATCCACAAACAAATTCCTTATAGTTGGTATCTGAACAAAATTCACGCCAGCTTAAGCCAGTACCAGTCGAGGGGCCCATTATTTATTACGTTTCGGGTTTTTCTGTTCCTGCAGGGAGAAAACATAGTATAACAGTAGATTCAAGGAAGGATGATTACTCGATGTAACACTGTAAAGAAATCTAAAAATAAATATAGCTCTTAAATAAAAAATATTACCAACCTACTGGCCATTAGCTCAACTAGACTCGATTTGCTTAATACATACACTATACATGACCCAAGATAAAATTTAAACTTATTAATTCTTAACTTACATTGATAAAACCACCGCACACGACATGATAACTGCCCACTAATGTGGTGGCTCCAACTCCCCAAATCCAGTGCACACTTGATGTCTAAAAGAAACGAAATCCAACTAATTGATTTTAAAGAAGCAATCATATTAGTGATGTATCTGAATGCTATAATTGAATCCAACTTCGAAAAGATAAATTTAAATTATTAATAAACACATTTTAATAAAAGGATTTGATATAGGGAACGAAAGGTTATAAAACCTTCTCTCGTTAGTGCTAAAAAAAACTAGCCATATGATAAGAAACCATCAGGATGTTTTCTACGTGGCAGGTGTTGTAGATTTTGTATTTTTCTGACGTAAAACGGTTTAGACAACATTCAGTTTTTGTCTTACTGTCACATAATATAGAACAAGTAAGTACTGTCTCTCTGTTTACTTTCCTTTATAATGATTGGTTTTAAGCCATCATTTATTTATTAGTAAGCTTGATGTCTGTTTAGGTTTTATAAAACATCATGAGACAACTTAAAGGAAAAGTAAAAGAAACCAACAAACAGAAGAAAGAACGTAAACGAGATTTTGTGGAAAATAAGAAAAAAATTTTCAGTCTTGTACTACCAACTTTTGGTGCAATTTTTCTTCTGATTGTGGTTTATGTTTATCTCAAAACAAGGCCTAAAGCAATTGAAGAATATTAAATGTGAACTTTTTAATTGAAAAACAATTAGGAAAAATAAATATAAATAAAACAAATGCAATAAATAAAATAATTCATCTCAATTAAGATGAATCTTCCAAGAAGGAATTTCAAAAGACTGAATATATTTTTTTTAAACTGCCTACTTTCTTATATGTTAATCTCTAATTTGTACTAATGTCATTTTGTATTTTTAGTGTAATCGTTAAAAAGTAAAAACTTTTTTTTCTTATAAATGCTTTGTAAAAGCATTAGAAATTTCTTTCGATACTATTGAGAATAATAATTTTATTACATTCCAACTTAAGAGGGTCCAGTTTTATTGCCTTTTTTTGTTCAAGAAAAAGTATTTGGCAATGCATTTCAGTGGTCCTATTATGTTGAACTTAAGGTGTTTTTATGAATTTGTCATATAAATATATTTATACATGTTATTAAATAAAAACATTTTAGTTATTTTTAGATTGGTTACTTATTTGTCCTAAACTTTCTATTTGAGAATGACAGTGATTTAGTATTGTTTAATTTTGTCATGTAAACATCAAGAAATAAAGTATGCTTTTTTAACCTTCAAAATTTCATCAATTTTTTTATGTGTGTGGTATGTACAATTGTATTTGGCCTAATGTCATATAGGTTTATTTAACTAAAGTGAGATTTAATTTCTTGGAATTGGTGCTTCAATAGGTATTTTGAAAAATGGAACCACAAATACAAAATACATTGTTGCTTTTATTTTTTATTTTTGGAAGATAAACATATAATACTTGAATAACCCGTTTTAAGAATTATAATTAATAATTGAATAGAAAATTTCCTTGAATTTTTTAGAAAGTTGAAAATACCATTCTTGATAAAAAGGAAGCCATATTTTTTTGATAATATTAAAAAGATAAGGATGTTTATAAGGTATAAAATTGTAGATAGTATATGATATAATGAACGCTATAATTAAAAGTTGATTAGTTTTGACCAATTTAAAAAATTTAGGCCATAATAAAAACGTATACTCCTTCATATCTTTAACAAATTGACATGTGCATGAACATCCTCCACAGTAATGTACTTCCTCTCCGCTGTCACTTGGACTATTTTTATTACATTTCCATATTTTACCATTACAACACCGGTATATATTTTTTAGGTCATCTGTAAAATGTTCTAGTTCTGCACCCACATCAGCTTCACATTTGGTTATCTTCTTATTCATTACGGTAAAGGAAAAAATATCCAATCCTCAATGGGTTATCACAAAATGATATTTTCTAATTAACTTAGCATGAATTTGACAAGTGACTCCGTTATCCAAAAGGTTTTAAAATGATTAAAGTTTTAAATAATATTTGTCTTTTAGGAATACCGCACTTAAAAGCATATTTCCAAAATATTAAATTCAAATTTGAAGAACTTGAAACCAGAGGACTATGTATGTACAAATTTGCTGGAATTTCTTATAAAAGGAATACCACTATTATTTATTTAATCTTAATGTATATAGTTATTAAACATATGGAAAAAATGCTAAAAAAAACTCGTTTTCAATTAATGGAACTTCTCTTCCTAGGAGCCTCTTCAGATTAAAAATAAAAATAAAGGAATAAATATATTAATTACATTGTCGAAATTCAGGTTTTCACCAGAAAACAAACTGGTACAGTGTGTCTCAGTCTTAAAATAATATTTTGCAGAAACGTATTTTGGGAAGTGTGTAAAATATGTTCAAAGAAGTTTTATTTTAAAGAACTCATGAGTACCCAATTAAACTTGATTCGAAGGTTTCGTTGATTTTAATTGGTTTTGATTTAGTTTTTTTTTTTGGAATATCAACGATTAAGCATAATGTATAAAAACTATCTACATGCAAAATATATCCTTGGCATACCATTCTCTGAAAGTGTAAGGCCTGCCAAACTGCTAATTACTTTCTCTTGAGGAAGAGGAAGTATTGCGATCGTACCAGATTTTCGAAATTGAGTTTTCACCGGAAATATATGTTTTGGGGTCCCTTAAAAACGATAAAAAATCTCTTTTTGCGAATGTGTTTTTAGCAACCGAAGGTGCGACTTTACTGAGTATTTTTTTTCAATTTTTCGTGATTTTCTAGAAAACGGCTCCAACGATTTTCTTATAAATTTGTATACCTACCTACCTACACACATAAATACCTATCAATTTTATTTGTAAAATTTTCCCGGGAAAATTGATTTGGGGGGGAGGGTTCTAGGGGATCTTGTAGCGTTATGCTTTCCTCTAAAGTGCTACTTTTGTATAATATGTGGTCTTACCACTTACATAATATTAATAATACACATTAGAAGTATTGATGTAATTCCAAATATGAAGAAAATCTACTGACTGGAAGAGGGAAGGGTATAATCTAAGTGGTTAGCCTACTGGGATTCCACGCGGAGGACCCGGGTTCGAGTCCAGCTGTGCTACATTTAGATTTTTTCTTCCTAGGAACCTCTACAGCTCACTGTGCGGTGATGGACAGTGCTGTCTGTAACGAGAGAATACTGTCCGGAGGCCGGCAGTGCACTGAGAAGGCTCCGGGCGCCAATAACCATAGATGTTGACGCGCCTTAATTTTTTTTTTTTTTTTGATGTAGGGGATTATCGCACTGCGACCTGAAAGGTCTATTGTGCCCCCCGGAGCCTTCTCAGTGCACTGTCGGCCTCCGGACAGTGTTCTCTCGCTACAGACAACACTGTCCATCACCGAACAGTGAGCTGTAGGGGCTCCTAGGAAGAGAAAATCTAAGGGTAGCACTGGACTCGAACCCGGGACCTCCGCATGGGAGTCCAACGCGCTAACCACTTAGCTAATCCCTTCCCTGCCTTAAATTAAAAAAAAAAAAACTAACAGGAAGTGCGATTTTATAGAATAAGTTATTGAGCTTTTTTAAATTTCCTGGAAAATTGTTACGATTTTCTTTAATCAAATTGAAATGCTTGTTGCATAGATAGAAACGTATATTTTTTATTTGAAACATTTTTTTTTTAACATTGATTTTAGATTAGAGGTCGTCTGTCAGTTCGCTTAAATTTAAATTTGCTCAAGCTTCGGTTTTATTACAGATACATAAAGCCACTCAGGTATACAACTAAAATCCCCACCTCCATATTTATGGGCCAGCCCTAAACTAAACATTGGTAACGTTAAAGAAAATTTCTTGATTAAATTGTATTAATTAGAATTAGAGAAAGTCGTGTGAATGATACACACCAGATTCATATTTTTTCTTATTTGGATCAATGCACTTCTCATCGAGAAGTTTTGGCACTCGCAACGACGTTTCATTCTAACCGTTGCTTTCACTTTTATTGAAGATACAGCAGTAACATCATTGGAGTCAGCAGGGGATCTATATTCTGTGAGCCGAGCTACTTACTACTACTCATTTGCTCGCTTGAGGTTTCTAGATATAAAATTGACACTAAACACTTTAATGGTGATCTTTAATTTTTTTTCAAACACTTCTTCGAGTAAACTGATTTTGAAGAAATTCTGGGAAAGCCATGATGATGATAATGATAATAATATTTCCTCTGAAGTTAGTTTGAGGAATATAATAATATTTCCTCTAAAATGATAAATAGTTTTCCTCTAAAGTCCCACTTTCTTTCTTGTAAAGTTCCACCTCATATGTAATAATAAAGACATCGGATTTAAAGAAAGCATTTGCCATTTAGATTATGTCTTTCCTTGTTATTAGACTTTCCTATCAGAGAGGAGCATGTGAATGTTTGAAATGCTTTCTCTTAATTTTCTTTTTCTGCAGAAGGCTTAATAGCGACGATATCATACTTCCGCAACAAACTAATTACTTTCCAGTATACAAATTCTCTTCATGAAACCGCACAAAATGGAATAATTAATAATTTCGTTTGGAGATTACTAGAAGAGCTAAATGTGCGAAGGCTTGTTTAAAATAGATCAATCCTGGACCGACTTTTTTAAGAAAAAGTAAAAAGTTGTATAGCGAAGCCTGGAGAATAGATTAACAAAAAAGAAATTCATTAAGAATTAATTTAAAATAAGGGAAAATAAAAAAAAAAATTTTGATTAAAATAAAAATTAAAAAACAAAAAGCTTTTATATTGTTATTAAATAATGGTATAATATACAACATAGTTTATAAACTATTTACAAATTCGCTGTTTTAAATTAAAAACAAAAAAAAAAACTAAAAATTTATGATCTGTTATTTTACATAAAATCGCACAAATAAACGAAAAATTCTACAAAAAAAAAAAAAAAAAAAAAATAATCGACTTATTTACAAAATTAAAAATATTTTTTTTATGATTAGTTAATTTATTAAATTTTTATTAAAATCACACATTAATTTTTTTAATAGATCCATTTTTTTTTTTTTTTGTTATCTAAGATCTCAATAAAGAAAGAAAGAAAGAAAAAAAAGAATTAAGTAGCAAATGCGTGGTTTAAATGTAGTAAAAAAAATAATATAAAAAATCATGAAGGAAAAGTAATAAATTGCCGTGTTCACAGTGCATGTAACATTTTGATAATACACAGAATTATGTCAAATTTATAAAAATATGTTTCTGTAGTGCAGCAACAAGTGTTTCTATAACACATTTCTTTATCTTTGTAAATAACAAATTCATTTTCAACATTGTCTATATCAATGATAAAATTAAATAAATTAATTAAAAAAACAAAAAAAAAAAAAATACAGGTATGATATATACCATTATAAATATTGTAATCAGTACATCCTCAATAATTTTCTTATTTAATATTAAATATTTTATCACTTCATTTTTTTTTATTAACTTTATTTTTATATAATTATATATTTAATATAAAATAATTAATTAAATAAATCGACTAGCCAAAAAAAATATTTCTGTGCAGATTTTATTATCATTCATACCTCTTTTACAATTTTCAACATTTTTCTTTATTTTTCTTTTACTTCCAAAACAAAAAAACAAATAGACAAAACAGATTAACATTGTGTTCATTAAAAAATAAATGTAAACCATTTTTTTTTTCTCTTATTAACTAAAATAATTAACCAACTAACTCTCTTTTAATTCTTTTATTAATTTATTCATTATAATTTCTAACCGAATTTCTGTATGGGATAAGAGGGGGGGGGGGAGGAAGAAAAGATATGTGCATTTTAAAATTACATCCATAAAATTTACAATTCATTTTTTTTTACAAACATTTTTTTTGTTTTTCTACATCAATAAACAAATTTTTTCTATGTTTTAGAGAATGGGGAGATTAGATTTGGTATTATAAACAAAAACAAATAATAATAATAATAAGTAAATGAATCTGCCTGTTAAATGGGCCATTAATTTCATCTTTCAGTAGAAACAAATTTGATGAGCAAATATTTTGGAGTAATTTCCCCTCCCTTAATCTCCTTGAATTTGGCGACTGGAAGTTTATACAATTTCGCGTAATAATTCTCTTTTCACATCTCCTAAATATTTTAAAATTATTCCCTTTGTAATTAAGAAAACTTCAATTATTATTATTAAAAAAAAAAAAATACTCGAAATGAATAGCTTGAGATTTTATTCATTTAACATAAATCAAAGAAAAAAAAAAGATATGATGCTTTCATAGTCGTCAAGATTGCTAAAAAAAAGAGAATACTTTCTATAAAATAAAATGAAGCTGTGTAAAGAAATATAAACAATGTTATGAAGAAATTTGATGAGGATCGTTCAAGAAAAAACATTCAATTATGCCAACGTTTCGACAGTGTTTCCTCTCTTTATCAAGGCTTTAATATATATAGAAAGTCGTTGAAGATATGGAGTAACAATTTTCAAACGTTTAAACGGAAAATTAAAAGTTACCAGTATATCTTGTCTTAAATCGAAAACGTTGATTAAGACTACTAGACACTAGTAACTTTGAATTTTCCTTTTTTATGTTTTTGCGATGTAACAAACAAATGTATATGTTTAAAAATAAATTCTTTCTCCATATTTTCACGATTTTCTATATATTAAAGCCTTGATAAAAAGACAAGAACTCTGCAGAAACGTTGGCATAATTGAATGTTTTTTCTTGAACGATCCTCACCAAATTTCTTCATAACATAATTTAATCAATGGTCAACAAATTCCTTTATAATAATCTATCTAAACAATCATAATATAATGGATCAATAAGGCCTTTTTTTTTATTTAAAAAAAAAACAAAGTATTTATATATTATATCCGTAGCAGTTAATCTGTATAAATTCATTAGAAACATTCTGAGCCTCCAAAATAAGAAAAATTGTTCTTGTTGAAAGCATGGAAACCAATATAAGTTTGAGCATTTAAACGGGCCATTTGATTACGTTGTAATCAATCAGCAAGAATTATAATGTTGTTTATCTATACATTAAAAAAAAAAAAAAAAATTGTATATCAATTTAAACCAATTGTTGTAGTATATTCCATAAAAAATGTCCTGAACAATTAACAGGCAGATTTGAGGCAAGAACATTAATAAACGAAATGTTGAGAAGAAAAAAAGGCAAGAGAAAATACCTAAATTTCAACAACATAGAGGAATGTTTATCATTTCTGGAAAAAAAAAAAAAAAAATGAAAAGACCTAAAAAAGCTGAATACAAAGTCATGCTGACTTTTTTTGTCTCAGTTCTTGTCTAACCGCTTTAATAATTAAGACAAAATCTGTTAAGGTTGCATTATTTTACAGTAATATATTCGCAAAAAAAAAAAATTTATATGTTAGATGGGATAATTCTAGATTATCTTGCGCAATTTACTGAACGGCCTGTTTCCGTTCTATTATCCCCCGCCCAATACCATAATATTGCTGGTGATTGCAAAGACTGGATGGATAGTATCGCATTTAATAGACAAGCAATAATGTCCGTCCTGAGTCTGTGATCGACAATAGCGGGTCTTTGTATCTAAGTATGGACTACGGTTTAATATGGGCGGTAACAAATAAAAAAAACCATTGTAAAAGAAAAAACAAAAAAAATGATAACAGAAAAATATTCCATTAAAGTATCATTGTATCCAAATAAAATGAGAAATAAATATAAAAATTAAGAAAGAGTGAATGGGTTATTATCATCTATGGGTTTTCAGTGTTCAATCTTTTTTTTTAAGCTCACAAGTATAGAATTAAGTGAAAAATTAAAAATTATTTATAATAGTTTATACGATATTTGAAGGCCACAGTAATTTTTGTTTTTATATATATATAAATATGTTACATTTATAAATTAATAACGATAAATATAATAACAGGGCAAGCAGAAAAATTCTTTATAATATCATTTTTTTTCTTCTCCTAATGCCCTCTTTTTTTTAATCATTATACTACTTTGATCATCAGTCCAAAATAATCTTTTCTAATTTATTGAATTTACCACATTTTATTGAAATATCTACATAGTTGGGTATAACATTTTCTGATAATTATTTGAAAAATAAAATAAAAAATAAAGTTTAAATCAAAGTAGAAAGATTTGTCCAGAGATTTTTGTTTTCTAAAAAATAAGTTCCTTTTTTCTTTTTTGGCACAGCCACAGAGAAAAAAATTAAATATTTATTAAAATTTTTTTTTATTTTATTTACTTCTCTGGTAATTAAGATAATTATTCAATAAATATGTGTAAAAAAAAATGACCAAAAATTGATTCCGGTCGAGCACAGCCTTACTTCAAAGAGGTGCACTATATAAAAATATTGATTGTTATTTTATTATTCTTAATTAAAAAAAAATTAAGAAAAACAAAAAATAATAATAATAAAAAATTCACATTAATTACATAACATTGATACAACTCAGTTTCCTAATTGTTTTTATATTTATATAAATGTACTGCCGTAATTATCTGAGGGCACAGATACAATTATTATTGGAATGCAAGATTTTTTGAATAGAGCAAAATTTTTATTTTATGTATTTTTACTTTATTTATTTATTTATTTTTTTTTTTTTTTATAAAATTTTCGGTTTCCTCCAGGCTTAAAAAATTTTTAGGAATAATTTTTTGTAATTGGTATTATCTGAATAAGAAAACATTAACTATTATATTTTTTAATGGGCATATCTGGGATTAAGGACGGTTTTTTTTTTCTTATTATTATTTATCATCTTTAATATTATCTTGCATAAAAGAAAATTTAAGTACAATTTAGTGCTATATATTTTTTGAGAATAAATATAATGTATATGGTAAGACATAGCACATAATACAAGATGATATGCACGTATATAATATGATATGCGTCATATTTTATGGGGGTTTACTAAATTAGTGTCACAATTTGAAAGTAAACATAAGAAGACTTGTTGAGAAAGTATATGGTTAATTATGTTTTTACTCTTAATATAATTTTTCCGTGATAGCCTACTTCACTGATCTTCCCTTATGCAGTCTTTGATATCACAATGTTTATATACCTTGGAGATGGGTAAACACCCGAAACCGGTTGATGACCATAAAATGAAGCAGGCTATCGAAAAACTCTCGATGTTTTCCAGCAACAAGGACCCAATCATTCTGAGCTATTATTATTATCTATTACACATTCTAACTATTCTGACATATTTTCTGTAACTATTAGTTTGTTTATAACTGCCGTAAATTGCAATACTTAAATATAGTTGATAAAACAATTCAAGAAATTTGAAACTGATTAAGAATGATTATGATAATATTAATCTGTGCTTAAACTAGATAGTTACGGCAGGACGGAAATTTTTTTTTTTATATTCTACGCACTTTTAATATGTCCATGGCACACACAAAAAAATTGTCACTTAATACAGTCAGAATAAGATGAACCATACCACATAACAACAAATATTGGTATTAGGAATGATATAAGCATTCGATTAATTGTTAATTGATTAGCGGCACCAGTTTCATTATTCTCTTCACTTGAATTGAATGTTGATTTTATTGGAGAATCCGGTATTGGATGTAGATGATTATCTTCTTCATTCGCGCTGGCTGGTGGTTCAGGACTAGAATGATCGGGTACAATTGGTTCAGGCTCACCTCCTCTTGGAGATACTCCAGATCCAGTATCTGTCCATCCATCACCTGATCCACTGCCATAGTCAAACATTTCTTCTGCAAATATTTTTAGAATAGAACAATTATTCTTCTTTTTTTTTTAAATAAAGCAAATAAAAACATAGTCATTAGGAATTGGGAAGTTATGCTATGCCTTAACTTCAAAACATGTGGGGAAATTATATCTAGCCAGTAATAATGAAAATAGTTTGGATCGAATTTAATTTTTTTTGTCAACAGTTTTTTGAGACATGTTCACTCTCCACTGCTGATGTTTAGAATGCCTTGAATAAAAAAAATACTGAAGCAATAAATCTAGTGGAGTTCGGACCCTGTCACAATAAGTGTTAAAATTATTTACCAGACAATGGTCCCAGGATATGGTATCAGAGAAAGATAATTAAATGGCTATCCTTTCCTAAAGACTATATCTTTACGAAATGGGAGGCCGCGCATATATCGCTATATAAGCTTCCAGATTTATGGTACCGAGGGTTGGATTTAAATAGCGAGTTTCCTCCGCTCGACTCATTACCTCTGTCGTTAGAATTTGTATTTACACCATTATCACTGTGAGTTCTTCCTCGGTTGCACCCAATAGAGCTTGGAACTTACACTTGCGCTCGTAGATCTTTAATTCATCTTACTTATGTATACAACATGACTGAGCAAGTCAGATTTACTCTCGTCCGACCCCATGCTTGAAAATCAGGCCATGGATGTTGAACAAGGATCGGAATACAAAACTAAAGGCTGTTTGCTTCACCCAGAAGATGAAACATGCCCTATGCCTAAGAAGGTGGCTAGTGAGCCGTCACTTAGAATGACAATAGCCAATTAAGATCGGTTGCATGATAGGGACCCAAAGAGAAAATAATATTGCAGAAAAGGAAGTTCTAGGCATTTTTTTTTCAACCAAATAACACCAAAATACTGATTTCTCTCTAGTATTTTCTTTCCACACACATACTCGTATTGTTAATAATTTTTATAAAATTTACAATACCTGTATCTATCCATTCTACATCCATTCCTTTGTAGGCACTTTTTAGTTTGCTTGTAATAGTTTTCAAAGCATAGATCTGTTCATTAACGAGACTATTTGGCCTATTTATATCCACTACAACTTCTGGATTGTTTTGTTGATTCGACATACCATCACCGACAACAGCTGGCTCATATCTGTTGAATAACCAAAAGTTTATATATATTGAGGATATCGAAATTACTTGAGTTATAACTAGTACAATATTTCGTTTTACTACCATTTTCTGACGAGATTATTACTAAGAACTACTTCATTATTTGTTAAGAATAAAATTAATTGTGCGTTGGAAGATTACTTACTTGTCTCTTTTCTCACCATTCCAACAACTATCCTGTTGTTCTGCAACCGATGTACCACACATATGATAAGGTAATTTCTGCCAGAAATGTTTTGAATCCTTCAGTCTAGATCTTGTCTCTCGGATTACTTTCTCCAAACCGTCAGGTTGATTACCTTGCCTTCGATTATTTTTATTATGGTTATTATTATTAAAATGAAGTGTCTCGAAAGGAATTTCCCCAGTATTTCGCCTCCGCCTTTTCCCCAATTCCACTTTACCACATTCAGAGAATACCTAAAAAAAAGCTATAGTCAGTGAATTTTTAAATCCCAAGCTTTTATTTTTTTTAATTTAAGGTGCATCAACATCGATGGCCATTGGCGCCCGGAGCCTTCTCAGTGCACTGCCGGCCTCCGGACAGTGTTCTCTCGTTACAAACAACACTATCCATCACCTGACAGTGAGCTATAGAAGAAATTGCTCCTAGGAAGAAAAAATCTAAGGAGAGCACAGCTGGCCCAAGCTTTCATTATTATCAATTTTACTGCCTGTGAGGAGGACTAAGCCCTACAATAACCAGAGCCCCTCTAAGCCCATAACCCAAAGTTTGGAGCGCAGTGCGGCCCTCCAGATTTGTTCTCTTACAACACTGCCCTTCAACGGACAGTAAGCCGTAGAGGCTCCTAGGAAGGGAAAATCTAAGGGCAGCACTGCTGGATTAGAACCTGGGACCTCCGCGTTGCTAGTCGAGTGCGTTACCGCTGAGCTAATCTCAAAAACTGTATTAAACTGTAACTGCCATGAAGGTTTCGGTCAAAACCCATAATCAGAACTACAAGTTTCTTAGATTTTCTTGAAAGCGACTCTCTGGGTAAACTACTGATGTGGAACAATGATGTCAGGCTTCCCTCTATAGTACTACTTAAATACAATGCAGATGAGAGTTGATTGGGTCGCATAAAAAAAGGGCAACTGAAGGTCACTAAAAATTCTATGTTCGAAGGAAAATTGTCAATTTGAAAATTGCAGTTAGATAAGTCGAATAATCGTTCCAGAAAATATCTTTACAAAACTCAAACTTTCGCATCACTCTTAAAGCTAATAGTTGGCAGAACATACAGTAATTGAAATGACGTTTTAGTAAATGCTTCTGGTTAAACTCTCTTCCAAACAATTTCATAATATAAATGCATTTTATCGAAAATTGAAAGTGAAAGATCTTTAAGTAGATGGTGTATATAAATGTTTAAAGAAAAAAAAAAACTGGCCATTTTTCTAAAAAATGAAAAAACATTCGGTCAAATATAAGTGGGTCTTACGATTATTTGATCCTAAAAATCCGACTAAAAGCTGCTAGTCGAATCCCTTTGTGATATTAAAATCTAACGGTGAGTTTGAAGTTTCTTTGGGTTTTGAATTATGTAGCTTGCACACGAAAGAAAAATAAATACTTAGGGAAACGTCAAAAGTGTGTTACAAATGAAAATTTTAATTAGAAAATCCGATCAAAATGAAATAACTTCAGAAGCATAAATAAACGCAAAAAATGAATATATTTAAAAATTTTTGATTGATTTTATTTCTTTATTGTGAAAAGGCGTTTGACGATTTGGATATAAAGTGATGAAATGTATGGTAATTGTACATGCTTTAAAATGTAATGAGCTTAATCAAAAGGATGTAACCTTACCCTTTGAGAAACCTGCTGGGCATTTTCTTGAAAGTTCATAATAGCTTCAGAAATTTTGATATTAATAGGTTCAACAACTACTTCAATATTGAATGGACCTAACAGTCGTCCTATTAATTCATCTGTAGCATCTAAAACATTTTTTTATATTTTTGTTAGCTTATATTAAATAAAGATAAATAAATCTCCAAACATGGCTCACACTCCTCCCAACTATCATTCTTCCAACAATATCTCTTGCGACTCTTAGTAAGCAGTTAGAGTAAAATCCCTAAAAACAGTTGAAACTAATGAGAGCTTAATGCGGCGTTGTTTCTTACATATTCTATAAGAGACGCTGACTATCGTGAGCTTGCTCTGCAATAAAGATGAGAATCCGGAAAATACCCAGGTATCGTCAATAATTGTATATTTACTGTGATAGATGAACATAATTCTTCATAGTATACTTAATTCATTACAGCGGGCATAGAAAATGATCTTTTAGGTAGGTGGTAGTTGGGGGATGAGTGTCAACCATGTTTGTCCATAATAACTCAGTATTACCGACTCCATTCAAAAAATTAGTTATGCAAAATAAATAATCTAAAGACAAACAAACCTATGAATGTATTCCAATGGCTGTCTAATTGAGAATGATAGGCAAGACAACCTTTCATGACATTTGAACAATAATTAGAACAAGGTTTAATTTCTTTAATTCCACTACAAGCCGGGCAGTGCGTCATCTTAGCCACAGCTCTGATACAAGATGGCGTCATTGAAAGCTGAAATTTGAACATAATTTTTTTTTTTTTTCAGATTTCTAGTATTAGTGATTCTAATTAAAAGGGATGAATTGGTGGCTGCAACGCTCCTTGTTTTATAAAAACTATTTTATTCATTCATTGGATAGAAGGTTACTTACTACCCATTATGGTCATCTTTATCTAGTGTCAATTATTTCGCTCATATTAACATACTAACTATTGTTGAAAAAGGAACTGTATTTAAATTCATACTTCGGAGAAAAGATTGGGAACAAAACAAAAATTTAACCGGTCAAACTCGAAAATAAGTGGAGACTGTTATATACAAAGTCGATTTTGTTCGCAACGCGTTCTCGCAATCTAAAATTATAATAAAGAGATGAAGTATAATTATATTGGATTCTGTGTTGAGTACAGCTTTTTTCTGTGTTGCTTTCGAAACAAAGGAAAAGCCACTTTTTCATAACCTCCGCTAGAAATATATTAGATATTATTTTCACTCGCTTAGTAGAACTACTAGTAATATAGTGCAGCGGTCGCCAAACGGTGGTCCGCGAAAGAATTGTAACGAACGGGGTTTTTTTTTGGTAGCGTCAGTCAAATTTCCCGTCTTCCCACTGAAGTTATCCGCTACTAAAACGTTATCGGCCTTTTACGAATGTACGTTTAAGAGGTAAGCCTGTGGCTGCTCCGACAAACACAGTGGAGACGGTTTGGGTTCAGGTAAAAGAAAAAAAGGCAAAGCTCGGACCTCAACAAGTTTACACAAAACAGACAAAAACCTGTACAAAACACAAACAAGTAAAAGTATACATATACAACAATTATTACTATTCGAAAGGAAAGCTTAATCGAACTGACATTCGACGTCACCCTCAAAATTAAATTTAATTTAGGCATAACAAGAGCTCACGTTTGATATACTGTCAAAAATGAGTATCCAATTTAAGTCAAAAGGATATTAAAATATTATTGCCATTCACAACAACATATTTGTGCGAAAAAACATTCTCGGCAGTTGCGGCTATTAAAAATAAGCACCGTTGTCGACTTGAACTGCAAGCTAGTCTTCCTGTTGCTAGTACATGGATCCTAGAATCGAAGAATTTTTATCTAAGAAGCAGCAACATGTTTCACACTGATTGAATATTATTTCTTTTATTGTAATTTTATTAAGTAAACTTTAAATAATCATTATCATCATTTGACCTTTTCTTTCTTATCTTTGGTTGCCATGTTAAATAAAATGTCACTGAATATATACAGTGTGTTCATTTGAAAACTTGCTCCTTGAAAAACTTTTAAATTAGTACAATTTTTAAAAATTGCTGAAACATGTCAATTTTGTTTTGGAGGGAGACATTTAATAACCCACTCTAATCAGTTGGGGAACCTTCCCCTCTACCAACAAATAGGGTAGTGGTCCGCGAGATTAAATATTTTCTGCTTGGTGGTCCGTGAGGGTCAAAAGATTGGCGACCGCTGATACAGTGTTTACTAAGATGTTAGTGGTGTCTAATGATTTAAAGAGCATCTACCATAAAATGATATAGCAATATAGCTAAGCAAAAGCTCGTTTTTAACATATAAATGTCCATTAAAACGATTAACACTACATGGACATATAAAAAAGGTTATATAATCAGAAATTAATTTAAAACCAAAACTGGCAATTCACAAATTAGTACTTTGTGGATTATTTGTGAGAACGAGAAGGTTACAGAGGTTTTTTATAATTTATATTTTGCTTTAAAATAAAAACATTTCATTACATATAACTGGAGAGCATTTTGAATTTAGGCAAAATTTCTATCACAATCTATCATCCCTTGTAAATTATTTGTATATATTAAGATTATTTAAGTAATTTTTTTTCCTTTGTGAAATATATATAGTTTTATTTTTAAAATTAAAATACCTTTTGCATGTTGTTTACTACACTGCTAGAAATAATGAGCGCTTGTGAAAACGTTCTTGTAGCAACAAAAGATCTTTTCAATTGTGCAGTAAGTTTTGCTGGCACATCTCCAAACGGTCTCAATTCTTTCATTCTCTCACTGACACATTGTAAATACCTGCACAAAGATCAACACCACGACAATTTATTTGTCTTCACAGATAAAAAAAAAATAAGAAAAAAAAGAGTGAACAAACAATAGACATACCAATCAGTGAAATGATATTGAGCGTTGAGCACTGTGAACATTTTCTGATATAGAGTTGTAAAAAAGTTATCCATCGCTTCTGTCAGATCTACTTGACCGCCTGTATAATATTTTTCAAGTTCTTCAAATAAATCCGTGAAAACATAGGAATTTTGTTCATAGATAATACCATAAGTTTTCTTAAACATTTCATGAAAATCGCTTTTAGCGTTTACCATCATCTGCTTGAATATCACTGTCAACAAGAAAAAAAGGTGCTATATTATTAGACTTTATGAATGAAAATAAGCCTAAATTCATTGACTGCACAGCAGGTTACATTGTAACAGCATTACTTTTCAATATTAACCATTACAAAATACCTGATCTGTTTAGGAAATAAATTATTCAAATGAATTTAGATTAAAAAAAAGACTTGGATGCCTATCAATTGCATGGGAAGGCCATAAGAGATAAATAAGGAAAGTAGTGGTCATCCATGCAAAACAGAACCAATTGACAGTTAAACCATAAAAAAATTATCCAACCATAAAATTACATTACTATTTTCAATCCACCCCTCATTAGTTTGTTGTCCTCAGCTTAACTTTAATCTAGAAAAAAAAAGAATGGAAATCCTACATAATGAGCAATTTACATGGATTTTAATGAAAATTTTTATTATGAGTTGAAATTTAAATAAAGAAGATAGAAGCGAATACCGACATAAATAACTGTGGCACCTGTGTCTTTCACGGACCTGTGTCTAGTTGGGCACTGTGGTTTAACGAGACATCTCTAAGTAATTGGGCTCATGCTAGACTCCTTTTGTAGAGTTTGTGAGACAGAGGAAGAAACACCCAAACATATCATGACATATTTTTTTGGGCTGTGCGGAATTAGGTTCAGGATCTTTGGCCGGAACAGGATATCTGTGGAAGAGCTTAGTTTATGGCCCGATTTGTTCGGACTATGGTCAACCTAAGATGCGCAAACCCGTGTTTGGAGCTCTTGCTCCTGACCCAGTAGTTATTATTCTACTTTAGGGTAGCTATACGGGCCCAGAGAGGCTTTGGACAGAGCAAAGTTTGGTTGTCCTTCCCTCTTTTGAATAATTACTAAATGAATGTGTATGAGTATAGAGGAAGTGCCTACAATCATACTTCTATGAGATTTAAAAGATCTATTATGGCTCCCTTGTGCAATAACTGCATTTTGGATTTAGTCATCTATAAAATATAATATAACACAAGTGCCTGAATGTGGCTGTGGGTACCCTAGATCCAAGTAACTGCACAGAATAACAAGCTATACAAGTCCTTTAGTGAGTGCTAGGGGTGTTATTAGCCTGGATAGTCGCAGGGTAGTTACATCTATGAAGTAATGATTGGCCCACTTTTTCCCAAGAAAT
Source organism: Triatoma infestans (assembly GCA_011037195.1). Classification (NCBI taxonomy): domain Eukaryota; kingdom Metazoa; phylum Arthropoda; class Insecta; order Hemiptera; family Reduviidae; genus Triatoma; species Triatoma infestans. The sequence goes on along the minus strand of JAAEAF010013416.1, from coordinate 160,033 downwards.
AACTGTAGACACAAATGACTAATATGGACATTGGCATTCAGTTACTGTTTGTTTCAGTTAAGCATTCTTAACTTCCTATTTATCCAAACTATAATATTTGGGTATTCCCGTATATTAGTTTACTGTGTGTGTCCAACCCAACCCAAAAAGCAACAATCTTCAAATATTCCCAAAATCGTGCGCAAGAAATTCTAAAGTAATTTATCCAACTTAGTCCATCAATCCTTTCTAATGAACTCCCTCATAATTGCCAAAGTCCTAAAACGTCCTCTTACTTTCAAGTAAATAAATAAATTGACTGCATTGTTAATGGAGATTCATTTTCTAGAATTGAAAAGTAATTTGTTTCAAGATAATGCCAAATTTAAACTAACTTAATTCTGATAATATCTTTCTAAAGTGACACAAAACATACATCCCTAGATTAACTATTTCTAGTGAATAGTGGTGGTGGGGAAAGATCACTTGACAGCTAATCAAAACAAAATCGTAACAAATTATTTCCTACACCAAAAACTGGTAACAAGAAGAGAGTTATGTTTGTTTTTGTTTATGTGTTTAAAAGGGACGAACAGAAATGTTTTTGTATGTGTTGCCTAAGGCACATACATTTGGTAGGAGCGAGCAACAAACTGATACAAACACAGAAGGTCCCCCGATTAAATAGAAGGCAATCTCCCCCGTAGTTAGTAGAGGCAATCTCTTCAGTTTCCTCTTTTTACGTTCTATCTCTCTCAGTCTTAATCTAAAGTCTATAAATGGTAATTGGCTAGGGGGAAACGATTAGCTTTATCAAACTGGAATAATTCTCTAGTACTTCATCAGCTGAAGACCGCATGAAACTTAAATAAAAATGATCAATTTAACCGTTACTTTCTATTGTACAAGATGGTTCAAGTTCAACTTTCCAAAAATTTGTATTAAGTAATTTAATTTAATAAACATACCATCATATTTATGAGCTCTGTTTTGTAGAAGCGTACTTAAAGAACCCAATGTTTGAGATAGGGCAGTTTCGAATTGTTTCTTGCTGTGGTAACTAATCTGTTGTTGCATATTTTCAGTACAGCATGGTCCATTTCCGCAAACTGTCACTAGGCCATCTGTAACAAAAAATAGAAATTACTATCTTTATTTCAGCATTATATGAGAGAATAATTCCAATTATAATTATTAAGTAAAACCTAAAATACAACTATCAGGTTGTAAATATTATAATATAATGATATTAGCTTCATACATTAATTATTAGCTTTATACATTTTTGAAATAAAAACAAAAGAAGTTCATCTTCATGAAGATGATAATTACATAAAATTAAAGTAACAATCAAGAAAATAAAATAATAACTTGACTAAAAATTAATTCATGATAAAAAACAAGAGAATGTAATATTATTGAGAACGCCACTTTTTTAATAACTGGGGGGATAAGACAAGTTCTTGTACAAGCACCAGTAAGTACCACTTTATAGGTCAAGAGTGATACTTAGTTCTAGACACTATAGTTTCTTGTCAACCTTTACCAAGGTAGTAGTGGTGTTAAAAATAAAATATCCTCAGATGTGCATTTTATGGGTAAATGTATTAATTTTAAAGTGTAAAGTGTATACATTTTTAAAAGTATCTAAAGTGGAGTAATTACATGGCAAAACTAGTTAAAGCAATGGGTGTTTTCATTTAATTTTTCTTATTTGTATTTTTTTTGTATTATTTATTCAAAATATATTAAAATTCATTTTATAAAATAATAATAAATAAATGTTCTTCGATTTTGGTCAAATATTTCACAAAAAGATATGAAAATAACCTTGAAATAATGTGAATAAAGTAATCTTTAACGGAGGCAGCTCTCTATATAGAGCAAATGATAGCAATTATTAGGTCACTAAGGCACTTCTAACTTACAATTCATTCCCATTTTTACTGCAAGAAAAATTATTATATTGAATATGTGGATGGGTCCACAATGCTAGATGACATCTGGTATTTTATCCGTCGTAGCATGCATATTCCATTTGTACCTGACCGGTTTCGGATTTTCATCCATCGTCAGAGCAAATTCACCAAGTTCAGGTAGAAAGTTCACTTCAACGTAATGTTTCTGTTCCACTCACAATTGTTTGGTTTGTTGGTTGTATACAAATATGTGCGGGAGGTTATAAGGTTATATTAATATGTGTGTGTGTGTGTGTGTGTGTGTGTGTGTGTTTAATGATAAAATGGAATTATTATGAATTTATAATTAGACATTAGAAAACAGTGTATAAATAAATAACATGTTTTGAAGGATACTTTATAACTAAATTTTAATAATGGTTGTTAAGTATGTGTTTTATCAAGTAATTTTCATTGGGGGGGGGGGGGAATAAGAAATTTCAGAAGTAGAATAGATAATAGATTAAAGAAAGGCAATGCAAAGTTTATGGAAAGTCAAAGTAGTATATATTAAAGGAAATATACGTTCTGAGATTGTGTGTATCTGCTGAATTTGTATGAAAGAGCCATGGAGATGGATTTTTTTTTTTTTTTAAAAGAGAAGTTGTAGACTTCTCCCGGCTACAAAAAGGGCGAAATGAAGAAATTCTGGAACCAGCTACATAAAAAACGAAATATCCTCCAGGACATTGATGATATCCAAAAATTTTTTATGTTTATCACCTCAAGAACCAACGATAGGTGACTTTTGAAGGAATAATATTTTGAGAAATGGCCATTTGAAAGATTTTGGGAAAGAGCTATTAATTTTGAATTAAAACATTTAAACTTTGCAAAGGTGATTAATCTATTAGATTATACTAGTTAATGTTAATAATTAACTGTTAACAAAACAAGATTTGTTAGTCACACTACATGTGAAATATTTACCAATCTATCAGCTTGCTTTGAAAGAAAGAAATTAGTCCTGAATTAGAAATCTATGCACAAAAGAATATTTAAAAAAAAAAAAAAAAAAAACACCATGAAGTTTGTATCTTTTCAACACAACTAAATGATTTACTAGTTTTCATTGATTAATGAGTTTTTAGAGTTGTTAATGTATTTCTTAAGTCAACGTTTTTCATATTAATCACTGCTCAGAGCCTCTGTTTTTGTTACTCTCTCTCCCCCCCCCCCCCCACAGAGGCTGCTAATAGCAACTCTAACTTCTAAAAGAGAATTGGGCCATTTAAATAGGAAGTGTTTTTTTTTTTTTAATAAACTGTAAACTGTAATCTTCAAAGTTTTGTGTTTTTCAATACTATTTACTAGACAATAAAATTAACTGGACTTTTCAGTCTTTTTGTTTGTTTGTGAGTTTTTTTTTTTTTTAACTAACTGTTAAATTAAATGACTCAGCCTAAGTTTGGGGTCCATTTTTATTTAGTAAAATAGTGATTAACAAAGGTTAATGTACACTTACTTTCCTATTCAAACAAAAAACTTTTAACCTAATCTTGTCCAAGGCGCCCCCCCTTTCTCACCGTAGGGGAATGTGTGAGAGAATTGTTTGTAAATATTTAAAAAAAAGAAAAAAAAAAAAATAGACTTGACTCTAATGGGCGTTCTAATAGATGTTAAACAGATACACTGGGTATTGTCTGGAATTACTAGAGTAAGTGTAAAGATTGTTTAGTCTCAAAATTCTTTTGTTTTTTTTTTGTTTTTAAAGGGGAATATTTACTTCCTTGGAATAAGTTACTTCATGGTATTTACAATCTGATTTATGGGTCTAAATTAGAACACGACTAGACAGGGAAAGAAAAAAAATGTAAAAAAAAAAAAAAAAAAAAATACACCGAGGAAGTCGAATGGAAAATGTTCTTAAACAATATATTATATATTGAAGATCAATGTATAAAAATGATTTAACAGCTTCTTTTTGGATAGGTTAGGAAACACATTATTTATATATTATAGGGATCTGAGTTTATTGAAGTGTAAACAGTATTTTTTTTTTTTTGTGTGTACCCTAAATTCTTTGTGTCACTTTGTTTGGTAAAAAAAAAAAAGTCATCGAAATGTGAAGGTCATTATTCAATAAGTATTGAGATAAATAGGTTAATTTTCATTTGTTTTATTAAATGAATCTCACAATTTAACTTAATTTCGATTTAATCCTCCCCTATACATTTTTTGCCTTGAAGTGAATTAGTTTTGCACATTTTTTTTAGTTTCTCTTACACCTAAGTAATAAGAGGAAGTATTGTAATCGTGTCAAATTTTCGATATCGACTTTTCATCGGGAATTATCAGTTTTGAGGTACCACTTTACTTGTTGTTTTTTTTTTTTTACTTTTTTGCATTTTTCTCAAAACTGGCTCCGACGATTTTCTTCAAACTTCCTATTTCAACTACACATACAAGGGGCTACAACTTTTATTTGAAATGTTTCTCTGGGAAAATTCATTTAAGGGCAGTTTTGGGGGAGGGGTAGGGTTAGATTTCCATCTAAAGTAATATTTCAGTTTATTAAACAATTCTATCATCTAAATAGTGTTAATTAGAATTGAATATGTTGTTGAAATTCTGAGTTTCAAGAAAATTAGTAAGTCGGAAGTGCGCTTTTACCGTTTTTTTCAGTTTTCGACGAATTTCATTAAATTTGGTACACAAACTATAAAATTTGTCAATTATAGTTTGGAGAACTGGAGTAAGAGAAAGTTGTGTGAGTGTTTCACACCAGTTTTTCTAGTCTCTCTTATTCATCGTGTCAAGTTTTTGAAATGAAAAAAATATGTTTTTAGGTTTTATTCTGAAGATGTGTGCGTACAAAATATCTAAAAAAACTAAAATGATAGGAAGCTATAATACTTGGTAGGAATGTATTCTTTGTAGACGTACTTCTACAATCCATCAACCAGAGGCGCGAATTTACTAAAAATAGTTTTTTTCCTATTTATTTGCGTTTTTCTTTAAAGTTCATATACTGTCCTAAAAAAAAGAAAATGAATGCTATTACCTTTATTTGGAACAATTTTCCGAAAAAATTTGTTTGGGGGGGGGAACAGTAACGTTAATCTTATCTCTAAAGTACCAGACACAAAAGGCCACAAAGGATACAGTTTTTCAAGTTGATACTTATAATGTATGCAGTAGAAAAAAAAGTAGTGCTTATTGAAAAATTAAATAATAATAATAATTATCAACCTTGAAGATTTAAAATGAAAATGTTGCTAATGAGAGAGGAAGGTGTATGGGAGCGTTGTAATGATCTAATAGCCGGAGATAAAACTTCTGAATGGAAGGGAAAAGATGAAAAAGCATAAACAGTAGATTTCTTTAAATGCGGGAGACTTACAAAATAGATTATATATATGCAATTACACTTCTGCAAAGGAAATGTGAGACCAGCTGACATATAACGCATGAACGTCCAAATCTAAGTAATAAATTGTACTTACTAAGGAAATCATATCAAAGTACATTGAATAATCAATGCATGGAAGATTACATAAGAAACATATACAAGTAGTACCCAAAGAGAGTATTCGTAGCAGAGAAAGAGAGACAAAATGACAGGACCACTCTATCGGACTAGAGTGGGAGAAACCACATAAATACAGCGACGGGAGACAGAACGAGAAAACAGTTCATACTACTGAGTTCATATAGCCAATCACTACGTGTCATTACCCCCTTAACCACTCTACCTTACTCAATCATTTCAAGTGTAAAGTCCAAGCAGTCAGTGTCACTTATCATATTACACAGTGTACCATTAACCATATCTTGTTAATTCATTCAAACCAGACCAATTCTCTCCTTCAATAACTCCATTATAAAAAGTTAAGGAATATCAGAGAAGAAATAAATAAAAAATTCCACGTATAGCCGCCTCCTTCCTTTCTGCGATTTTCCATTTGATTTATACAGAACTCACACACACACACACGAATTTCTAAAAACCACTTTTCCTGACTGAAGAAACCTTAAAAACGTGTATTTCCGGTGAAAACAAGATATCGGAAAGTTGTAATCATCGCAATACTTCCTCTTACAGTAAGTAAAGGAAAGTAATATTTGGTCTGTTTGTATGAATATCGTTGCTTTTTGTTACCTAAGATATTTGGGAGGCTGTGAAAATTTGTATGTTTGTATCTGTTGGAGGGGGGGTTACGGTGTCTTAAAATACTTTATATTAAAGGGAAGAAGATGGTTAATGGTGAAAAAGATGCTGCAACAAGGAATGCAGCAACCTCTCTCCCTGCCTTCTTCATTTCTCTGCCCCCTTTTAATAGAAATGGATAAACAGTAATTAGGTTTATTCTCTGAGGGCGCTCTTGTACTAAAGTGGAGTGGGAGAAAAAAGAGATGCTCAAGGAGTTTCCCCGCCTTTTTTTGTTGTTTTATTTTTTTTTTTATCTTTCCTCAAGTTCTCTGCCTTTCTTCTCTTCTCATGATGTACCGCCCACAAGAGAATTGGATAGAAAGAGATAGCGAGAAGGTATGAAGCGAAGAAGGAATATATACTTGAGTTGAAAGTGGCGTGGTACCCTGGGGCCGTAGTATCTGTCCAGGCCGTGATTCTCCGCCGGTGGTCTGCATGTCATAGCAGGCTCATGCTATCTACCAACCAAGCAGGCACCCTGTCGCGACCGCTAATAAACCATTATTACCACTGCTCATGCCCAGATCTGACCGTCTGTGTACCCCTTCTTGATGGCATAATTGCACAATCCGGGTCAACAATGATCTCCCACAATTCTTCTCTGAGAGTTAATAGTACTATCAATTCACCGTTGAAATACCTCCCAGTTATAGTTTTATATATATATACACACACATGTGGTATGTATTTTTTTCTCTTTTCCTTGCGTTTCTATTTATTATCTTAATTGAAATTAAGGCGAAGGAAGGAAAAAACGTATTATTACCTTTTAAGGTCCAAAAGAAAAAAAAAAAAAAAATTTGGTGTGATACACTCACATAAATTTCTCCTCCATTATTCAAAACTATAATTGACAAATTTTATAGTTAGTATACCAAATTTAATGAAATTCGTCAACGTTTTAATGGAAAAAATCGCAAAAACTGAAAAAAAAAAAAAAACTGTTCAATAAAAACGCACTTCCGATTTATTAATTTTCGTGAAACTCGAAATTATTTATTTCTAATTAATTTTGTTGGATGGTAGAATTGTAAAATCAACTATGATAGCACTTTTAGAGAAAAACATAACCGCCCAGCCCTCCCCCATAAGCCCCCTTAAATGACTATCAGAAGAAATGTTTTAAATAAAAGCTGTAGCTTTTTAAAGGTGTAGTTTACATTCCAAAAAAAAAAAATCGTTGGAGCCAATTTCGTGAAAATCGCAAAAAGTGAAAAAAAAAAAAATCCAGTAAAGTGGTACTTCCGGTTGAGGAATTTTGACAGATAACCTACTGTCGGATCCCATAGTGATTCCTAAACGGCATATCAAGTCTGAACTTGTTACGATTTTTCATTTTTGAGCTATGCTGTTCACATACAATACATACACACACAAACCATTTTCTAAAATCCACTTTTTTGGATTCATGGGACCTCAAAACCGATATTTCCGGTGAAAACTCGATGTCGAAAATTTGACACGATTACAATACTTCCTCTTCAAAGTTGTTTTAACCTTCCTTATCACAAACTGAAAAAGACATGTGGATAAGATAACGCTACTCTAATTTAAGCTTTTAGAAAAAGCTCTGGATAAATTAAACAAGATCGATGGACTGGATAGAGACCAAAATGATAAGGTGCTGCACTCTATTAATAATATATAGCTTCCAGCTTTCTCGTTTCAAATAAGTGAGCGGAAATATTTCTCCAATAATAGAGCAAGGATAAGAAGCAAAAAAATGTAATGAAGGAAAAGAAATAAATGTGACATTAAGAATGAAATCATGGTTTTCAGTTTGAATATATTTTTCAGTTTATTAAACTTTCTTCTACCGGGTTTTTTTTTCTTCCAAAAAATATGATCTTTCCAAACCATTATCTGTGAAAATAGAAGCTTCATAATCATATTTCTTGTATTATTTAATTCCAATAAGACGGAACATCACATTTTCTATAAATATATTATAATCTCATTGGAAAAAATAGAATTTCTTTTACGCCGTAAAAGGAGTTCGAAACTGAATTATCCTGAAAGTTCACGTTTTGATGTATTTTGTTCATGAAAAAGTGTTTAAAAAAAAAAATTAGTTTTTGACAGAAGAATTTTTACAAAAGAATTAGTTTTTTTTACAGTTTTTAGTCTCAGAATGTTCAACCTTGATACATCGGGCTAAGGCTACCGGAGAACCAGACAATAACGTTTTGGCAAACTTAACAGTGTTGTTTCAGCTTTACAGGCGGACACTACCCTCAAGAAGCCTATTGCATTATGGGCAAAACGATGGTTTTATAACCAACCACTGAGCGGCTTCAACCCGAACACCTGTGTTCTACAACAAGTGTCTTACAATGACAATGGCCGCGGAAGTCTGAAAAGTAATAAATTTAATTGACTTTAATATTATATGTGTAGCTAGCTGGGGAGAACCCAACTTACGACAAATGAAAGTAACAGATCTTCAGGCTTCCCCGAAACACGAAAAAATATAAACCTAAAAATCTAGGCCTAAAATCCATAATTCGAAAAAAATGTTTACAATGTTTATATAGATCTATATAAGTGTATAAGATATGGGGGGGAGGGAGCTTTTAGAATGGGCTCAATTATAATTCAACTAATTAATAATAGTTAAAGATAGATATGAAAGTTATACCCTTGTTCTTCCAGGTGTTAGCTTAGATAAAGCTGATATCCTATCTTGGATAGATGATGATGATGATGACCGTGGAACTGTACAAATAGATTGATACTGATGCGATAAGAGGGGTCATGATGAAAATAAAGAAATCAGTAACGATAGATATCGAATAGATAAACGTAAACAACTGATATATATATTTGATCGGTTGAAAGAAGAAATTAATAGTACATGTGTTCCACTAAGCGATATTGTACACGCGCGGCATACTAAACTAAAAAGAAAGTCTGTGAGAACTAAGGTTTTAAAAAAAATCTTAGTCATACAAATAGAGAGTGAGAGAGAGAGAGAGAGAGAGAGAGAGAGAGAGAGAGAGAATATAGGTACCGTTTTTTTAAGATATTACAATTTTTCTATACATATTTAATGAAGAAAATAAGAATTTAATTTCTTTAACAATGTTATAATATTTTGTGAATGTAATTTTAATGAAATTAAATTGAGTTGTGCCGCAACAATATGTGTAGTTAGTATAAATATCAAGCTGAAAGAAATTTGATGGCATCCTTATCGAGAAAACAGGAAAAGAACATTCAATAAAGTGGTGCAGTGGTTATGAGCATGGACTTATAATTGGGAGGTCCCCAGTTCGAGTCCCGATATAATTGCTAAATTTTTATATTCATTTAGAAAATGTTAATAGTAAAGTAGGTGCTTCCGCTTCCATCCACGACACCAAATTTGGTAAATGGACGTATAGCCCGCCCTCCAAAAAAATAGGCATTACTAAAGGTACGTATCCACCAAAGGAACAATGAGGAACTTTTTGTTGCCATGTATTACCACTTGTTTCACAATAATGGAACTTGAGGCAACACAAGGAAACTTTCTGTCTCCACCAAAGTAACTAATTTTAGCGACATTTATGTTTTGTTTCTAGTTTATTTGTTTCTGGAAACATAATGGCTCCACCAAAGCAACATCAATATAAATGTATTTATATTGAACAATATCGTTCTCTCTCTCTGAAAAACTGGGCTGTGATGTTTTTAATCTTTCTCTTCACTTCTCTTTCTTCCGCGCCAGTTAATCCACACAGCACAGACCATGCATCATGCTTCGCATTTCTGCATTTGTATTTTATATCTCTGGGATTCCACAAGCATTTCCAAGGTTCTGTATATTTCGAATAATTCAATTACTTTATCGTTAATCCACTTTGTGAATCGATGGCGGCATAATTATTTAATTTTAAAAAGGCAATAAAGTCTCCACGTGCACTACAATTAAACCGAAACAAACAGCAACGTTACTGTCTCCACCAAAAATTTCCCAATCCAATTGTTGCCGAATATTTCCACTGTCTCCTTTGATGTTTACCGCTTCGAACGGAAACACGAAACACAAAGCAACTTTTCATTTTGTTTAGTGCAACAACAAACAACTTATTGAAACTTAGTGGAATATTTTATGAAACATTCAACAGAAACATAAATGTTCCTCATTGTTCCCCCTTTGGTGGATATGTACCTTATACCAAGTTAAAAGCAAATATGGTAATCAGTGAAGGTTGATGGATTTCTGACAGAAACTTCTCTATCAGATGCTATGGTGGTACCTAAACGGAATTATAAATTTCAGGTTTCTGCAATTTTTTGTGTTGGAGATATTTTATTCAGACTCACACACACAGGCAATTCGCTAAAAAAATTTCTTCCGTACTCAAATGGGATCTCAAAAAACATGTATTTCCGATGAAAACTCAATTAAGAAAATTTGAGAGTTGCTCCACTTACAGAGTAAGAGAAAGTAATAATAATTGCGTTACGAACATATAATTACATTTTACGATCTGTTAGAATAAGAAATGAGACATGTAGATTTATATATAAATACATCAAGTCGTAAAAAGCAATTTAATTTCTCCTTAGTGGTCTGCATTAAATATTTAACTATGGACCATAGAATGGTTAGTTTCACTTGGCAATAAAATTTTAAAGAAGGTGTTTTTTTTTCTCCCCCTTCTTTACCACCCCCTTTGTTTATATGTTACTAACCCATTAGCGGTCAATGGGGATAATGTATCCAAGTGTAAAACTAAACTGACATAACTTTAGTTGAATATAAAACGGATCTCTATTTGAGAGATTAAGTGTGTTGATCAAGTTCGATTTATTGCCAATAAGATTTGCTCGTTTTTCTGTTTTTTAACAAAATGTGAGCCACTATCTACTTTTATCAATTGGAGTTCATGAAATAAACATTAAAGTGTTGTTCACTTAAATTACGCTGAAAAAAAAAACACTTACTTTCTCTTACTCCTAGTAAAAAGAGGAATTATTGTAATCGTGTCAAATTTTCGATATCGAGTTTTCACCGGAAATATCCGTTTTGAGATCTTCTGAAACTAAAAAGTGGTTTCAGAAAATGATGTTTGCGTTGTATATGAACGAACAGCATAGCTCAAAAACGAAAAATCGCAGAAAGTTCAAATTTGTTATTCCGTTTAAATATCACCATGGAACCGACTACTGTACGTTATCTGCCAAAATTCCTCAACCGTAGATGTAGATTGTTGTAGGGGATGATCGCACTGCGACCTGAAAGATATATTGTGCCCCCGGAGCCTTCTCAGTGCACTGCCGACCTCCAAGCAGTGTTCTCTAGCTACAGACAGCTCATCACCGTACAGTGAGATTTAGCGGCTCCTAGGAAGAGAAAATTTAAAGGAAGCATGCTGGATTCCACTGAGCTCATCCCTTCCTTCTCCCTTAGCTTACGCCAATTAACTAGGGACTGAGACCCTAGTTTGTGTACTGAGTTTGTCCTTGTCTGTAAAGTGTAGAGTGTATGTAGTTTAAGTGTATTGGGTACTGTTCTGACGAAGTGCATGGAGTACTGAGCTGTGGTAACCTGTGAGGTCGCTACTCCCCAAGTAACTGGATGTAACAGATACCCCTTGCAGGCTGTCCTCCAACATCCTGATGGGCTGTCCATCCCATTTTACTGAATGGTTTTTTTCACTTTTTTGCAATTTTCTCGAAAATGGCTGCAACGATTTTCTTTAAACTTGTCATTTTCTTTAATTTCAATTTTCTTTAACTTGCAAAAAGATCTACAATTTTATTTGAAACATTTCTCCGGGAAAATACATTTAAGGCACTTTTGTAGGAGGGGTGGGATTAGGATTTCCGCTAAAGTGTTATTTCTGTTTATTACCAAATTCTACCATCTAAAAAAAATTTAATTCGAAATAAATAGATTGTCAAAATTCTGAGTTTCAAGAAAATTAATAAACTGGAAGTGCGTTTTTTAATGGACAGTTTTTTCAGTTATCGCGATTTTCTCCATAAAAAACACTGACGAATTTCATAACTCTAAAATACTACTACTAACTATAAAATTATATAGTTAAATTATACTTAAGTACGGCTGGGCTCTGATTAATAGAAAACAGTAAAAATATAAATTGAAGACTGCAAATACTGTATATAATTTAATATAATGGTTGGGCAAAATGGGAAATTAAAAATTTATAATTATATGGGCAAAACTGAGTATATAAATTAAATTTAAAAAAGGGGTAGCAAATATTATTTATCACTTTCAATAAGCCAAAGGAATGGCGCTTACCTTGAAACGCAGAATCCTTGTTACCAATGTTAGAAGACCCATACGCCTTAGCCCAATATCGGAATCAAGGGGAGAGGGGAAATAGGAATAAGGAAATAATTCTTATGTGCCTTGTAACTCTTGAGTCTTGACCAATAAACTGCTGCTTGGCTAATGATTGTAGATAATAATTAAATGAGCACCCAGAAGCTGCACGGTAGGAAACCAACCGGAAGTAACAACCATGTGATTTCACAATAACCTATGCAAGCAGGCCAGGAGAGAAGCCGTTAGGTAGGCAAAAAGGACCAGTTTATTTAACACTACCCAGAAAAACCAAAAGTAACAAACCTGGATTTTCACAATTAAGGGCAACCGAACTGGCCTGGATTGTATAGGTATTACACTCCGACCTACCTATTCAAGGGAGTATTGCATAATGACTTACTCCTTCGAGCTTAAAATGGCGACTGACTGGGAGAGGAGAAAGTACATATGTCACCCCCTCTTTACACTTAGGACACAGCCTAATAAATTAGTGCATTATTATCAAGATAGTACAATACCCCCCTCCCCATCCAAAATAAAATTATTGTACGTCGTTGGCCGGCAAACTTGAATTTACATGAAATATCGAACAACAAGTGCAAGCAATAGAAATAAATTTACAAATCTAGAACGTCTCGTAATAAAACGTAAACTATCTACTTCAGTTTTATATATTTGTACAAAATTATTGTCAACTATTAATGAGATATTAATTAGTCATTAATGTACCACCAGAAATGATTTCACGCACTCATGTTTAAAAGAACCATTGTTTTATACCAAATCATGTTGTGGTGTCTCAACCCCATAGTTTTTGTCTATATAAGATCGCGGTAGTTTGAATGAACTTATATCTTTCTAAAAACTTGCTACTTACTTTGGTAGTCGATTTACATTCATAGTTGTAATATAAGTTTATTAGATATTATAAACTTGGTTTAGTCGATTTTAGTAAAAACAATTTTAGCCCGGTTTTTAGCAAATGGTTTCTGAGTATGTGTCTCAGTGTGTATGTATGTATTGAACAGCATAGCTCAAAAACGAAAAACCGTAGAAAAGTTGAAACTTGATATTCCGTTTAGGTATCACCATGGGATCTGACAGTACGTTATCTGTCAAAATTCCTCAACCGGAAGTACCACTTTACTATTTTTTTTTTTTTTTTTTTGGGACGTTCTTGTTTGGCGATTTTCTCAAAAATGGCTCCGACGATTTTCTTTAAACTTGGTATAACAACTACATATACAAAGAGCTACAACTTTTATTTGTAACATTTCTCCGGGAAAATTCATTTAAGGACACTTCCGAGGGAGGGGTGGGGTTAGGTTTTCATCTAAAGTGCTATTTCAGTTTATTAGACAATTCTGCCTTCTTAATGATGTTAATTAGTATTAAATATGTTGTTGAAATTCCGTGTTTGAAAAGAATCGGATAACCGGAAGTGTTTTTATTTTAACAGTTTACTAAATGATTTCTTCACTTTTTCGCAATTTTCTCAAAAATGGCTCCGACGATTTTCTTGAAACATAGTATATAAACAAAACATGCAATGATCTACATCTTTTATTTAAAACATTTCTAAGGGCACTTTTAGGGGAGAGGTGGGTTACAGCTTCCTCTAAATTGCTATCATAGTTGATTATACAATTCCATCCTCCAAACAAAATTAATTAGAAATAAATGGATTGCCAAAATTCCGAGTTTTAAAGAAAATAGTAAACCGGAAGTGCGCTTTTACTGAACAGTTTTTTCAATTTTTGACGAATTTCGTTAGATTTGGTACACAAACTATAACATTTGTCAATTATAATTTTGAGAACAGGAGTAAGGGAAAGTTGTGTGAATGTTTCACACCAGATTTTTTTTAATAGGTTACATACATTATTGTTGTTCAACTAAAATATTATCTCTTTCTAATGGAAAACAACTAAATCAAGTTTTAGGTAGTTTCATTTATTAAACATTCCATTTTATGAGTCCTTAATAGTTGAGTTCCTGTTGCGTGATAAGTACAAGGCGGTATAGATTTCCTGTCTGTAAGTCTAGAAACACGAAGAAGTAAGGAAAAACGACAAACATTGATTATAAGTTGGCACCTTCAGTTTTGTTGTAATGGTTAGTTTTAGAGAAATAGTAAATTAGGTAGTAAGATTGTTTTAGGTTAATGTGCTCGTATGTCTGTACAGTTTGGTAGTTTTACTTCTTTCTTCTTAAAATAATGTTAGGAAATTATTATTTTAATTTCATCAGGTGATATATATTGGGAATGAAAATTTGATCGTAAAACTTTTGAAGATTAAAAAAAAAAAAAAATCTGGTATGAAACATTCAAACAACTTTCTCTTACTACAGTTTTCAAAATTGAAATTCACAAATTCTATAGTTAGTGTACCCAACTTAATGAAATTCGTCGGAGTTCGTCGAAAACCGAAAAAACTGTTCAGTAAAAGCGCACTTCTGGTTTACTAATTTTCTTGAAACTCGGAAATTTGGCCATCTATTTATTTCTAATTATTGGATGGTAGAATTGTATAATCAACTATGATAGTACTTTAGAAAATACATAACCCCACGCCTCCCTCAAAAGCCTCCTTAAATGACATTATCAGGAGAAATGTTTCAAATAAAAGTTGTAGCTCTTTATATGTATACTGAATATGAAAATTGAAAAATACATTTCAGTAAAAGTGCACTTCCGGTCATCCGATTTTTATTCAAACTCGGAATTTCAACAACATATTTAATTCTAATTAATATTATTTAGATGACAGAATTGTGTAATAAATTGAAATAGTACTTTAGAGGAAACCCAACCCCACCCCTCCACCAAAACTTCCCCCTTAAATGAATTTTCCCGAAGAAATGTTTCAAATAAAAGTTGTAGCCCTTTGAATGTGTAATTGATATGCTAAGTTTCAAGAAAATCGTAAAAAAGTAAAATAAATAACTAGAAAAGTAGTAATTCCGGTTGAGGAATTTTGACAGATGACCCACTGTCGGATCCAATGGTGATACCTAAACGGAATATCAAGTATGAAATGTCTACGATTTTTCGGTTTCCAGCTATGCTGTTCACATGCAACACACACACAGACCATTTTCTAAAAACCACTTTTTTAGAAAACGGATATTTCCGGTGAAAACTCAATATCGAAAATTTGGCACGATTACAATACTTCCTCTTAGTAGGAGTAAGAGAAAGAAAAAAAAAAAAAACCTCACTCCTGGTAAGAGGAAGTATTGCAAGGTATCCAATTTCGAAATTGGAAATATATGTTTTGTGGTCCACTGAGTCCAAAAACAATGTTTTAGCGAATAATTTTGAAATTTGTTGGAATATGAATGTGATCAAAATATCTCCAAAATGAAAATTATAGGAAAGTTTAACTTGATATTCTTGTTTTAGATAGTAACACCGCTTCTAGCACAAAAAATCCGACTTTACATTTTTTTCAGTTTTTCGCGAGTTTCTAAAAAAAATGGTTCCTCTAAGATTTTTCTTTAAACTTCTTACAATAACTACGCTAAAAAAAAAAAAAAGCCTATCACTTTTTATTTAAAACGTTGTTTTTTTTTTTTAAGTATAACTGATTTTTTGGGGGTTTCCATATTTGAAGAAAATCGTTGTTTTAATTATTGAAAGTGCGACCTTACTGAATAAGATTTTTTTAGAAACGGACGTAACGGATTTTTTTTTAAGTTTTTAATTTGAAATATTCTCCCCTCCCCCCAAAATTTATGTTTTAGGGAGTTCTATGGAATTTGTGGCTTTAAATATCAAAAATGTTATTTACTTTGTTCAATGTTGTTGGCGCTATCTATTGGCCAATAAGGCAATCACATTTCTACTACCTACCTCCCTGGGTAGATACATGTTTGTCTGTCCGCTTAGGTATCAACCAGGGATCTGCACAGTACGTTATCTGTCAAATTCCTCAACCTGAAGGACCACTTCTAGTGTTTTTTTTTTTTTTTTGTACGTTCTATTTGCGATTTTCTCAAAAATGGCTCCGACGATTTCTTTAAACTTTGGTATAAACAACTACATATACAAAGAGCTACAACTTTTATTTGTAACATTTCTCCGGGAAAATTCATTTAAGGACACTTCCGAGGGAGGGGTGGGGTTAGGTTTTCATCTAAAGTGCTATTTCAGTTTATTAGACAATTCTGCCTTCTTAATGATGTTAATTAGTATTAAATATGTTGTTGAAATTCCGTGTTTGAAAAGAATCGGATAACCGGAAGTGTTTTTATTTTAACAGTTTACTAAATGATTTCTTCACTTTTTCGCAATTTTCTCAAAAATGGCTCCGACGATTTTCTTGAAACATAGTATATAAACAAAACATGCAATGATCTACATCTTTTATTTAAAACATTTCTAAGGGCACTTTTAGGGGAGAGGTGGGTTACAGCTTCCTCTAAATTGCTATCATAGTTGATTATACAATTCCATCCTCCAAACAAAATTAATTAGAAATAAATGGATTGCCAAAATTCCGAGTTTTAAAGAAAATAGTAAACCGGAAGTGCGCTTTTACTGAACAGTTTTTTCAATTTTTGACGAATTTCGTTAGATTTGGTACACAAACTATAACATTTGTCAATTATAATTTTGAGAACAGGAGTAAGGGAAAGTTGTGTGAATGTTTCACACCAGATTTTTTTTAATAGGTTACATACATTATTGTTGTTCAACTAAAATATTATCTCTTTCTAATGGAAAACAACTAAATCAAGTTTTAGGTAGTTTCATTTATTAAACATTCCATTTTATGAGTCCTTAATAGTTGAGTTCCTGTTGCGTGATAAGTACAAGGCGGTATAGATTTCCTGTCTGTAAGTCTAGAAACACGAAGAAGTAAGGAAAAACGACAAACATTGATTATAAGTTGGCACCTTCAGTTTTGTTGTAATGGTTAGTTTTAGAGAAATAGTAAATTAGGTAGTAATTGTTTTAGGTTAATGTGCTCGTATGTCTGTACAGTTTGGTAGTTTTACTTCTTTCTTCTTAAAATAATGTTAGGAAATTATTATTTTAATTTCATCAGGTGATATATATTGGGAATGAAAATTTGATCGTAAAACTTTTGAAGATTAAAAAAAAAAAAAAATCTGGTATGAAACATTCAAACAACTTTCTCTTACTACAGTTTTCAAAATTGAAATTCACAAATTCTATAGTTAGTGTACCCAACTTAATGAAATTCGTCGGAGTTCGTCGAAAACCGAAAAAACTGTTCAGTAAAAGCGCACTTCTGGTTTACTAATTTTCTTGAAACTCGGAAATTTGGCCATCTATTTATTTCTAATTATTGGATGGTAGAATTGTATAATCAACTATGATAGTACTTTAGAAAATACATAACCCCACGCCTCCCTCAAAAGCCTCCTTAAATGACATTATCAGGAGAAATGTTTCAAATAAAAGTTGTAGCTCTTTATATGTATACTGAATATGAAAATTGAAAAATACATTTCAGTAAAAGTGCACTTCCGGTCATCCGATTTTTATTCAAACTCGGAATTTCAACAACATATTTAATTCTAATTAATATTATTTAGATGACAGAATTGTGTAATAAATTGAAATAGTACTTTAGAGGAAACCCAACCCCACCCCTCCACCAAAACTTCCCCCTTAAATGAATTTTCCCGAAGAAATGTTTCAAATAAAAGTTGTAGCCCTTTGAATGTGTAATTGATATGCTAAGTTTCAAGAAAATCGTAAAAAAGTAAAATAAATAACTAGAAAAGTAGTAATTCCGGTTGAGGAATTTTGACAGATGACCCACTGTCGGATCCAATGGTGATACCTAAACGGAATATCAAGTATGAAATGTCTACGATTTTTCGGTTTCCAGCTATGCTGTTCACATGCAACACACACACAGACCATTTTCTAAAAACCACTTTTTTAGAAAACGGATATTTCCGGTGAAAACTCAATATCGAAAATTTGGCACGATTACAATACTTCCTCTTAGTAGGAGTAAGAGAAAGAAAAAAAAAAAAAACCTCACTCCTGGTAAGAGGAAGTATTGCAAGGTATCCAATTTCGAAATTGGAAATATATGTTTTGTGGTCCACTGAGTCCAAAAACAATGTTTTAGCGAATAATTTTGAAATTTGTTGGAATATGAATGTGATCAAAATATCTCCAAAATGAAAATTATAGGAAAGTTTAACTTGATATTCTTGTTTTAGATAGTAACACCGCTTCTAGCACAAAAAATCCGACTTTACATTTTTTTCAGTTTTTCGCGAGTTTCTAAAAAAAATGGTTCCTCTAAGATTTTTCTTTAAACTTCTTACAATAACTACGCTAAAAAAAAAAAAAAGCCTATCACTTTTTATTTAAAACGTTGTTTTTTTTTTTTAAGTATAACTGATTTTTTGGGGGTTTCCATATTTGAAGAAAATCGTTGTTTTAATTATTGAAAGTGCGACCTTACTGAATAAGATTTTTTTAGAAACGGACGTAACGGATTTTTTTTTAAGTTTTTAATTTGAAATATTCTCCCCTCCCCCCAAAATTTATGTTTTAGGGAGTTCTATGGAATTTGTGGCTTTAAATATCAAAAATGTTATTTACTTTGTTCAATGTTGTTGGCGCTATCTATTGGCCAATAAGGCAATCACATTTCTACTACCTACCTCCCTGGGTAGATACATGTTTGTCTCCGCTCGATTTGTTACATTTATGTTAGAGTACAATTGTTAAGAAAATTTGTTATTTGATATATAATTATATATTATCAACAATAAGAGCAAGTTGTGTGAGTAATTTACACCAGATTTTGTTTTTTTTTTTTTCTATGTTTAAAAAACTATTTCATATTTAATCTGATAGAGTGCAGTAATAGTTTTTTTTTTTTTTTAAATGCACTTTCTATGCAAAAATCATGGTTTTCAATAGTGAATCGCTAATAATTTCATTCAAAGCTATCTTTAAATACAAAAGAATCAATAATGATCGAACTATTGAAATGTTCAGTTGCAGAAAGCAAGCCTGTATATCTACTCTAACTTGTTTAATTAACAAGCATAGAGAGCCAATTGTAATCCTCCATATTGAAAATATCCATGTTCCTCTATGTGAAAATCAAACATGCAATTTCACTTCCTCACAATGTTCCAAACTCCATTACAATATGAAGAATGACAAGAACAAATTATATATATCTACTGTGTAAACTTGAAGCAATTATTTGCGTTGCTTGTCTGCAATGGATAATAATGGGAGAAAAGTACTAAACTAAAATGTATATTGGACGTTAAGCTTTGAAATGAACTTGGAGAGATCGCCCCTAAAGGATCTTTCTTTCATTTATACACCCTCCAAGAAACGAACGGTAGGTCTTATTATATATATAGAACGGGAGATATTTCTCGAAACTTTTCCTAATTGATTTCTATTTTGCCAGAATAAAGTCCAGTTTAGGATAGCTTATGTGATGGATGCAAGAAAACTTGAAATAATATTAAATTATAAATAAATCAAAATTAAGAAAAAGATTGACATTCCCTTGCAAAAGGACAAGACCAGGTGTACAAGTCCAGTTACTCGTACGGTTCAAGAACAATTATGGCATTGTACTACCCCTTCTCCTCACAGGGGAGGAATTGAAGAAACAAAGAGAACAGATATTTTAAGGACAGACTTGTGCTAGAAATCAAGGTGAAAGCATCAGACCAGTATCCTATACCAGTATCAAGTTATAAGAATTTATTATAAGATTTTATTGTGATTCTCAAAGTACTTAATTTCTCTTAGAGAATATATTTAAATTAATCTACCAGTTTGTTCTTAATTATTCTTATACTTCTATATTTTCCTCAAACATACTTACAAGCCCTAATACGAAACCGCTCGTGCCACTCACCACAAATACACATCATCACACCATAACATTACACTTACTTTTTATTTTGTAAGTAATAGATGTATAAAAAAAAAAAAAAGTGACCGTTTTTCTAACTAAAGAAATTCTATGGACTTTAAATCCTATCCACATAAGTCTGATGTTTATAAAACAAGATATTATATTAATCTTTAGATCTGTAGAGTGTTTCTCTGTATATTAAGTCCCCTTAAAATTGTTAATTCAATTGTGAGCTTTTTTTAAGAAAACCATCACAGTCTGATGATTATATCAATACTAATTTGATATTATTAGTGAAAAAACAGTATACAGCTACTGAAGCTCATAGGGCCTCTATGTGAATACGAATGGAAGATATTCTTGATCAATGTACCACCCGGCGGTAAAAATTTAACAGAAAAACAGACAGGTTTAGCACGGCCATCATGTGATGTTGATGAGGCGTCAAATCCAACCACAAATACTCCATACAACTGCTGCAAAACTGGCATTTCAAAAGATACTTTTAGCCGCCATCTTCACACAATGGGAAAGGTAAAATGTGGGATATATATGGGATAGGATAGTGCTGCACTTGAACTTGTATTTGCCATCTTATCTTAAAAAATCCTTCTGACTGTGCTTCTACAAAAAATAGTGACATTTACATGAGAAGTGGATTAGCTGGCAAAATCCTGAGCTAGGTGGTCAATGGTTGGATAGTGGTCAAATGGCATTTCCGGTTAACTGAGAAAAAGTCGATGTTGTGCGTTTTCTGGAACTAAGAAGAAGTATAATTCATTAAGAATTTGTTCCCGATGGATTTTTCATGAATTCCGACCTTTACTGCCAACAATTAGAATGTATTCAAGCGTTATCAAACTTAGGTCAATCGCAAAAAAAAAAATTGAAGAATTTGATAGCACTAAACTTCTTTTACACCCACCCTATGGGGTCCAGGCTTAACTCCATCTGACTACCATTTGTTTTGGTCCTTGGCACACTTTTTTTGCGGAAGGATAATTAATAACCACCAAATTTGACAAAACTGGAGTGCAGGAGTTTTTTGAGTTCCTAACTTAAGGAATGGTATCATTGAGGGATCCAACAGCTGGCAGAAAGATGGCTTACAACAGTCAATCACAGTGGGCCATATTTTGAACATTAATAGAAAATTCATAAAGGATAAAATGAAGGATTGAAAAACATGCATTTCTTTTGCTACACCCAATTATTAAGAAATAAAGTAATGAAAGAATAGTACACATCGATTATGTTTTCAAGTGATTATAACTATATTTTCTAAAATTGCTAGAAAATTATGCTGTATTAAAATTTTTTTGTTAAACATAGCAATTTTTTGGTCACGCTAGGATACATTAGTTATAACTGATTACTATGCGACACTGACATGGATTCATTATAATAGTGTTTTATATTATTACCATGCTTTAATAGATCTATCATAACAGCAGGAAGTCTGTGACTTTTAGGAATATTCTTTAATTATTCATTTTACTTTCATATAGATCTTTAATGGGAAGGTTCTGTAATATATTTTAGTAGAAACACGAACACATGCCTTCCATCTACTACCTACCCATTGGCGCTACGGTCCTACGAGAATCTGGGCCAGTCGGGTCTATCTGCTTGTGCCTTCTCAATCGTCTGACTCCCAGTTGTCTCAATGTTACCTCGATTTCATCAACCCATCACAACCGGGGACACCCTCTTCAAAATAGTTCTTTGGATGATACTTTGATCAGGCATCTTTCATATCATGTCCCACCAATTTTAACTGGCTTCTCTTAACAATAACAACTACCAGATCATATTCCTGCAGCATTTTCACAATTCTTTATTATTCCTCATTCTCACAGACAGGTCCATATATCTTTTGAGTACTTTTTCTCACATATATCTTGTGGATTCTCTCGATTTCCTTCGCGAGAACCCAGGTTTTACAATCATGTAATTGATAAAACTGGTCTTATGATTGTCTTGTATAACAAGGACCTTAGCTCTGTTTGTTGAACCTTTAAATTTTAAAGGCTTTTGGAGAGCAAAAAAGCTTTTGTTGCCAGCGGCTATTTGGGCTTCCGCCCAAGATTTCATTACTTTACAATGACCCAAAATACTTAAAATTGGCCAAACGAAAGGCAAACATTCCAACTCACCATGTCTTTTCTGTTCTTCCAGGTTTTTTTTTTTTCTACACTAATTTATAATTGCAACTTCTTAAGAGGCTCAAAGAAAGGTTGACGCATTACAATTAGTAAAATTTTGGTAACAAGATTTTCAGGCGCCAGAAATATGTCAGCATTTTGCAGTAAGTAATTCTAAATGGGGGGAACTAGAACACCCAGAAGAGAAGCAGTCTTTTTTAGACAGCCCATTAAATTTATAAAATGGCTGATGGTAATTTACAATTAAAAGAATTGAACCTCTTCAAGTACAAGTACTAAGACAAAATAAAATAAATAAGAAATAAACAATTTAATAGTTAAAACCTTACTTTAACCTTATCGATTTCAAATAAAATGTTAATAAGGTTAAAAAAAAAAACTTTATTAGGCTTATTCAAAGAAATTCAATGCTTTTTACAGTTTTAAACATAAAATATAAGGCACTAAAAAGTTCGAATCAACCCCTTTTTATTTATTTATTTTTTATTAAGAGATACGGAGGACATTAAAAGTATAGCTACAAGAACATTCCCTGTTTAGTTTTGGTAATATAGATAATAATATTTCAACTATCAAGGTTTTATTAAGAAAAGCACTTCTCCATTATATTTTTCTGTAGGCGTTAATTTTGGAACGGTATTCCATGTGAAACCTGACATGCATTTAGTGTTTGAAAATAATAATGAGCTGTTGGGGTGTGCACAACATAATCTTTAACTTTAAAATATCATTAGTAATTTGAATTTGAATTTAAGAGAAATATTATGTAAAAATAAAACAAAATAAATTTCAAATATTAAATTTTAAGCAGATCAGCTAGCTATAAATCTTAGAAAAAATTAGAGAGAGAAAAAAAATTCGATAAATTTTGGCCGGAAGTGTATTTGAAATAATTACCATAAACATATTGGGACGTGTAATAGGGTCCTAAGAGAGGGATCCATAGCAGAGAGAGAGAGAGAGACAAAGATGACAGGATCACTCTCTCGGACTAGACTGGAAGAAACTGCTAAACAGCGACGGGTGGTATACGAGATATATAGCAGAGTTCACTCGCCAGCCACAACGTGTCATCAACCTTACCCTTTTTACCTCTCTACAATTCTCTGTTATTTTAGTGTAAAGTCCACGCAGTCAGTGTCACTTTTTTCATCATACAGTGTTCAGCAATATCTAGTTTATTAATCTGAACCAAACCATTTTCTCTCTTTCATCACAATCCCATTATAGGACGCAAAAAAAAAAAAATAAATGCAAAAAATCCTTTTTACTTTCTCTAATTGCGCTTGTAAAATGAAAAAGGAAGTATTGGGTTCTTGCCAAATTTTTGAAATTGCGTTTTCACCGAAAAAATACATATTTTGAGGTCCTCTGAGTCCGAAAAAAAAATGGTTTGGGTATGATATGGTCAGCATAACTATTTTACTGTCTAGATTTTGCAATCTTTTTGCTATTTTCACGCAAAAAAGGCTCCAACGATTTTCTTTAAACTTGGTATCTGATACTACACATACATATATATGAGAGCTACAAATTTTATTTGAATCATTTTTCTGGGAAAATTCATATAAGGAATGTTCCTAATTTTGGTAACAAGATTTTCAGGCGCCAGAAATATGTCAGCATTTTGCAGTGATTCTAAATGGGGGGGGGGGACTAGAACACCCAGAAGAGAAGCAGTCTTTTTTAGACAGCCCATTAAATTTATAAAATGGCTGATGGTAATTTACAATTAAAAGAATTGAACCTTTTCTAAAAGTACAAGTACTAAGACAAAATAAAATAAATAAAAAAATAAACAATTTAATAGTTAAAAACCTTACTTTAACCTTATCCTTGACCGTATCTTACTTTAACCGTATCGATTTCAAATAAAATGTAAAATGGGGGCGATAGGATTTTCCTCTAAAGTGCCATTTTTCTATTATACGATTCTCTCATCTACACAATATTTATTAAGAATTTAATGTTGCGCCAAAGTTTTGAGTTTAAAGAAAGTTTTGTTTACCGGAAGTAAGATTTTTATATTATATTTCAAATGCACATATATGTATGTATGTATATACATTGTCAATTATATGTGAAATTTGTAACTAGATAATACCTGTATAAATAAATTAATAAATTAAAACTCTGTAAAATGTAATAAGGAAAAGTCATGTGAATGGTTCACACGGGTTTAATTTTATTTATTTTACTAGCAACATCCATCAATATCAACGTTGTGTAGTGGAAGAACGAAATGGAAAAATAATAGTTTTGTGAAAATTAGATAGTTCAAATAGTGTATTTAGTGATGGGGATAGAGCCAGGTATACTACAATCTAGGTCAATGCAAACCAAGAAACAAAGGCGCAAGAATCCGTTAAATTATTACAATGCCACTTGGCCAACTGTTTTGTAAGAGAAGGCATTCTTTCGGACAGTCTGCGTTTTGCTTTCAAAGCCAGAACACTTGCTTCAGGAATCGCTCTCTTAATTAAACTCAGTGCCAGTGACAGTTTCACAATATATTAATAAGTTTATACTTCCTTAGCAAATAACTTGTACTTATTATTTTAATAGAATATATTTATTGTTAGCAGTGGTGACTACTTTCTTATTTCTGATACTTCTCTCTCTTAAACATATATACTTACAAGCCCTTATACAAAACCGCTCACGCCACAATCTACTACACTACAACACAACATCACACCAATAACATTTCACTTGCCATCAGGGTGTTAAAAAACAAAACAAAAATACAATTTAAAATAATTAGGGAGAATTTTTTTCTTTCTCTTACGTTCTAAGCGGAAAAAACTGAATTTACATCAAATTTGTTCAGGAAATTATTTTTTCTCTTCCTGAAAATCTTTACGAAATTGGGCTTTCACCTATTTTTTTTTTTCATTTGTTTAAAATTAATTTTACCCTAGAATAATACAAAATAAAAATAAGAGGCTTTTATTTGTGTAGATAGTATAAAAAGTTTAGGAAAAAAATCGTTAAGAGCCGTTTTTGAGAAAATCACAAAAACTGGGGAAAAAAAAAACAAATTAGTGTGAAACACTCATACACGGATTTCTGTTACTCCAGTTCTCAAAATTATAATTGACAAATGTTATAGTTTGTGTACCAAACTTAATGAAATTCGTCGAAAATGAAAAAAATATTCAGTAATTGCGCACTTCCGGTTTACTAATTTTCTTAAAACTCGGAATTTTGGCCATCTATTTGTTTCTAATTAATTTTGTTTAGATGATAGACTTGTAATTATCAACTATGATAGCATTTTGGAGGAAGCTGTAAACCTACCCCTCCCCAAAAAGTGCCCTTAAATGAATTTTCCCAGAGAAATGTTTTAAATAAAAGATGTAGATCATTGCATATTTGGTTTATATACTATGTTTCAAGAAAATCGTCGGAGCCATTTTTGAGAAAATCGCGAAAAAGTGAAGAAATCATTTAGTAAAGTGTTACAATAAATGCACTTCCGCTTATCCGATTTTTTTTTTCAAACTCGGAATTTCAACAACATATTTAATTCTAATTGACATATTAAGAAGGCAGAATTGTTTAATAAATTGAAATAGCACTTTAGATGAAAACCTAACCCCACCCCTCCCCCGGAAGTGCCCTTAAATGAATTTTCCCGGAGAAATGTTTCAAATAAAAGTTGTGCTCTTTGTATATGTAGTTGATATAACAAGTTTAAAGAAAATCGTCAGAGCCATTTTTGAGAAAATAGCAAAAATGTAAAAAAAAACAACTAGTAAAGTGGTACTTTCGGTTGAGGAATTTTGACAGATAACTTACAGTCAGATCCTATGGTGATACCTAAACGGAATATCACGTTTCAACTTTCTACTGTTTTTCGTTTTTGAACTATGCTGTTCACTACACACACGCACACACACACACACACACACATACAGAGATCATTTTCCAAAAACCACTTTTCTGGACTCAAGGGACCTCTCAAAACGGATATTTCCGGTGAAAACTCGATATCGTAAATTTGACACGATTACAATACTTCCTCTTACTAGGAGTAAGAGACAGTAAGAGAATTCAATAAAGACGCACTTCCCTTGTCCAGGTTGATTTAGGCCGAAACCTTCGTATAATATATGCGGTGGTCGTACCCCAAACCGGAATAATATGTTGTAAACTTCCTACGATATTTCTTATTTGAGATATTTTATTATTCACACACAGACCATTTTCTAACAATTTTTTTTGCATTTTTGTGGGACAACTTCAAAATAATGAATTTCTATGAAAATACCAAATCTAAATTTGGCCGTTTATTGCAATACTTACTAAAAGAATGTTAAAGAAAAAATAATAAAAAAAAAATCTGGTGTGAAACACTCACACAACTTCCGCCTATCAAAAATTGTTATTGACAAATTTTAAAGTTATTATATCAAATGTAATGAAATTCGTCGGTGTTTTTATGGAGAAAATCGTAAAAAACTGAAAAATACTGAATCAGTAAAAAAAGACACTACCGGTTTACTAATTTTATTGAAATTAGGAATTTTTAACAACATATTTAATTCTAATTAATATTATTTAGATGATAGAATTGTGTAATAAACTGAAATAGCATTTTAGAAGAAAGCCTAACCCCACCCCTCCACTAAAAGTGTCCTTAGGCCCCTAAGTGCATTTTCCTGGAGAAATATTTTTTAAATAAAAATTGTAGATCATATTGTAGATATGTGTAATTGATATAGCAAGTTTAAAGAAAAATCGTTGGAGCTATTTATGAGAAAATCGCAAAAATGTGAACAAAACCATTTAGTAATAGTATGTACTAGTACGGTTGAGGAATTTTGACAGATAACGTACTATCGGATCCCATGGTGATAACTAAACGGAATAGCAAGTTTCAATTTTCTACGATTTTTCGTTTTTGAGCTATGCTGTTCGAATACATACACAGACAGACAGACAGACAATTTTCTAAAAACCACTTTTTTGGAATCAAGGGGCCTCAAAAGGGATATTTCCGGTGAAAACTCGATATTGAAAATTTGACACGATAAGGATAATTACTAGGAGTAAGAAGAGAAATTAAAAAAATTACCGAAGAAACTATTTTTAGTTTCATTTAAATTTACCAATTAAGAGACTTTTAAAAAGTTTGTCTTTTTAAAAAAATATAAAACTATTTATATTGAAAGCACTAAATTACATTAAAACACGATACTATTTAGGATGTTCCAGATTTTTAAGACATAATTGACCTTTATTTTATCTTGACTTATTTCTGTTGTATCTTAAACGAGTAATTTAAAATGCCCCTTTGATTAGAATACAATGTTAATTTTGTCTTATCGTGTCTTTGTTTATCAATTCTTTATTTTAGAATAATATTTTACTACATACTACACTTAATTATACTGATCAATGTTTTTACTTATTTGCATATTATATACTTAAATCTAAATTATATAATTTCAGTTTCTTAAAAATTTCCTGATAATAATCTTCATTACTTTCTTGTGAACAACAAAGAAGTCGTGTATTTTCCGCATATTGGTTTGAAAAGTATGGTTTGAGTGTTTGGGGGGTAGGGTTTCTTCAATCGAGAAGGGAAACTTTATTGATTAAAGCGTAACAACCCTCCTTATTTACTGTTCTGCTGAGGGGTTCCTTTACTTACTATTTCTTTTTTTTTTTTTTGGCCCTTTTTTCCACTGTTTGGGTGTCTGACTGCTTGGAGATATCGAGTTTCTGGATAAACACTGTTTTTCTGATTGTTTACTTGTTGGAACAAACTTATAACGTGTTATGCAACAACGATAGGTAGTAATATTCTGGCTCACAGAGATGTAAATTTGATAAGCATCTGAGAGATAGCCAACTCGATTTTCTTGTAACTGTAATAGTACTGTTCGATGTATTGAATTGGCATTTTTAACTGTTAATTCTAAAGTCTCTGCTAATCCGAAATTTCCCGATTTTGGGAGGGGGGGTAAAATGTTACAAATTAAAGATAAAAGACCTTAATGTTTGTAGTTATTAATGCGAAGTTTTTTTTAAAAAAAACTATTCAATAAAATCATAATTCTGATGAATTGAAACTTTTGTGTCGAGGCCGTTGATGATGCCAAAATAGAATTTTAAGGTTGTTGAGGCATTTTTGTATACCAGAAATATTTGGTACAAATCCCGCGTACTCTCCTTTTTTTTTTTTGTTCAATACTCCAAATTCTACGAGTTGATCAAGTACAGTATCTTGGACTATGTCTAGATAACAGAGTTGCCTGGAACACTCACACAAAAGCCTTAAACGCTTTGAACTTAACAAAAGATACAAACTCTTTTATCTTAAGACTACTTGACAAACGCTGAACACTAATATTACAGAACAAATATGGCGGTTGTATCTAGAGCCCTTCTTGCACAAATATGGGAACAGCTAAACAAAGATTTCCAAAATTCCATTTACATTTGAAGTTTCTAAATTTCACTACCAGAAATTTCATCAAAACAAATCTTCATACCCTAATCCACCAACCATCTGCGGACTTGTTCTCAATTACACTTTCCTCCAAATCCTCAGAAGACGGCTTTAAAAGCATCGTTGGCCCCGCGACCTATGGTGATCAACAATGATTACATCACTGCATATCACCATTCAATAAAAGTTGGGGGAAAAAAAGGTGATATTTTGTTCAAACCGTCACACACAGTTCATTTTTACAAGTTAAATGAAAATTTGTAACTTCCGGTTAAAAATTCAATTCCAATAATTTGTTGTTGTTCTCGCGTAGTGATTTGTGACAATGGAAAAACTGAGATTCGAGCAGTGATTAAGTACTTTGTAAAGAAAGGTATGAAAGCAAAGGAAATTCATGCCGACTTTCAGAACACACTGGGGGACTCTGCTCCTTCATATTCAACTGTTGCCAAGTGGACCAGCGAGTTTAAATTTGGTCGGGAGAGCTTAGATGATGATCCGCGTAGTGGACGGCCAAAAAGTGCTACGACCCCAGTATTTATCGCAAAAGTGCATAAAATGGTCATGGAGGATCGTCGACTGAAAGTGCGAGAGATTGCTGAAGCTATAGGGATGTCATCTGAACGGGTATATCACATTTTAACCGAAGAATTAGGAATGAAAAAATTATCGGCAAGATGGGTGCCGCGGCTCATGACATTGGACCATAAACGCAGCAGATTGGAAATGTCCGAACAAAGTCTGGCCCGTTTTCAGCGCAACCAAGACTTTTTGCGCCGGTTTGTGACTACAGTTGAAACTTGGTTCCACTACTATACCCCAGAGACAAAACAGCAGTCAAAGCAGTGGAAACATGCTGAGTCACCACCACCAAAGAAAGCAAAGGCAGTACGTTCGTCCGGAAAGGTCATGGCCTCAGTTTTCTGGGATGCAAAAGGCATTCTGCTGATAGATTATCTTCCTACTGGCCAAACAATTACAGGGCAATACTATGCAAACCTCCTAGACCAACTACAGGAAAAAATACGCGAAAAAAGGCCTGGTTTGGCAAGGAAGAAAGTCATCTTTCATCAGGACAACGCCCGCCCGTACACAAGTGTTATTGCCATGGTAAAACTTCATGAACTGAGGTACGAATCGTTGCCACATCCACCTTATTCACCTGATTTGGCACCATCAGACTTTCATCTCTTCCCCAAGCTGAAAATTTTCCTCAGTGGACGGAGATTTCCTACAACGGAAGAACTGACAGTCGAATAGGAGAGATACTTTGCAGGCCTGGAGGAATCTCATTTTCAAGATGGGATAAAGGCATTGGAACATCGCTGGACCAAATGCATTAGTCTACAGGGAGACTATGTTGAAAAATAAAAGCAGTTCCACCGAGGTAAGACACTTCTTTCTAGTACATTCTGAGAACTTTTCAAACCACCCTCGTACTTCCGTCTCTTATCAACAGTAAGAAAAACAGTACTTTTGAAAGTTGATAAAAAGGGACTTCGTGATTTATAAAATCATCAAAAGTTTTACTATTTACTACTAATTTACTTAGTTTCGCATATTTCTCTAAATATTATTGACTTAGATGAACATACGAAATTATTTACATATATAAATTTTCTGTTGATTGCAAAAACAAACTTTGGAAAGTGCAATATAAGCGAAATAATAAAGAAGAATTTCAGTGAACTCACTAATTATAATGTATGATGAAGAACTTTAATTAAACCATAAACTTTGTTATAATAATAATCAAATTATAATGAATATCCATATCTCACAAAAATTATGTTATTTGTTTATTTTGTATGAAAATAATAATGAAAAATATATGTGTAATAATAATATAATTAACAAGATTAAGTTTAAACAATAATTACTAATACAAAATTTGTGAATATTTTATTATTATAATATTCAGGGAAAATGATTTTTTATTTTTAGTTAGAATATATTGTCAGAACATATTTTAGGTTTCTGCTTAAATATTATAAATGTAAAAAAAACGAGTAATGTAAAGTGCAAATATTCACAGCACGTGTTAGCGATGTGTTGTAGCAGTTTACTTGGAAGTACAGTGTCACAGCTGTTTGTATTGTAAATGTTTGCAACTATGTACACATTAGCTAACTAAGAGAGTAGTTAGACAGATAGAGAGACAAACAAGAACAGAGAGAGACACTCACACACACACACACACACACACACACACACATATATATACAAACAACTAAGAGAATAATAATATTAACAAACCCTGCTGCCTTGTCTCAAACTGTGCTGTATATCTGTAATTGTCTAAATTTAGCATTAAATATACAGAGTTTACAAGTGATGTTCTTTAATTATATTAAAACTTTATCGATTTGATAATCACTGTTTTCTCTTAATATAATAATTCAAATTTTTTTAAAATTAAATTTTCTCCAGATATTTTAAACTGATCTCTGAATATTAAACACATAGTTTTAGCAACTGATTTTTTTTTTTTTTTTTTTGTAGCGTAAGGAAACACAGAAGAAAACTCAAATTTTCGATTGCCCCTTCTATTCCTCTACGGCTACTGCTTTATTCCACAAGTTTGTCCGTCTTTAGCCAGATTTCTAAAAAATCATTACATTCTCTACAACCTAGCAAAAATGAATTTCTGAAAATCCGCAATAAATTGTTCAATGCAGGCTTTGTTTTTATGGGACGTTGCAAAGGATCTGTGGCCGTCAGTGGGGGGCTGTGATCAAAAGTTCTCACCTTCATTATTTGCACTGTTTTCTCTGTCCGCTGTTCTGACTTTAATAGATTTGTAATAGGATCCGAATCATTAAAGATTCATAGGATTTGAAGATCGGAGAAATGCAAAAATGAATCAAAAAAGTTAGTTACTCCCCACCTAGGCCAGACTAGGAAGGCACAGTTCAATTCATATAAATAGAGCGACAGCAATAAAGTTCAGGAGAGTTTGCCAACAGTTAACAATCAGTCAGCAACCTTCTACTACTATCTTCTCATCACTCAGCCAGTCTGTCACTTTATATATCTCTCGCTACCTAAAATCTATATAATTGTAAAGTCCTTGGAGTTTGTGCGTTTCTTTCATTATACAGTGTTCAGCTTATAGTGGGTATGATGAATGAGAGAAATGATTTGGTTTGAATGAACAAACTAAAAATGGCTGAACACTGTATAATGTAAAAGGTGACAGACTGTCTGGACTTTACACTAAAATGGTAAGAGTATGGTAGATTGGTGAAGGGTAAGGTAAATGACACGTTGTGCCTGGGCGAGAGAACTCTGTTGTACATCTATCTCCCGTCGCTGTATTTTTGCAGTTTCTCTCACTCTAGTCCGAGAGAGTGGTCCTGTCATTTTTGTCTCTCTTTCTCTGCTGTGGATCCTCTCTTTGGATCCCATTACAAGCACATATTCTACTTTATTTCTCTGAAATCCATTCTATCTCCTTCTCACATCCATTATAGACTCACAGATTATGGACAGCAGTCCTTTTCCTAAGGGATCCTTTCACTGTGATATCCCAGGAAATGGACTGGCTGATCGGGCGTTAAAGAGTGCAATAACCAAAGGACTAAAATAAAGTGAAATATCGAACTATTATGATAAAGTCTCAGATTCTTCAAAAATCATCTAAAAACAAATTTTTCCAGAAAAATATCACAAATAAAAGTGATTGGTTTATATCTGTGCATTTTCTTCAAATTTGGATTTTGGAAAAACTTCTAAAAACTTAAGGAAAACTTAACGCTACTGTTCTTCCCAAAAAATTCAATTTTTCTCCAGGAAATGTTTTAAATAAAAAGTGACAGGTGTTTATGTTTTGCAGATACAAACACGAAAAATCGTTTAAAAAATTACAAAAAAAAAAACTATTCAGTAATTGCACATTCAGTTGATAGATTTTGTTCAAAATCTTCGTCACATGTGATGGTAGTATCTAAACGGAATCAAAGTTTGAACTTTCTGCGTTTTTTTCTTTTTCCGTTTTTGAGATATTTTGTTCTCAAGCTCACACCATACGAGACCATTCGCTAACAACAATTTTATCGTACTCAGGGTGACCTTGAAACATGCAATTCCGGTCAAAATTCAATTTTGAAAAATTTGACACAATCACACAAGAGAAAGTGAAAAAAGTCAATTTTAAAAAACTCAATAGCAAAATGCGATTTGAGAAAAAATAGTAAAAGAAATTGTTAAATTTGTGATTAATGTTTGGAGAAATTAATGAAAATTTGAAGCAAAAATAAAAGAAAATTTAGATTTGTTGTCCTCTCTCTCTCTGGACTAGAAGTTAGAAAATCCATGGAATGAGATTTTCCTAATTTTTTCTTAATAGCTTTATTAGTTTTCCTAACAAATCTAACATTATATGATAAGAATTTCGTGATGCGTGCCCCTCTTTCCGCCGAACTATCAGGCAGTAACTGCCATTAACCTGACCTTGACATGCACTTTCTCAAGTGTTTGTAAGTTCACAAAGTTAACTCTAAAAGAGGTTTTTTTTAGTCAGGTTACAAAGAAAAGTAGGTACCCTAATAAGTTTAGATTTAGAAAGCTTTACATTAGTAAAGTGAATGTGTACAAGGGAAAAGATTGTAAAAAAAGCGTGGAAATTTTATAAATTGTAAACCTGCCTTGAATCAACAATTTCGCACTTTTCCAACTCTGTAGATCAATTTTTTTTTATTTTAAGTTCGTTCTCATTCTTTCCAACATTAATTCGGAAAAAATCTGCTACAAAAGAATTAATTCATTTTCCGAAGAAAACAAGATTCAAAACTGCTATCAGGTCTCAGAATGTCTGTAGAATAATATTTGAAATTGAAATATCTGTATTTTTAGAATAGATGTACCCTACTGATGATGGGAAGCTTTCCCGAAACGTTAAGGGAAAACTAAGATTGTTTTTTTTTTTTTATTACTTCTTGATCCAAAACTTCGATAGATGATACAATTACACAATAAATTGAGGAAACCCTTCTGCAAAAACTAAAAAATTTCATTCAGTAAAATGGTACTTCCGGTTGAGGAATTTTGACAGATAACTTCCTGTAGGATCTCATGGTAAAACCTACAAGGAATTTCAAGTTTTAACTTTTTGCACTTTCTCATTTTTGAGCTCTGCTGTTCACCAATTTTCTTATAAACACTTTTTCAGACTCAAGGGACCTCCTAATGTGTATTTCCGGTGAAAACTAGATATCGGAAATTTGACACGATCACAATACGTCTTCTTAGTAAACAGTAAGAAAAAGTAAAAATTACTTACAAGTCATGGACCCCCCTCCTACCCCCAATAAAACTTCAAAACACATCTTTTGTTGTATTGATATATTTCAGGTTTAACTATTTACTAAATTAATTTATGCACTAAAATATTCTTGGAATTCATAGATAGACCTGAAACAAAGGTAGATGACTATCTATATAAAAAGCCGATAATTTTGCCCCAAATAAGGAAGCTGTTCCAATTACGGGATTGTTTCACGGTTTCTACGATTCTAATAGTTCCGTTTTGTAAGTGTAAAAATGTATGATCTGGATTTAAAGAGTTCAGTTTTCAGTTTTAGGAAGTATGACAAACTTGATAATGCATCCTCTCCAACAAAAATCACCGTTTGCCATGTTATGCTCTTCGTCGTCTATTGCGTCACAGGTTTTAGATTCATTTTTGTGTGGTACAAGAAGACAAGAGTTTCTTCAAAATAAATGTATCCTAGTTGTCGTATAGTCAACTAAAAAAGCGCAGTATAACCTTCAAAAATAAAGTGCTAAATAATGATTCTATTAAAAACAAAACCTAGTATCTATCTAACTAGTAATAAAATGTGGATGAACAAAACATTTTTGGAAAGAAGAAAAAAGCCCTAGAAGAGTGAGAGAGGCGGTAGACCTCCTAAATGTTGGCTAATTTGGCTTAGGTTACATTTCACTACAAAAAAAACCAAAAACAAAAACAAAAAACTAAAAATGTATATAGCGAACAGAACTCTGCTAATGACAAAAGAGATTAAGCCATTAAACAGGTGGATAGTCGTACTAAAATAATTAGGAAGATATATGACAGCTGACAAAAATCGTGAACCCATTTTTTGTTTGTTTTGTTTTCTCTCTCTTTCTACAGGAAAGAAGGAGAAACACTTTTATTGGTCTGCAATAGCATGGCATATTTTATAATTATAATTTGCATATTTAAATTTGGAAATCATTTTATAGCCATAAATAATATTCAGTAACAAATTGTTAAAAATAATCAATTTTTTTGTTTACTTGTCTACGCGCTTTTATTCGTCTACTAAATAAATATTAATTTAATTATCCAAATACTAGAAAAATGTCGTTTCATATCTATTTGTTTTATATTCTAATTTAAGATTTTGCAATTTGGAAAGTATTTTTAAAAAATACTTGTATTTTTACAATACATATGCCCTACTGACGATGAGAAGAACGTTAACGTACTTTTATTACTCTCTGACCCAAAAAATCTCGACAATTTTTGGAAAAATTTGTACAAAAATAGAATGGTCGAACAAAAATTCCTCAATTCATAGCAATATTAAATATGTTGCCAAAAAATTCCGAGTGTGAAAAAAATTGGTTGACAAATGCGTTATTTCAGTTTTCTGGATTTTATCCATTAGTTTCACCGAGACGGATTTTCATTAAATTTATCACACTAACTACAATTAAAGAGATCTATCACTTTTCTTTTGGAAACATTTTTCCGAAGAAGTTCATTTAAAGAATGGCCATTGCCGTATTTAAAGAGACATCCCCTTATAATTTTAAGGCCTGACGATTTGAAAATCATTTAATGAAAAATTTCCATATGTACAGCCAAATTATTTATACTATATTCAAAGCCCTGGAACTTATTCGGAACTACAATGAACCGAAGAAATTATTATTTGCTCGGACTCAAGGAGTTTACTGGAGATAATAGGCAATCCGGGACTCCGATAGTTTAATAATTCAGTGCATACATACGCTCTTAGAACTATGCCAACGAGAAAATAAAGAACCATCCTTTATTTGGATTCCCGGTCTTATGGGGATAATGAGTCTGCCGACGAGCAGCATCAATGAATTGTAGACACGAACGTGTCCTTGCAGTCCATTTGAAACCTTTTCTAAAAAAAAAAAAAAAAAAAATCTTGCTAACTGGGAAAAAGGAATGGCAATCAGCGCAGCTGTCAAATAAACTAAGCAACATCAAGGGTACCACAAAGAAATGCTCAACCTCAAATCGAGAGTTTCGGCGAGAAGAAGTTATACTAGCGTTGAAGGAGACTCGGTCACACCATGTTGACACACAGCCACATATTCCAGAAAGAACCCCAGAGCGTGTGCAGCGCTTGCAATATGACATTAACGGTACCATATTCCACTGAACGGTTCTACTGAAAAGCATGAAATGTGTAAACGCACGAGGAAAAGTAAAAATTATCGACCACTCTTACAGATGTATTAGGAGACAATGAGGGCAATATTAATACGACATTCGAATATCTTAGGAAGGTTCATCTATTTAATTTGCTGTGAAATTGTATGTAAATATGTATGTACTTATTTATTTATTTGCTAATGACTTGTATATAGGTATTTATTTTAGGATAAGTAAAAAAAGGGAGTAGAGACTTATCGACTTATTCTTCTCTCACCATTGTGTATAAACTGTAGTGTTTAGATCCTAGTTTTGGTCGGTATGAATGAATCTGTTTATATGAATGTATTTATTGGCGTGAATGAGTTGGTCTAGATTGTAGGTTTACTTGTATGGATATGCATCACGGATTTGTCCTTACAAATCAAAAACAAGTGAAAAGGACTATAACTGCTGTACACTTTAAAAAAAATCCCCCCCCCGCAGTTTTAGGGGTGGTTATACTTTCTTCAAAAAAAAGTCATTTATTTAAGTTAAGATTCTTCCATTGATAGTCCTCACGCGTTGGTCTAGTGCGCTAGCGCTCTCGTTAGAATAGTGCGAAAATTCAGGGTTCGATTCCCGTGAAGCCAAAATCGGTGTTGACCCAGCATCGTGAGATGAAAAAAGTGGGAAGCTACAATTGGTAGCGCCCTAGGTAGCGAAGGCTGGAACTAAACGGCGAGAGAACTGCGGCGTGCTTACCACATGCCCTCCATACAAATCGCCGTCTGGCAAGCCTTGGCCCTTCATGGGCTGTTGCGCCATAGGTTTTTTTTTCTTCTCTCATTTATATAAAAAATCAATATAATAAAATTAACATACATAGTATTCAATTAATAAATTATTAATTTTAATTGAAATAAAGTGACTCAGATGATTTGTGTGTATCTCCCCCACTCCATATTTACTATTGTATTTATATGTAAGTATAAATTATTAATAAATAAATAAAAAAATAAGGGGGCTGTAAAATATTTCAAAATATATATAAGGTCTTAAATTTTATATATAAATATATATTTTTTTAAATTTTTATCTTAAAATAAAAGTTAAACCGGAAATAATTTAAATTTAAATATAGTTTTCTTTAGTAAAGCAACTTAGTTAGCATAACTTCAATTACTTCATGATCTTACTTTATACACCAGAAACATAAAAAAAAAAAAAAAAAGGAAACGGGAAAATAAAATAAAAAATACTAGACTGAGAGAAAAAGATATAAACTTTAATCTAGTTCCATTTTATTGTAACACTTATTTTGAGACTTTAATTAAATTTTTTGCCTCTAGAAATGACTCTCGTCTTTTTTTTTTTTTACCTCATTTTTTTTTTTTTCTGAATTCCACACAAAGGTTATAATATATATTATTAGACAATGTATTAAATGTTTACAACTATTAAGCACCGAAAACAAAGTCTCATTAATAAGTTTTCTAAAAATAGTAAACAAAATTGTAGCATCATTTATTTTATTTATAATAAATAATGGGTTTGACTCTCAACTTTTTTTATTATTCTCAATTTTTTTTTTAAATTAAATGAAATAAATAATAATTTTTACGACTAAATTATTTATAATAAATATATAGTATGGTGCCCCATTGGACTCGAAATACACAGTTTAAGTACGTATTATTGAAGTCATTTTGAGTCAAAAAAAATGTCTAAAAAACATAGGTCCGAAAATATTTCTTAACAGAAGTACATTCATTGAATGGTGGACAGTTGAAATTAATTTAAAAAAAAAATTGGTGTGAAACACTCACACAACTTTCTTTTACTCCAGTTCTAAAAATTATAATTGACAAATTTTATAGTTTATGTACCAAATTTTAATGAAATTCGTCGAAAACTGAAAAACTGTTCAGTAAAAGCGCCCTTCCGGTTTACTAATTTTCTTGAAACTTAGAATTTTGGCCATCTATTTATTTCTAATTAATGTCGTGTGGATGGTAGAAATTGTATAATCAACTATGGATAGCACTTTAGAGAAAAACATAACCCCGCCCTCCCCTAAAAGTGCCCTTAAATGAATTTTCTCAGAGAAATGTTTTAAATAAAAGTTGTAAATCATCGTATTTGTAGTTTATATATGTTGTTTCAAGAAAATCAACGGAGCTATTTTTGAGAAAATCGCACAAAAAGTTGAGGAATTTTGACAGATAATGTACTTGTCATATCCCATGGTGCTAACTAAAAAATGGAATATCAAGTTTCAACTTTCTACGGTATTTCGATTTTGAGCTATGCTGTTCACATACAATTTTTTCGACTCAAAGGAACCTCAAAACGGATATTTCCGGTGAAAATTCGATATCGAAAATTTGACACGATTACAATATTTCCTCTTACTAGGAGTAAGAGAAAGTAAGAATTTGGTTTTAAACAGAATTTATTTAATACTTTATTTTTATCCATTATATACCAAAATCCAGCTGCAATATAAAGTCTAGCCCTGCAGTGATCTAACAGCTCGCTCTAGTATTTCAAGAGAATTTCTTGTGTTCGCTGCAGTATTCATAATTCTGGTACAGAGCTGAAATCTCTACAGTTAGAATTTTCTGCATACACTACAACAAACTTCAGAGCGGAACTACCTCTTACCATCCAACGATTGCAATACGAAGTATTTAAAAATGAAGTTACCCTCCTATCAAAATGAGCTAATGCGCCGTCCTACTGAACCCACATCTGGATTCTGCATGGAATAAGAGGAACATTCTCCATATAAGAAGAGGCAGTTCTTCTTGTAAAAAGCGATGATAATTATCACCTGTTAAATGACCCTCCATTTCAAAAGGTCCGATAAGTTGGTCGTTAATAATTCCACACGAAATGTTTACTGAAAATCTATGTTGAAAATTTGCTTCGAAGGTTTCGGTGTGGGTTTTTGAATTTCAGCTATTATTGATACCATCTCTACTGAAGTTATCCTCGTCAGTGAATAATATTTGTTCGACTTTTCAACGTTTGAATTACGGAACTGCACCCACAACTCCAAATCTTCTGGTAACAAAGCCTGGACGACTCTTTGGTGATGATATGGGTGTAAGCCAAAATAATATAATGTTCTCCGTATGTTCTTTCGCTTAGCACCTGTATACTATTAGAAATTCCACGCACACTAGTAGCTGGACTGCATTCAATATTATGCTCTAATACGGTTTCTTCTTGATCAACACCATCTCTGTCACGTTC
Organism: Triatoma infestans; assembly: GCA_011037195.1. Taxonomy (NCBI): domain Eukaryota; kingdom Metazoa; phylum Arthropoda; class Insecta; order Hemiptera; family Reduviidae; genus Triatoma; species Triatoma infestans. Next base: position 120,507 of record JAAEAF010013416.1, on the reverse strand, counting down.
AGCAAGTAGCTTTAGAAAACGATCCTGTTTCTCTAAAACATCAGTGAACTCTACCGAATACCCGGCGATCTGGTACTCTGCGATTAAGAAAATCGTTTCTGATTTTCTGCAACTGCCCGTCTTTCATTTCCGTCACAAAATCCTGAAATATGTTATACTTCATTTGTAGAATACATTTTTAAGTTATTTTATTTAACAACTTTGTCAAAATCAACCGCAAAAAACTGACGTAAGTAATTTAAACCAAACAACTGACACTTGAAAACAGTTGAAAACAATAAAAGAATTTCAGCTGTTCATCTTTCAATGGAGCTGTTATACTTCAGTTAGGAATCATTTTCGAAACTATCTTTATTAGACATAATTGATTTCAGAATGACTTCAATTTAAAAGTCCTCGAGGCTGGGGACCTCGAGTCCATCGGACATCCTGTATAAAACTTTATTTTATTTTAAAGTAAAGGGTAAAGTTAATAATTTCAATTTAAATATAATTAAGTTACTGAATTAGACAAATCCCTACCTACAGGAATGACAAGAGCTCTGAAGTAATGGAAAGTCCATACCTTCGTTACGTAGTAACAAAGAAACATAAAAATTAATTTATGCAACCTAGAACTAATGAACAATTCACCAATTAAAAATAATTTCACTTGCGATCAGTGAATTAATTAACGAAACAAATTAGAAAATATTTTTTCAATTTATTTGATAATTAAAAAAAACAATTGTATAGGCAAAATAACAGAAGTAATAACATTTTTATTTGTTATTTTAAAGCTAGAATGTTGATGAGAGATAATCATCTTTACTCTACCTCTTATTTGTTATGTTATCCCGTGGGAGAGTTATTTGAAAAGTTAGTGGGTACTTTATTATAGTAAAAACATAAAGTGGAAAGGAGTTGTACCTTGATGTTGATAACAGACGGCGGGCGCTAAGTGAAGTGAGCCCATCTAGTAATGATGTGGTCCGTCGTGTTTGTATATATACTTCATATAAAAAAGAGAAACAGTACCATACAATAACAGAATGCATCTAAAAAGAAAGGAATAATTTGTGTAAGTATGTGTAAAAAAGGATATAGAGTTTAAATCCTTCTTATAATCATTCTTATAGTTGGTGCTTTTAAAAAGACACTATGGTAAACTCAAACGTAGGGTACCTGGCTTTTTGATTCATTCGTAAAATATTAATACTATAAAAAGTTGAGGATGATATAATTAGAAGAAAGGTTTTAAAGTGATAATAGGTTTGACATACCCCCAACCCAGTTGATTATTAAAGTAACTTTAAAGCTTGTTGTCATAATAATTAAGAATTATTCTTTAATATGTGTGTGTAAGCAGTATAAAATATTGAAATTTTCAAAATTTAAAATTGCATCAGTAGAAAATTCCACTGAAAAGACATTTTTTACTTTCACTTACTGCTGTAATAGGAAATGTGTCAATTTTCTCGAAACTGACCGGAAATATAATATTTTGAGTCGCTGATAACGAAACAGGTATGATTTTTTAACTGTGATGAATGGTCGTTACCGTATTAAAGGAAATAAGGAGCAATATATAAATTTGTAAGTACAACAGTAGCACCAAAAATGTTAGTTCTCGAGCGTTGATAAAATAAAATCAAGTGAATCATTGGGCTTTTGGAAAAGATTCAACTCGATTCCCCTCTTTCATCAACACTCGAGAACTTACAAATTTACATTATTTCTCCTCATTATCTAGAATAAGATAACGGGCCAATCATCATTGCTAAAATCATATAAATATTACATCACCTGTCAGCTAGTATAGTGCCACTATACTATCAGTTAATTGACAGTTAGCTATATTGGCTCTTAATAGTACAAAATTGTCGCATTAAGTGTCACATCTAAGTATGTTGAATTAATAAAAATATTCCACGTTAAGATGGTTGATTAATATACACTAAAAGTGGCAAATTTTTTTAAATTACTCTATAATTTTGGCACTTCTTGCATGCAGATTCATTATTTATAATTTAAAGGCTGTTTAATGTTTTTTCTTTCCCAACTGAGCTCATAGATTTATTAACCCAAGATCATTTATTTACAAACTAGGGCTGAAGCGAGAGACAATTCCGATGCCAGGTTCTGTGTTTCTATTTCTGCAGGAGAATAATAATAGAAACATTCCACTTTTTGTTAATAAGCTGATAGGAGATGTCGGAACAAAGTTTCAAGACCAAATGACAAATTATTGAACGGTTTTAAAAAGATTTGTCACAAAAGACTCAAACGATTTTCTTTGAACTCTCTAGACGTCCTGAAATTTATCAGCAATGTGTGCTTTCCACCAGTTACAATAATAAGATTAATTAAAAATTTACGAATGAAATTTGAAAATTTCGATGAATGAAAGTTATTTGATCTATCATTTAATTTTTATTTAACAAGATAGTAAAGTGTCACATTTAAAATATATTCTACTTCAGGTTGGTCCATACAGCGCAACCGAGTGTGGCAATTGAACAAGGACGTAATAGGAGATTATTCTCGACTTAAATATTAAGTTATGAAGTATTTAAAAAAAAAAAGAAGATAAAAACTGGTAAGAATGTTAGCTAAACTCTTAAGATAATCTAGTCCAATTGCAGTGGAGGTTTTTGGGGGTTGAATAGAGAGAAATTAAGGTAGAGATAAGTTAGACTCACTGAACACTGAGTATATTATATAAGAATGAACTGCAAGGAATTTTACACTGTATAACTTAAAAGAGAGTATGGTAGCGTGAATAGAGAGAGAGAGAGAGAGAGAGAGAGAGAAAGAGAGTGACAGACTGACTGGCAGAGTGACGGTGTGCGATGGACGTTGAACGAAGGTCGTTGAATGAGTCTTCAATGAAAATTGAATGAGAGAGAATGTTTGCCTTTTACGCAAAGCTGAACTTCCATTTACTTTCCTCAACGTCTTCTTCCAATATCATCAAACGCGGTCCTTCGATCCCTCTGAGATGTGATTTGATTCGATGTGATCCCTCTGAGAGCTTCGGCTAGAACTTGTGGTAGGGAGACATTTCACAAGCCATTCTCTGACACGTAGCTTATGGGCGGTGCGTAATGATCGGTTCCTGTTAAGGCATGCCTAGAATATGTCACGGCAATATAACCCCGGGAATATGTCACGGCGATCCATTACACACTGAAATGGGGAAGGTTACCTTCAGAAAGGTTATAGAACATTATTTTGTTTTGTAAACTTCAATTTATTGTTAAATTGATTTTAAAATGTTAAAACAAAAATGTTTTATTTACAAACTTCTATTTTATTTTTAATATTAATCTTTTTTGCAATTTCATTCACCATAAAACTTATTTAATTGAAAGTGTGTGAATACAATGTTTTAATCTCTAGAGATTAAAAATAGAACTTTTGCCACTGATTATAGTAAAATAATTGTCACAATATTCAAACTATTTAGAAAAAAAAACATTTTAACACCATAAAGAAAATCATTATTCAATTGTAACCTACTGGCAAACATCAAATATTTAAAATAGTGCTATAAATAATAATTATACGATGAGATCCGAAATATTACGAACTAACTTTCACCACATTGCTAAAAATAAATGAAAGATATTACATTCCGGCCCCACAAAAAAAAGGAAGGAGAAGAAGTATATAAGTAATTAATAGCCAGTCCATAGTGGAAGTATTGAGGTACAACACGGTTAGCAAGATATATCACCAGTGATGTCACCGCCTGGATATAAATCACCATGCAATAAGAGAGAGAAAGTAAACCTTGTAATCTATGTGTGTTTCCCCTACTATGTTGTGATAATTTAAATTTTCCTGCACAATAAATCTTGTTGCCAGTTTTAAAAATTAAGTTGAATACGTTTTAAATGAATTACTTAATTATTAGCTCTTTTTCTTTGAAGGGGGTGGAAATAAAATAATATTCTCATGTTTTTATTTTGGGATATTGAAAAAGGATGACTTGATCTTCACATGAACTTCGCTCAATAAACAGTGTAGATTTAAGATATTTTTTTTTTATCTAAACTCCTAATTATCTTTTTAAGTAGATGAAGAGTTGTACAAAAGGAGTGAGGTGAAATGAAACCCACAGCGTCTTATGTCTATCTTAGTATCCTTGTATGAATGTGTTTGTAATTATGGGCAATGTGAAAGTATACGTATATAACGGTGGAACTAAATATGTATAACCCAGAATCTATCAACGATGTACACGCTAAACTCAAGAAGTTTCATTTGGTGGATGAACCAAATGTACATATACATATACATATACCTAGGGTGTCCCAAGGTATATGGATAACGCCTTTTTATCGGAAACTAAGATAGCTAGGAAAAAACTAAAAAAATACGTGTCCCCGTAGTTTTTTGTTACAAATCCAAATTTAATTTGCAAATTTGTTTTGGTGCTTCCAGAAGCGAGATACAGGCACCAACTTCATTTTTTTAAATGGAAAGGTGTGGTTTTTATTTAAGAAATAGATTCCTCTATTTTTTGTAAGAAAAATTTACTTGAACGGTTTTTTTTTCGAGCGATATTTTACAAGTTATGAATGAAAACATGATTCCTATAAGAAATTTCAAAATGATATTATAACGGTTTTTTGATGAATAAGAAGAAAAGTACTATTTTATCATGAATTTTACTCCTCATTAATTACAGATCTTGCTCGAACTGGCCTCCACCATTAGAGATGTATTTCTCTGGCCATAAGGTAAAATTGGCAGGAAAGAGCATGTCTTTGCATCTCTAATGGTGGAGGCCAGTTCGAGCAAGTTCTGTAAATTAATGAGGAGTAAAATTTATAATAAAATAGTACTTTTCTTCTTATTCAATCAAAAAACCGTTATAATATCATTTTGAAATTTCTTATAAGAATCATGTTTTCATTTATAACTTGTACAATATCGCTCACAGCAAAAAAAAACGTTCAAGTAAATTTTTCTTACAAAAAATAGAGGAATCTATTTCTTAAATAAAAACCATGTCTCCCCATTTGAAAAAATGAAGTTGGTGCGTGTATTTGTGATGGTTCTGGAAGCACCAAAACAAATTTTCAAATTAAATTTGGATTTCTAACAAAATCTAAGGGGGCACGTATTTTTTAGTTTTTTGTAGCTATCTTAGTTTCCGAAAAAAAATCATTATCCATATACCTTGGGACACCCTGTATATCATATTCATCATGCACCTCTTCCATCGCCTATCGGTGTGAGAGTCCTTAATTCGTATACATCCTCTTCCTATTTCTTTACATCCTTTCTTTCATTTCTTCCTGCCTTCTGCCAAGACTCTCCAGTCTTTCCACACAATTCCCCTTCTTCCGCACGCCTCCTTAGCCCCTTCTTACCTCTTCCCCTCTTTCCTTCTACCTGTGTTTCTGAGTCCATCCGTACAACACGCACAAACAAGCGTTCTCTGCCTGTTATCTTCTATTTTCTCTTCAATCTAGATATTTTTGTGCCATTAAAAACTCTGCACTGAGGAAACCCTCATTTATATACATTGATTTACATATATATTAATCAATGGATGTTTGTAGGATGTCAGCGCAGATGTAAGCAGAATACCAACAAATGTAGCCGTGATGATATCTGAAGAAGTGACTAGTTCATCCCCACTATGGTGAAAAGTAACTCATGCCCCTATAAAAGGTTACTCATGCCCATAAATCAATAATGCTAGAAAGAGAGACATTCCTTCCTTTCTTGGGTAAAACTCCGTCCATGCATAACATACAAAATATAATCTGCAAACTGCCTTGCAATTAAAAAAAAATAAAATAAATATGAAATTGCATTTTTTAATTATTTAAAATGGAAACTGACTAAAAACCTTTGAAGCTGCCACTTATTATTTTCATTTCCACAGGATTGCTAAGTAATCGTGATTCTAAATTTCAGACAATTAGTTAAAGAGCAAATTTCACCATCAGAAACTGTTTTTTATAACCTGTTTTGTTCATGGCATCTGTAAAAGGTTGAATGAAAGAATTGGAGAATAAGTTCCAATATGCACTCTTTGGAAGTACACGGTTTGTTAGACCTATGTTAATCTATGAGTCGGTGGTTTGGTGGACTAAGGCGCGTCAGCGCAGAGAACTAAAGTGATTCTCAATGGCGTGCAGAGACTTCATACCTCCTGCCGCTTTAAGAGTTTTACTTGTCCACTAAATATCTACATCTCCAAGGTGCGGCCAGGGAAGTTGTTCTCATCGGCTTAAATACGAAGCATGTGCCGATTACTTATTCAATGCTAGCATGTTTCATTTTATGATCATCAACCGGTTTCACTGGTTCAAGGCGGTTGAATGACCGAAATTGGTCGATAAATAGCAAAAATAAGCAGGCAATCATAGTAAAAATCTCTTAATGTTCTCTAGCACTGAGGACCCAATCACCTGTCTTAGCGTCCTTTCATTTTTGATCCTTAATGAATGCAAACTTGCTGCATTTAATATATTTCCATTTACTATTAACTTATAAATTTCGGAAGCTCTTGATGATATAAATTAATTATAAAATTTTAAATTAAATACGTAACTGTTAGGCTGTAATTAATTATTAATCACATTCGTATATTTACCGGTTCATCTGATGCATTCAAGAAATTCAATAAAGAGATATTTGCACATAGAGGACCTGCGAATATTATATTAATGTTAAGAATAAATTAAATAATTATCCATAATATTAAATTTATTAATGCCAATTAAACTATAATTCCAGAAATAATTCAATCTATAATTTATATAGATTTATACTAAACCCGCACAATTTGTGTGTTTTGCGTTCTATCTAATCTATGTGAATAAACATTTTCCTCGTGAAATTAGCATATAAATAATATAGTTAACCTCTTTTACTTTCTCTTACCCACTAATAGAGGGAGATTTGAAATTGGGTCAGATTTTGGTAATTGAGTTTTAACCGGATATAAATGTTTCAGGTCCTGTGAATTGGAAAAAGGGGTGTTTAGAACCGTTGGCCTCTCTCACTCTCTCTTCAGTCCAAACAAAAAATATATTTCGTTTAGGTTTTAAAAGGAAAGCCTCACGCATAGGCCCACTATTAGGTAGCTCAATTGTCTTTATTTCTTTATTTTTTATTTCACAAGGCACACTCGGTGGGCGGTACCTGGGCTATCGCGCATACCCGCCTATAAGGAAACCACTAACCTGATACATGCAACTTACCTTGAAAAGTAGCGTCACTATTAACACATACGTAACAGACTAAGCTTATACCTATCTAAAACTAAATTTCCAGCAGTCAGAAGTGGGGGCAGAAGTTGTCCTCCCGAAATTCCTAGCGGGGACAATGATTCTAGCCTTAAATTTATCCTACTTTCCATTCATTCCAAGCATAATGAAACCTATGTGCAACCTTCCATTCTGAGCCCCATCCATACAACCATGCACTCACTCTACTGTCCCCCTCCCCCACAGTACTCGATATTCCTAGGCGGGCAAAAAAGAAATCCTATTGCTATTCTAAACCTATCTAAACAAAAACCAAAAATCATATCCGATCCTATTAACCTAAATGCCCCATTCATGCAACAGTCACGCAATAAATTACTACTAACATACCAACATCCATACAACCTAACAAACTAACCCCTAGCGACCCAACCTATCCTTCTTTTTAACGCCTTCTCAGCAAATCGTCCAACAGGAAACCTGTTGTAGTTGCAATCGTCTTTAGTGCAAAAATTCAGAGCTCAAATCCCGTTAAAGCAAAGTTGGTGTTGACCCAGCATTATGGAAAAAAATCTGGTGTGAAACACACATACAACTTTCTCTTACTTAAAATTATAATTGACAGATTTTATAGTTTGTGTACCAAATTTTAATGAAATTCGTCGAAAACTGAAAAACTGTTCAGTAAAAAACGCCCTTCCGGTTTACTTATTTTCTTGAAACTCAGAATTTCAGCCATCTATTTATTTCTAATTAATTTCGTGTGGATGGTAGAAATTGTATAATCAACTATGATAGCACTTTAAAGAAAAACATAACCCCAGCCCCTCCCCTAAAAGTGCCCTTAAATGAATTTTCCCAGAGAAATGTTTTAAGTAAAAGTTGTAGATCAATGTATGTTTAGTTTATATACGAAGTCTCAAGAAAATCATCGTAGTGATTTTTGAGAAAATCGCGAAAAAGTAAAAAAAAAAAATCATTTAGTAATGTGGTAAAGTAAACGCACTTCCGGTTTTCCGATTGTTTCAAACTCGGAATTTCAACAACATATTTAATTCTAATTAACATTATTTAGACGACAGAATTGTCTAATAAACTGAAATAGCACTTTAGATGAAAACCTAACTCCACCCCTCCACCATAACTGCTCCCTTAAATGAATTTTCCCAGAGAAATGTTTCAAATAAAAGTTGTAGCTCCTTGTATGAGTAGTTGATATACCAACTTTAAAGAAAATCAACGGAGCCATTTTTGAGAAAAACCCAAAAAAATAAAGAAAACAACTTGTAAAGTGGTACTTCCGGTTGAGGAATACTGACAGATAACGCAGTGTCAGATCCCATGGCAATACCTAAACGGAATATCAAGTTTCAACTTTCTACGGTTTTTCGTTTTTGAGCTATGCTATTCACACACACACACAGACCATTAGCTATAAAAAACCACGTTTTTTGGACTCAGGGGACCTCAAAACGGATATTTCTGGTGAAAAGTCGATATCGAAAATTTGACACAATTACAATACTTCCTCTTACTAGATGTTAGAGAAAGTAAAAAAGTGGGTAGCTACAGTTAGCAGCGAAACTTGGTGGCGAAGGCCAGATTTAAACGGCGGAGGGTATCCCAGCTGCAATAGTTTTTTTACTTTCTCTTACTCCTAGTAAGAGGAAGTATTGTAATCGTATCAAATTTTCGATATTACTTTCTCTTACTCCTAGTAAGAGGAAGTATTGTAATCGTGTCAAATTTTCGATATTACTTTCTCTTACTCCTAGTAAGAGGAAGTATTGTAATCGTGTCAAATTTTCGATATCGAGTTTTCACCGGAAATATCCGTTTTGAGGTCCCCTGAGTCCAAAAAAGTGGTTTTTAGCAAATGGTCTGTGTGTGTGTCTGTGTCTGTGTGTGTGTGTATGTATGTATGTGAACAGCATAGCTCAAAAACGAAAAACCGTAGAAAGTTGAAACTCGATATTCCGTTTAGGTATCACATGGGATCTGACGCTACGTTATCTGTCAAAATTCCTCAACCGGAAGTACCACTTTACTAGTTGGATTTTTTACTTTTTTGCGATTTTCTTAAAAATGGCTCCGACGATTTTCTTTAAACTTCATACATCAACCACACATACAAAGAACTACAACTTTTATTTGAAACATTTCTCCGGAAAAATGCATTGAAGGGCACTTTTGGGGGAGGGGTGGGGTTAAATTTCTATCTAAAGTGCTATTTCAGTTTATTAGACAATTCTGCCATCTAAATAATGTTAATTAGAATTAAATATGTTGTTGAAATTCTGAGTTTGAAAAAAATCGGATAACCGTAAGTGCGTTTACTTTACCACTTTACTAAATGATTTATTCACTTTTTCGCAATTTTCTCAAAAATGGCTCCGACGATTTTTTTGAAACTTCGTATATAAACTAAACATGCAAAGATGTACAACTTTTATCTAAAACATTTCTCTGGGAAAGTTCTTTTAAGGGCACTTTTAGGGGAGGGGTGGGGTTAGATTTTCATCAAAATGCTATCCTAGTTGATTATACAATTCTATCATCCAAACATAATTAGTTAGAAATAATTGGGTTGCCAAAATTCTGAGTTTCAAGAAAATTAGTAAACCGGAAGTGCGCTTTTACTGAACAGTTTTTCAGTTTTCGACGAATTTCATTAAATTTGGTACACAAACTATAAAATTTATCAATTATCTTTTTGAGAACTGGAGTAAGAGAAAGTTGTGTGAGTGTTTCACACCAGACTTTTTTTTTTAACGTATAAAACACCATTTAATTATATCATGTGATTCCATCATCTACACAGTCCCCTTCATTTCAATTCCCATGAGAACTGAAACTGTGATAATTACTGTAACAGAAAGTTATATGAGAGTTTTCAAAATAGATTTTATTCTCCAAATAAAATGAAAGCCGTTAAAATAGTGCTGTTAAAATAGAAAGACATTTTTTTTTATCATTTTAATATTTATCAATCAATGGGGATATAGATCGATTTTAATTTTATGATGAAAATACCTACGTTGATTAAAAAAAAAGGAACGTATTTGAATCTGTGATTTTTCATCTTCTTTGATATATACATCATCATATATTCCTCAATAAAATAAAAAATAGAAAAAAAATTCTCTATAATACATAAATAAAGATAAAACTAACATATGCCTAGAAAAAAAAAAAAAAAAAAACCTTTTTTTATATAAATTTATGTAAATTTTGCTATAAAGTCTAGCATAAGCATTGAATTTTATTTATTTTCTTTATTATCCGAACAATATTCACCTGGGGGAGAAAAAAGAAATGACACAATTTATTAACGAACAGAGGAAGTGAATTGTACAGGAACAAAAAATCATCATTTTCCTGTCTTCTATTTATATATTCTTTGCCAATAAATTAAAAAATCTGGGATGGAATATTTATACACATATTCTCTTATTGCGCTAATATAATTATAATATAAATATACTGTCTTCAAACAGGGAACATTTACTTAATTTTGGTTGACCTCATATTAATTGAAATCTAAATACAGACAGTGTTGGGGGTGTATCTACATATAATATTAAATATGATTACACTTAAAGCTGAACAGTCAGCCACTCATCTTCAAGACTAATTGAAATCTAACATATCACAGAATCCCTAGAACCACCAAAATCAATTTTACCGAATAAAACAAGTTTCAGATAAATAAATAAATCTGATGTGAAACACTCACACGACTTTCTCTTACACCAGTTCTCAAAATTATAATTGACAAATTTTATAATTAGTGTACCAAAATTTAATGAAATTCGTCGAAAAAACTGTTCAGCTAAAGCGCACTTCCGGTTTACTAATTTTCTTGAAACTCGTCAATTTTGGGCCATCTATTTATTTCTAAATAATTTTGTTTGGATGATAGAATTGTATAATCAACTATTATAGCACTTTAGAGACAAACATAACCCCATCCCTACTATAAAAGTGCCCTTAAATGAATTTTCCCAGAGGAATATTTTAAATAAAAGTTGTAGATCTTTGTATGTTTAGTTTATATAAGTAGTTTCAAGAAAATCGTCGGAGCCATTTTTGAGAAAATTGCGAAAAAATGAAAAAATCATTTAGTAAAGTGGTTAAGTAAAAACGCACATCCGGTCCTCCGATTTTTTTTTCAAACTCGGAATTTCAACAACATATTTAATTCTAATTAACATTATTTAGATGACAGAATTGTCTAATAAACTGAAATAGCACTTTAGATGAAAACCTAACCCCCCCATCCCTCCCCATAACTGCCCTGAAATGAATTTCCCAGAGAAATTGTTACAAATAAAGTTGTGGCTCATTGTAGTTGATTATCAAGTTTGTAGAAAATTGGTCGGAGCCATTTTTGAGAAAAACGCAAAAAAATAAATAAAACAACTAGTAAAGTGGTACTTCCGGTTGAGGAATTTTGACAGATAAACGTACAGTCAGATCCCATGGTGATACCTAAACGGAATATCAAGTTTCAACTTTCTGCGGTTTTTCGTTTTTGAGGTATGCTGTTCACGTACATACATACATATATACACATACACACACTCACACACAGAACATTTGCTAAAAACCACTTTTTTGCGTTCAGGGGACCTAAAACGAATATTTCCGGTGAAAACTCGATATCGAAAATTTGACATGATTACAATACTTTCTCTTACTAGGAGTAAGAGAAAGTAAAAACCTATTCAGTAAAGTCATACTTCCGGTCCAGCGATTTTTCTTCAAACTGTGAATTTTGGCAACATATCTAATTCTATTTAATATTATTTAATAGATAATAAACCTTATCCCTCCATCAAAAAGTCCACTTAAATGAATTTTCCCGGAGAAATAAAAGTTGTAATTCCTTATACGTACGTGTACTTAATATTTATAGTTTAATGACAAAAATCGTTGGATCCGTTTTTAGTGAAAATGACAAAAAACTGAAAACAACTGTCAGAAAACGCACTTCTGGTCGTCATCTGATTTTCTTCAAACTCGAGATTTCGATAACATAATTAATTCTACTTGAAATTACTTAAATGATAGTATTGTGTAATATGCTAAAGATAGCAAATTAGAGGGAAAACCTAATCCCACTCCTCCCCAAAAAGTGCCCTTAAATGAATTTTGCAAGAGAAATGTTTGAAATAAATGTTGCAGCTCTTTGTATGTGTACCTAATATTTATTTAATTGGGAGGGGGGGATAAAATCCATTGCAAGGAGTGGGGCATACAATTAAGCAGTAATTACAATAAAAATATAAAATTACAAAAACAAAAAAAAAGATAAAAAAGTAAAAATAGAAATAGTATAAAATATAAACAACAGAAAATACGTCTTTTACATTATATACATATGTATACATCTATATATTTATGTATATATGTATATATATAAAGACAGAGAAATTATTATAATATTGGGGGCAAGAAATTAGATGAAATCCTTACCAATTATGTGATGTAAAAATAATATACGAAAATTTAATTGAAAGAGGAACTTTCTTAATAAGACAAGAGCTTTAATAAAGAATAAATATATATTATTTATCTTATAAATGTCGAGATTGATAAAAGACATTCGCTATTATCACGGCTACTTTTATTACTTAGAATATATTTATTTAAAATAAAGTTTTCCGTAAGTTAGGAAAGTGGGACAGTCAACAAAAAAAAAGTGAATTAAGTTATCAGGTCTCGATAAATCACAATATGTGCAATGTACGTAAATATGTATAGTTAATATACCAAGTTTACAGAAGAAAATCATTAGAGCCGTGTTCGAAAGAATCACACAAAAAAACTGAACAAATTTAGTAAATTGGCACTTCCGGTTGATGGATTTTGTCCGAAATCTTCGTGTCTTATGCGGTGGTAGTTAGTACCTACGGAGTATCAAGTATCAGCTTACTGCTACTTTCCGTTATTGAGATATTTCTGTTTACATACAGACACACATAACAGACATGACACACCATTTTCTAAAAAAACACTTTTATTGGTATTCAGGGGTTCCCTAAACGTGTATTTCCGGTTAAAAACTGAATTTCGAAAATCTGGCACGACCGCAATACTTCCGTTTATTATTATTATTAGTCCAAATATTATTATTCCAATGGCTCAAATAAGGACGTTAGGTCGATGTATATATCAGGTCTAGCAGAAATAGGCCATTCCTTCTACATCGTTATTCAACTTTATTCTTTGTATTTTCCTGCGCTCTTTGTACTTGGATCGAAGAACTACTAAATGGAAAATCTACCAATGATTCAAGAAAAATTAAGGACACGTTGGATGAACATTTATCCAAAAGGAATTTTAGACATAAGGATTCATTGCCTATTTTGCTATGATGTCCAGCTGTGTTCATGGAGAACAGAGAGAAGAATGTAGTCGTCTTTTAATCACTGATTTGTAGAGAAATAATATTTTTATTTAATAAAATAAAAAAGCTCATTAAACTAAAGAGGTTTGTAATAAAAGTAATAAAACAAATATTTTTATTAAATTCAACAAATTACCGTCAAAGTTTTTTTTGTCCCATAATACTAAGGAAAATTATTTTCCCGGGCAGAAAAAAATATTAAAAACGACTGAACATCATTCTATCCAATTATTTAATGGAGGGGTTATTTAAATTTTTTTTTTACTTTACTCTGAAGGTATTCTAAAAAAGCTTTCTCATGATAAAATAATAAAAATAAAAATTTTTTCTCCTGTTTGTCAGTTTATTGTTTTAAAATTTATTGAAATAAATTTAAATAAATAATTTTTTTTTTTTAACTTTTGACATAGAACTGTCCTAGTTTTCGGGTATACAATTTATTTTGCCAGTGGCAAAGAATAGGACCAGACAATACATGATTCTAAAAAATTTAAGCCAAACATAAAAAAATTAAAGCGGCAGTATGCCAGAGAAGTTGAACTTAATTTTTAATAGTTTTTTAGCATGCTTGATTTTTTTTTTTTTTGCGTATGCTATTTCAAAATCTACGATGTCTTTCAAGTTTTCTTGAAAGTTATAATCCAAATTAACGATCATATTATCGAATTAACAATTATATTTGTGGATTATGTAATAGGATCCGAAGAGAGGAATCTAAAGCAGAGAGAGAGACACACACACAAAAATTGAGAATCTCACTCGCTACATAGGCCTGACTAAAGTGGGAGACTCTGTTTATATAGAGCAGTGCTAGCCCTACAGGGGAGAGTTTTTAGAACGGTTTATACAGCAATTACAACGCGTCAGCAAGCAACTAACATCTTTCTCTTCATTCACTCTAAATCTCTCGCTACCATTTTCTATTATCGTGTAAAGTCCTGGCAGTTTGTATTACTTTCTCATTATACAGTGTTCAGCATTGTTTCCAGTTTATTTATCTTTCGAACCCAGAGGGGATGGTAATAGGAATCGAAGAGAGGGATCTAAAGCAGAGAGAGAGAGACACACACACAAAAATTGAGAATCTCACTCGCTACATAGGCCTGACTAAAGTGGGAGACTCTGTTCATATAGAGCAGTGCTAGCCCTACAGGGGAGAGTTTTTAGAACGGTTTATACAGCAATTGCAACGCGTTAGCAAGCAACTAACATCTTTCTCTTCACTCAATCTAAATCTCTCGCTACCATTTTCTATTATCGTGTAAAGTCCTGGCAGTTTGTATTACTTTCTCATTATACAGTGTTCAGCATTGTTTCCAGTTTATTTATCTTTCGAACCCAGAGGGGATGGTAATAGGAATCGAAGAGAGGGATCTAAAGCAGAGAGAGAGAGACACACACACAAAAATTGAGAATCTCACTCGCTACATAGGCCTGACTAAAGTGGGAGACTCTGTTCATATAGAGCAGTGCTAGCCCTACAGGGGAGAGTTTTTAGAACGGTTTATACAGCAATTGCAACGCGTTAGCAAGGCAACTAAATCTTTCTTCACCAATCTAAATCCTGCTACCATTGTTATTTTAGGTGTAACAGTCCTGGCAGTTGTATTACTTTCTCATTATACAGTGTTCAGCATTGTTTCCAGTTTATTTATCTTTCGAACCCAGAGGGGATGGTAATAGGAATCGAAGAGAGGGATCTAAAGCAGAGAGAGAGAGAGAGAGAGAGAGGCACAAAAATTGAGATTCTCACTCGCTACTTACGCCAAACTAGAGTGGGAGACTCTGTTTATATACAGTAGCCCTACAGACGAGAGTCTTTAGAACAGTTTATAATGCAGTTACAACGCGTCAGCAAGCATTATAACCATTTTCTATATTCGTGTAAATATATTACCATTTTCTATATTCGTGTAAAGTCCAGGTAGTTTGTATTACTTTCTCATTATACTTATGTTCAGCATTATTTCCAGTTTCTTTCAAACCCAATTCTCTCCGTCTCATAACCATTATAATTATATTTAATTTTTTTACTTTGTTTACTAATAATTCTGCAAAGCTAAGACTTGTGTATTCATCATATGTAAGTGGTGTATTGTATGTCAAATTAGATGTCAATGTAATACCCAACTCTTTCTATGGGACTTTTAGCCCTAAAGCAAATAATAAATAAATAAATAAAAATAAGTATATTCGTGGTTTCGAGAAAATTTTTACAAAAATTACATTTCAGCTTTATTCGTTTCTTTTCTACTTTATGGTTAACTGCATTTTATCCAATAATTCTATGATGTACGAGTATTTCCGTCCAGACAGCCTTCGTGACCCCTGGCAGCTATATAACTCCTGGTGGAGCCCTAGATAGATACCAGTCTTTCTTTGACAAGATTACAATACTTCCTCTTACCAGTAGTAAGAGAAAGTTGCAATAATCTTCCAAGTAAGCGAGTGTCCAATAGGTTCTTTAGAATGTAGGTATATCTTATACATCATCATTCAAACTTTTTTTCTTTCTTTGGTAACTGACTTTTTACTTACTAACATGTTATTAAAATTTTTCCCCCACTTTTCTACTCTCCCTTTTAACAAAATATGTTCATAACTTTCTGTTTTAGTTTAGAAAATTGCTTTTCTGGCAGGTAAACGTCAAGTTATAAACTACTCAGACTGACTTGGAGAATTATAAAAGAGAACGCTAGCACAGACATAACGTTTACACACCAGAAAAAAAAGAAGGTAATTTCTATCAAGAAACTGTCCAAGTTTTTAAAGTTGTTTTGCATATAAACAAGAGTTTTTTTTTTCCATTAAGCACAAAGTTATGCATTAAGTTTCTTAAATACTTCCTGCGCATTTCTACTTTTTTTTAAGTTTCCAGACCAATGAATAGAAATAATTAATGTAAGGATGTGGTGAAGGGGTCGAGTTCGAGAGGCGGTTTTCTTTTTCTTTACTTTCTTTTTAGGTGGTGCTAAGAGATCGTAGTTGAGGACCTACTGGAGTCTTGGTTAATAAATCACATCAGTTTCGCTGTTAAGTGAATAATGGATTTCTTTCTTAAGTTCATCTGTTTTTACTTTCTCTTACTCCTTAGTAAGCAGGAAGTATTGTAATCGTGTCAAATTTTCGATGTCGAGTTTTCACCAGAAATATCCGTGACGAGGTCCCGTGAATCCAAAAAAGTGGTTTTTAGCAGATGGAGTGTCTGTGTGTATGTATGTATGTGAACAGCATAGCTGATAAAAGAAAAAAACCGAAGAAAGTTGAAACTTGATATTCCGTTTAGGTATCACCATGTGATCAGACAGTACGTTATTTGTCAAAATTCCTCAACCGAAAGAACTACTTTACTAGGTTTTTTTTATACCTTTTTGCGATTTTCTCAAAAATGGCTCCGACGATTTTTTCTTTAAACTTCGTGTATCAACTAAACATAGAAAGAGCTACAACTTTTATTTGATACATTTCTCCGGAAAAATTCAATCAAGGCTACTTTTGGGGAAAGGGTGGGGTTACGGCTTCCTCTAAAGTGCTATTTCAGTTTATTACACAATTCTGTCATCTAAATAATGTTAATTAGAATTAAATATGTTGTTGAAATTCCGAGTTTGAAAAAATCGGATAACCGGAAGTGCGTTTACTTTACTACTTTAATAAATGATTGTTTTTCACTTTTTCGCGATTTTCTCAAAAATGGCTCCGACGATTTTCTTGAAACTTCTCATATAAACTATACATACAAAGATCTAAAACTTTTATTTAAAACATTTCTCTGAGAAAATTAATTTAAGGGCCACTTTTAAGGGAGGGACGGGGTTATGTTTTTCTCTAAAGGGCTATCATATAGTTGATTATACAATTCTGTTATCCAAACAAAATTAATTTGAAATAGTTGGATGACCAAAATTCCGAGTTTCAAGAAAATTAGTAAACCGGAAGTGCGCTTTTACTGAACAGCTTTTTTTTTTCAGTTTTCGACGAATTTCATTAAATTTGGTACACAAACTATAAAATTTGTCAATTATAATTTTGAGAACTAGAGTAAGTGAAAGTTGTGTGAGTGTTTCACACCAGATTATTTTTATTTTTTTTTTTTATTAAGCTGTTAACTCTTCTGTCATATATATATATATATATATATACGTCATGTAAGTACATAAATTTGATGACTTTGCCTAATGTATTCGGGCTGTTAAAAACATGACTATTTAAAGCATTTGTTTGTGAATTTTGTTTTTATAGGGACATTGCCAAAGTTCTGATACAGCGGCATTAGGTGAAATGAAAATTGATTCAATCTATGATTTCCTTCGTTTTCAATAAACCTTTTTCCTATGATCAGGCAATTTATGGATCTCTCTAACAAACAAAGAAAAATTTCAAGAAAACTAGATTTTTTTTTATTGGTTCTTGAGATATGTAATTTTCCATTTAAATGATTTTGTACTGAGCAGAACAGATGAAAATCTGATGGAACAAGATCAGCAGAATAGAGAGGATGAATAACGACGTCTCATTAAGGATTGTGAGGTTTCCCTAGCTTGTCAAGATGGGTCCCTAACAGGACGATAAGCAGCCATCTGGAACATTTTTTCTTCGCTTAGAAGATGTGGGGGCCTAACATTGAGTTTGGAAACATATCCCAACCTTCTTACGTGACGAAATGGTGTTGATATGTCACAATTCAGATTTCCGGTGAGCAAATCTTGAACTGCTACATCTTCAATCTTATTAGTGCGACCACACCTCGGTTGGTTTTCCAAATCGAGATTTTCTTGCCTACATTTTTTCTAATTTCTGAAAAAGAATCACTCCTCCTTCCCAGTAAACATCTCGCATATGTTTAATTGTAGTTGTCGGCACATTTGAACCTTTCCGAAACTCATACAGCAATAACATATCTAAAATGCATGTTTTCAGCATTCATGGTTTTTTATTTTAAATTACCCAGTAAAGGTATTAAAATTCAACTGAATTAACATACTTAGTCAATTAGTCGGCCATAACTAAAACTACTAGGCCTATAACGTCTCACCGGGAAATATTCACAAAAAATTTATACCATTTACATTATCAATAACTAATCCCAAAGCGATGTTGTTTTTCGTATGCTCATAAAATAGGATTCGTAAAGATTGGTGTTCGGACCTGTGAGGTATATATATTTTTTTTAAGGCGCATCAACCTTGGAGCCTTCCTCGTGTACTGCGGCGTCTCACAGTGTTCTCTCGTTGTAGACAACACTGTCAATCACAGGACAGTGAAGCTGTAGTAGCTGCTTGAAAAGAAAATCCAATGGTAGTAGGACTGGACTCGAACCCATAATTCCCCGTATTTTTCTTATTACGAATTCAATTTATTTTCTTTAAATTATGAAATTTTTTATAACGATTTTTTTTTAAAGAAATATTTGAATTTTTAAATTAAACTTAATAGTTTTTTAAATTAAATTTTTTTTAGTAAGTTATGGAGGAATTTTAAAAAAAAATCAAAATTATATATAGCTTTCCCTGCTTCTAAAACAAAATCCATTATAACTCGAAAACTTCGTGTCAGATACATGTGATAATAACCAATACATATAATATTCAATATGTATGAGTGTTACACTCAAAAGACATAATCAAACATGTTGTGACAAGACTTCCAAACTTCTCTCATTCTAAGATAGCCCCTGAAGAAGGTAAACAATGTTTGCCGGAAACGTCGGGTTTACATCTCATCATTTCTAACGGCCAACAATTGCTACAATTGAGATATTTTGTAGCAGGTATGTTTGATATACAATCTCGTTTTTGAGATATTTTGTTCTCACACACACACACACACACACACACACACACACACCACAGAGAGAGAGAAAGAACACTCGCTAAAAACTTCTTTTTTTTTACTTAGGGAGGTTCCGGTGAAAACTCAATTTTCAAATTTTTCACAACCACAGGATTAAGAGAAACTAGGAGTAACTGGAAATAGAAAAAGAAGATTGGATGAGTACAGTAAAAGAGAGAAGATCCCTTCATATTGCTTTCAAAATGGGGTAAATATACCTTCCAGCTATTTAGCATACACTCAATTTAAATATAATATAGGCATAACTGAATCTCAGAATTGAATTGCTATTTGAAGGAATATTGAAAATATTTATCCATTTTTTTTTTTTTTTTAAAGCAGTTATTTGTTTAATTGACATTCAATAAAATGGTGGGTTAATTCTGGTTAATAGTTAAGAGAATTTTCTCGTAACCTTCGCGCCAGATTCCATATGCTGATACGTAAATGGAATATGGATATGATGTTTCACACATACACATTACATCAATTTTTAAATTCCAACCCACACACAGTTTCTGAGCACTCCAAAACATTTATTTCATTGTGAATAATAAATTTCGAAAAAAAAAAATTGACCTAATCATGTCAACATGATGTCACACTCTGATAGCAAACTGTAGAGGGATTTGCAGCCAAATATACTAACGTATGCAAAATACAAAGTTACATATCTAACTTTGCATATACACATACACATAAATAAATACCATTTATACAGACGAAAATAACTGACTGCCTATGGAACGCTGCTAATACCATTCCGAAACATGCTGTGACATGGCAATGCACTCACACAATCTGTATTTAACATTAAATTTAATAACCTATCCTAATATGATATGCAAGGTGGGAAAGATCTGGGAAATGGATCACTTTCACTAGAATAAACTGGGCTCCTAGTATGTAGAGAAAGTGAAATATGCTACAAATATAGCTAGCTATAACTCTCTGAACTTCAAGAAAAACACTTTTCTTTTCTATTGATATTACGTAATGTTCAATATAATTCAATTAGACATGAATGATTGATTACAATATTTAAAAAGATTTTAATTCACTATTAATAAATTTATATCGAATGTTTTTCAGATATATTGATAAATAACAATTTTATTAAAATTAAAAATAATGGAATTAAAGTATTTAATTAAATTTAAATTAAAGGTTACTTACTATTATTATTTTTTTTTTTATTTGAAAACTTTTTCCTTTTAATTGCTATAAAATGTAAATTAGTTTTAATTTTATAATTTTGAATTAACTTGGATTTTTTTAGTTACTATAAAAGAAGCTTTTTTTATTTAAAAAAATCTGGTGTGAAACACTCACACAACTTTCTCTTACTCAAGTACTCAAAATTATAATTGACAAATTTTATAGTTAGTGTACCA
Organism: Triatoma infestans; assembly: GCA_011037195.1. Lineage (NCBI taxonomy): Eukaryota > Metazoa > Arthropoda > Insecta > Hemiptera > Reduviidae > Triatoma > Triatoma infestans. Next base: position 99,655 of record JAAEAF010013416.1, on the reverse strand, counting down.
AATTTAATGAAATTCGTCGAAAAGTGAAAACACTGTCCAGTAAAACTGTCCGGTTTACTAATTTCCTTGAAACTCGGAATTTGGGTCATATATTAATTTCTACTTATTTCAATTTGGATGACAGAATTGTATAATCAACTGTGATAGCATTTTAAAGAAAAACATAACCCCCTCTCCCCCAAAAGTCCCCTTAAATGAATTTATCAGGGGAAAATGTTTCAAATAAAAGTTGTAGCTCTTTATATGTATAGTTAAAACGCTGGTTTAAAGAAAATCGGTTGGAGCCATTTTCGAGAAAATACCAGAAAACTGAAAATATATTTCAGTAAAAACGCACTTCCGGTTATCTATTTTTTTTCAAACTCGGAATTTCAACAACATATTTAATTCTAATTAACATTATTTAGATGACAGAATTGTCTAATATACTGAAACAGCACTTAAGATGAAAACCTAACCCCAACCCTCCCCCAGAAGTGCCCTTAAATGAATTTTCCTGGAGAAATGTTTCAAATAAAAGTTGTAGCTCTTTGTATGTGTAGTTGATATAGGAAGTTTAAAGAAAATCGTCGGAGCCATTTTTGAAAAAACGGAAAAACGTAAAAAATACAACTAGTAAAGTGGTACTTCCGGTTGAGGAATATTGACGCATAACGCACCGTCAGATCCCATGGTGATAGCTAAACGTAATATCAAGTTTGAACTTTCTACGATTTTTCGTTTTTGAGCTATGCTGTTCACATACATACACACACACAGACACACACACAGACACACACACACACAGACCATTCGCTAAAAAACACTTTTTTGGACTCAGGGGACCTCAAAACGGATATTTCCGGTGAAAACTCGATATCGAAAATTTGACACGATTACAATACTTCCTCTTACTAGGAGTAAGAGAAAGTAAAAAGAAATAATTTTGTGCTTATTTTTAATGAACTAATTCATTCAATACTATCTTTACATAGATCAATTTATGCAAGTTCTGTTTTAAATTTAATTATGTACTGTTTTACAATTAATAATAGCTATAGTAAGATAAGTGACCCAGCTGGTCTATTGAAATTTAATATCATTTAATAATCATTTGAACTTCCACATGCCGATTCGTTAAATGAACAATGCTAGAGCGGAAAAGAATATGATAGAAAGTCCGGTTTTAAAATTGATTTTTTTAATAAATTTTATACAATTCATTTCCTCTCTCTAATACTCTGTCTGACTATTAAAGGAAATATTTCAAATTTAATGACCCTAGTGACCCAGTAAAATTCTCTTCAGCTACTTGGTGATAAACGTAATCCAAATAGATTCTAACAGCCGGATCAATTTATGCATCTAATCTGATTAAAAAAAAAAAAAAAAATCTGACAGTAGTTTAAAACTACATAAACCTGCATTTTTATTTCCTAGCATTCTCCCGATTTAATAAGCAGCAATGGAGGTATATTCAAGTGGTTATCGAGTGAAATGAATAACCGAGTCACCACCACTAAGTGCTAAAAAATATAGCACAAATTTAAATCATTCAGATACGCCCAGTGCATCCTTGCAGTAATAATACAGCCACTAAATAAACCCCATTTATAACATGTGTGACGAAAAATTATCTTAGACGAGAAAATCAGAGAAGGTATGATGAAACCAATTTTTATATTTATTAGAATAACATGATTGTAAAGTACATGCTTCGGCCCCACGTTCCTGCGATAATTAATTAGGTAGGTAAATATTGTAACGGCAAGAGAGAGAGCCCGACCGAGAGAAAACAGACTCTCTCTGATACTCTCTCACTTAAGCAGAACCTGTATATAAGCCAGTGAGCGAGCTAGACATCTTTCTATCAGATTCAATCATATACATCGCATCGTGTCATAACTCTACTCTAACCCTTTATTCTATAAAATCATTACAAGTTCAGTGCAGTTTGTGTAAGCTTACAACTATATAATAACAGTGTCTCATAGCTCGTCTAATTAATCAATCCCAATTTCTCTCCTCATCAACAACGGCAAGAGAGAGAGCACAAGCCCGACCGAGAGAAAACACACTCTCTGGTTTATATACAGGTTCCGCACACTAGCCTGCTTAAGTGAGAGAGTACCAGAGAGAGTCTGTTTTCTCTCGGTCGGGCTTGTGCTCTCTCTCTTGCCGTTACAATATTAAGCTGGCCTGAGAAAATACTTTACCACCTTAGAGAAGTAAATCAGCAATCAATGCATGCACATATCTGTTCAAACAGAAAGATATTCACTAACATACTACTAAAATCTCAAAATTTTGAATTTGGCAAATTTGTTGTTATAAAGTTAATAAGTCGGTTTTTAGTGAACCACTGACGCGGGTCTCAATAACTGGAAACTCCAAGTGTTTTTCAAGTTATTATTGGTGAGTTTTTTATCTCTCTTATTTCATTAATTGTTTTGATTAAAGAAAACAAATTAAATTTAAATTAAATGTCCTACTATACTTTGTAATGTACGATTTTTAAAAATAGATGAATGTAGCTTCTAGGGAGGAAAAAAAATTTGGTGTGAAACATTCATACAACTTTCTCTTACTCAAGTTTTCAAAATTTTAATTGACAAATTTTAGAGTTCGTGTACCAAATTTGATGAAATTCGTTGGAGTTCGTCAGAAATTGATCAAAATGTTCAATAAAAGCGCACTTCCGGTTTACTAATTTTCTTGAAACTCAGAATTTTGGCCATCTATTTATTTCTAATTAATTTTGTTTGGATGATAGAATTGTATAATCAACTTATGATAGCACTTAAGAGAAAAACATAACCCCATCCCTCCCCCAAAAGTCCCCTTAAATAAATTTTTCCAGAGAAATGTTTTAAATAAAAGTTGTAGATCTTTGTATGTATAGTTGGAATAGCAAGTTTCAAGAAAATCGTCGGAGCCATTTTTTAAAAAAAGCGCAAGAATGCAAAAAAAAAAAAAATACCAGAAAACTGAAAAATACATTTCATGAAAAATGCCACTTTCGGTCATTCGATTTTTTTTTTTCAAACTCGGAATTTCAACAACATATTTATTTACTTATAATTAATATTATTTAGATGACATAATTGTACAATAAACTGTAATAGCACTTTTAAGATAAACCGAGCTCTTTGTATGTGTATTTGATATATAGCATGTTTGAAGAAAATCGCACAAAAGTAAAAAAAAAACAACTAGTAAAGTGGTACTTCCGGTTGAGGAATTTTGACAGATAATGTACTGTCATATCCCATGGTTCTACCTAAACTGAATATCAAGTTTAGACTAGACAACTTTTTACAGTCTTTCGTTATTGAGCTATGCTGTTCACACACACACACAAACACACAAACACACACAGATCATTTGCTAGAAACCACTTTTTTGGACTCAGGTGACCTCAAAACGGATATTTCCGGTGAAAATTCGATATCGAAAATTTTGCACGATTACAAATACTTCCTCCTCTACTAGGAGTAAGAGAAAGTAAAAAATATACAGCAACCAGATAAAATCCATAGAACATTTCCTTTCTAAAAATTCAAAAATAATAATGAAAAAATAATATAATAAAATAAAATATAATTAAAACAGCTGAGAACAAGAATAACGTTGGTATTTTTTGAAAACCATGATAAAGAACAAGGCGTTTCCGTTTATTATTTTATCTAGATCATCCTAAGGGATATTTAGAAATCGATTACTGCTAATTTTTTATTAAAATATATATATATATAATAATTTTATTTTATTGGTTTTATTATTACTTTATTAGATTAAAATTTATATTAATTAACGACAAGACTTTTTGGTATATGGTATTTATTTACGGAATAATATAAATATATTAAGATCAAAGTTAGTATTACTTTACTTTAATGGTTGGGAAATAATTTTGTTAGAAACTGAAAGAAAATACGAAAGTTTTACTGAAACTATTCAAGCAACAAGGTTATCCTTGAATGAATTCCAGTCCCATTATAGAATTCCTTTGAAAAGAATGAAAAGACAAACTTATAGAAGAAGAAAAGGTCACTCTAGTAATTTCACCAATGCCAAGAAGTGTCTTATTAAATGCAAGATTACTAGAAAATTGGAGGCACTCACTGCAAAATGAGGCTATCGACCTGACCAAAAAGAAGTTGTACGCTTGGTCATTTCATGAATAACATCAAATACAAACAATATATATGTACGTTAAAGACAGTGCGGAAGGTTCTTTGCCTTTTCTCCAAATCAGCAAAGTATTTGGTGTGAAATAATCACATGATATTCACTTACTCCTGGTAATTGTATAGAATGACAAATTTTTCTTTAATTTTCAAATGTAGAGCTATTGGGGAGGGGTGATTACATTATAGTATAGAAAAGAGCGCCAACATAATGTAATGGGTTCCATCCACAGCAAAGAGAATGCAACCACAGCAGAGAGAAGAGAGGCCCTCTTTTAACAGAGACTACTCTCTGACTTAGGCAGGCTAGAGTGGGAGAACCTGTGTGAATAAGCCAGTGGGATTCTATCTAGAGGATATCTATCAGATACAACCATACAACTGTACACCGCATCGTGCGTATTGTATAATCAACTACAATAGCACTTCAGAGAAAAAATAACCCCAACCCTTCCTCTAAAGTGCCCGTAAATGGATTTTCCCAGAGAAATCTTTTAAATAAAAGTTGTAGATCTTTGTAGGTATAGTTGATATAGGAAGTTTCAAGAAAATCGTCGGGGCCATTTTTGAGAAAATCGCGAAAAAGTGAAAAAAAATAATTTAGTAATGTGTTAAAACAAACGCACTTACAGTTATCCGATTTTTTACAAACTCGGAATTTCAACGACATATTTAATTCCAATTAACATTATTTAGACGACAGAATTGTCTAATAAACTAAATAACAGTTAAGATGAAACCTAACCCCACCCCTCCCCTAGAAGTGCCTTTAAATGAATTTTCCCGGAGAAATGTTTCAAATAAAAGTTGTAGTTCTTTGTATGTGTAGTTGATAAGGTTAGTTTAAAGAAAATCGTTGGAGCCATTTTTGAGAAAATCGCAAAAACGTAAAAAAAAAACATGTAAAGTGGTACTTCCGGTTGAGGAATTTTAACAGATAAAGCACCGTCAGATCCCATGGTGATACCTAAACGGAATATCACGTTTCAACTCCCTACGATTTCTCGTTTTTGAGCTATACATACATACATACATACATACACACACACACAGACAATTTGCTAAAAACCCCTTTTTTGGACTCAGGGGACTTCAAAACGGATATTTCCGGTGAAAACTCGATATCGAAAATTTGACACGATTACAATACTTCCTTTTACTAGTAAGAGAAAGCAAAAAAGTAAGAACAGAATTAAAGAGTTCTGGAGAACTGTCAATTAGGTGAACATTTACCTAAACTGCCGCTAGAAGTTTTTATTGGTGAAGATTGAGAGGATGCTAACAATGTTCCAGTGTGAATCTTATCATCTGTATTTATATGCAATAGTTAAGGACCAACTTAAAAGTATAGTAAAGATACCAAGTTTGAAGAAAGAAGTGTGTAAGTGAAGTGAGACAAAGTAGTGAGAGTAAGTTTTATTCGTAGACGAATCTCAGAGAAATCTATTTTTATAGATTTAAATAGTATACTGTTTCAAATGGTAAAGTTAATTTTTAATTAGCAATGTTTATTCTGAACGTTCACTTAACGCAATAAGGTGTTAAAACCACTTAGGCATGATGCCATTATGTTAATTCTTTCAACATTTCGCGCCTTTAAGAAATAGTTGGAGAAAAATTAAAAAGTTTAATAGTAATGCTAAATAGTAATATATATCCGCCTTGTACAAAGAAAGAATCTACAATGTTTAGAGAGAAGCTATTTGAAACGTGTTTGTACTGGTTTACGGTAAATTGTCTACGCTACTAGTGCATTTTCAGTCCGGCTGTTTTGAGAATATTTTTTTATCTATTCTAAGCACGTATAAAAGATAAGAAAGTGAATCCAATCAAAGCTCTCTTTGAACAGTTTGAACAGCCGGCGGCGTAGCGGCAACCTCATTGTTTGTGGACAATACTCAAGTGCAAGCATGTCACGTCAACTATTTATGGCCGAACAAACTATATACAAACACAAGTATATATATATATTATATATAGAATATATGATATATATATAAAGTTTTAAAAGTATACTGAACCTTTATTTTTTTTGTTCTTCTGTTGTTTTTAAATACTTAAATACAGAAGTAGAAAAATACTTATTTGTCTAAAGGAATGGTTTCTTTTAGTTACGGTATTCAGCACGCTGAATTATTCAGTTATCCTAGGGAAATTATCTAGTTTTTGGGGCAATGCTATTTTTTTTTAACGATCTAATAACTATAACAAGAGTTTAAAAAATCATTTTGGAAAATTACACTACATATTTATCTTGAAGAGTATTTTTTAAAATTTTTTTATAAGGAAGTGATTAATTTTTGTGTTTAATAAAACCGCTAAACATCAAGAGATTTTTCTTCCATGATAGGCTGCTCATTGACCAATCAATTTACACATTCTTTTAAGTGCCATTAGTTAGTCCCCCTCCCCCATACTACGAAAAATAGTTAATATTTAAGCCATATGGATAAATCCTCCAGTTTTCATCTAAAGTCAATTTCTTATCTATAAGAATACATTTATGAAGGAGGATTATCTTGAATTAGCTAAACTCAGAGCTCAGTACAAATTGCTGGTTAACCCTGCTTATTATGAATATATGAATGAAATCTTAATGTCTGATTTGAAAAAGGGATATCTAAATCGAATATCAAGTTTTAGCATCCTGCCCAGAAATACTCATTTGACTTTCTCTCATTCTACGAGGGTCATTCAATAAATAACAAGACAAATCGCTGTAGCTCAAAAACGATTTATTTAATCAATACCAAACTTTGGCTACTTTTCAACATAGTCCCCAGCAACATTTATACACTTGTCCCATCGTTCTTCTAATTTGTATATGCCTCTGGCCTAAAATTCTTTGGGTTGATCTCGAAGCCACTTTTGCATCTGATTTTTAACTTCTTCATTGGATTGAAAATGTTTCCCACGCAGAGTCTCTTTAAGGGGTCCAAACAAATGGAAATCCTATGGGGCGAGGTCGGGGTTGTAAGGGGGATGTGGAAGAATCTTCTACCCCACATTTTGAAGTTTTTCTTGAGTTAACCGTGCCGTGTGTGGGGGCGCGTGTTGTCATGAAGCAAGTTTTCTTGTACTGTAGCTTATTCTGAATAATCTTATGGACAGTTCCAACACTCGCCAGTTGTCCAGAATTAACGCGTTAATGCGAGATTCGAGGGAGGAAGTGCAACTTCAACCGGTCGTCCACTTCGTTGCTCGTCACAGACACTTAGAAGGCCACTTTTAAACTGTTCTACCCATTTATAAACGTTCGAACGGTTCAAACAATTATTCCCGTACACTTTCAACATTCTTTGTGGATTTCACTACCTTTGACACCCTCTGCAACTAAAAATCTAATCATGAGCGTTATTTTTCTGAGGTGCAATGCTGGAGCGGACTCGCCATTGTTAACTGAATACATTTGAGGTTATGCTTACCAAATACTCTCGAACAGCTGATGAGAAACTAAGTACAAGGATGCCAACTTGACGCACCGAAACTATTGTATTGATTAAACAAACCGTTTCTGAGCTACAGCGATTTGTCTCGTTACTTATCCAATGACCCTCGTACAACTTTACTAATCATTAAATAAATTTTTAAGTATGAAAAAAGATATTTTTATATTTATTTAATTGGCTAACATAAGCAATGTTTTATAGCTAGAAGTTTGGCTTGTAAATGACAAATATATATGATAATCCAAAAGTATAAATTACATCTAAATAAAAAATAATATTAATAAAATGAAATATATATATATATATATATATGTGACATATAAAAGTCATAAAATACAATAATTTGCTTAGAAACTGGAAAAGAAATTAAATGAAAAAAATTATCTCCTTAGGGAAGGAATTTCGTATAGTTTAAGGAAAAGCTGAGGAAAATTGTCAACCAAGGCTAAGCTGACTTATATGCCACTGTGTCCCCCGAGTTGCACAGGCGTCCTTTGACGAGATTTATCAAGGAGTTAGAGCAGCCAAATAGAATATTATTTAGCTACTTTTTAAAAATTAATGAATTTTGGATAAGCCAAATATCATAGAATAGGTACCAAATTTGTCTTGTTACTTATTGACTGACCTTCTTAATTGTAATTAAAACTAATATTATCCAACAAACTTGGAATTTATATTAAAAGATTGGTTGGTCTTAATATTACATACAAACAGAGGATTGTGAATTACACATTATTAAACTATTTACTATTTATTAGGACATAAGAATGACTAAGTCGGACACGTAAGGAAACAAGAAAAAATGTTAATAAAGTAACATTGAAGGTCATTAGTGTTTCCTTTTTTTTTAATTAAATAAATTTAACAAACATGGGTTCCTCATATGGATTTGTTTTTTAAGGCGTATCAACAGATAGAGATTCATTGTTGCCCGGAACGTTTTCAGTGCAATGCCCGCCTCCGGACAGTATTCTCTCGTTACAGACAACACTGTCCATCACCGAGCTGTAGAGGCTTCTAGGAAGAAAAAAAATCAAAGGACAGCACAGCTGGACTCGAACCCGTCATCTCCGCGTGGGAGTCCAGTACGCTAATCACTGAGCTAATCCCTTCTCTCATATGAATATGTAATAAATACTTTTCAAAAACAAAAACAAACAAAATTATTTTTTTATTATTCATATAATGGAAGCAAGGAAAAATAATGAAAAAAGTGAATAATTCTAATTGTTAAAAAAGGCAAATATTAAGGGATTACATTTTTCTGTTCAATATTTTTAACCAAGAAATTTACATTTTCTTGGTGTTAACACCTTTAATATTATGTTTTAGTTGCCCCACTGTCTTCTGTAACTGTCTTCTGTAACTGTCTTCTGTAACTGTCTTCTGTAACTGTCTCAGAAAATAAATAAAAGAAATTATAAAATAATTTTTTTTTATTGTTATTAAATTTAAAATATAAACAAGAAGGATGGGAATTTCTAGAAGATACAAAAAAAGAAGCAAGAAATAAAAAGAGAGTATGTAAACCAAAGTTAGAACGTCTGCATACAAATATGTATGAATATAAATCAGAAATTCGTTTGCCATAAACCTGCTGGGCGCATACAACAAAATATATGATTATACCTCCCTCTCTCTCGCTCTATCTCTCTATCTCAATATCCAAATTACTGCCTCTCTTACTAAAATTATTATTGGTTCCTTCAGTGTTTTTTGCCACTCCAAAAGAGGTGAAAAAAAAAAAGAAGATATCATAAACCTTTTCAAATATGGGTAATTCAAATTTAATATATTCAGAAAGTGCTACAGACAGATCCAGTTTTTTCTTTTATGTGTATATTAGAACTAAATATTCAACATTCCAAAAGCACTTGGCAATTTTTGTGTACAATTTTAAATAAATCGTACCAAATTATATAAAGCAAAGGCAATCATTAATAAAGTATCCATTTTTAATATTTGCCGAAAAACAGTTGGTCAACAAGTTGCCAGTTTTGTTTTGTTGATTATATAAATGTTAATCTTTAACACTGAATAACGTAAGAAAAGTAGGTATTATTATCGATATAAACAATTAATTTCATTCGTCTACAAGATTTTTGCGTCGAACAAAAAATTTTTTTAATACAGAATCTCAGTCTTATAATCTATGATTCATAATTGTCAATATTGATTGATTGACAATAGCCTAAAGGGGAAAATAACACTAACAACATCTGTTCCATAACAAGGATCTGAACCAAAACTCGTCACAACCCAAACAATCTTTAATCATAAGGCTGTTTGGTATTTCTTTCACTTATCTTCTTACAAATTCTACAAGATAGGTTATGCTGGCAAGATGTCTCTTTAAACTGCAATGCTCAGTGGAATGTCAAACAAGGTGCCAGAGATAGGGAGCATAGTTACATTCACTCAAGGAATATGTGTTCCATGCAGTTACTTGGGGAGTAGCGACCCCACCGGGTTACCACAGCTCAGTACTCCAAGTACTTCGTCAGAACAGTACACAATACACTTAAACTACATTACATTCTACCATTTACAGACAAGGACACACACGTTACACAAACTATGGACTCCGTCCCTAGTTAATTAGCCAAAGCCAAGGGAGAACGAAGGGATTAGCTCAGTGGTAGCACGCTGGACTAGCAATGCAGAGGTACCGGCTTCGAATCCAGCATGGTGCCCTTAGATCTTCTCTTCCCAGGAGCCTCTACAACTCACTGTCCGGTGATGGGCAGAGAACACTACTGCTACTCACTGTAGCAAGAGAACACTGCTTGGAGGCCGGCAGTGCACTGAGAAGGCTCTGGGGGCACAATAGATCTTTCAGGTCGCAGTGCAATAATCCCCTTCAACAATCTACAATCTACATCTCACTAGGAGCCCTATTTCAGGCTGCCATCCAACAACAACATAGTCTGCCGACAAACCATCGAACTTATCCACAAGGTTGAATGCCAGGTTGCTGTCCATGCCCAAAAGCTTGACAGATATATGCTCAAAGGCAAGCCTACAGACAGCACATTATCACGAGAACTTATTATGGATTTCATGTCATACAATTACAATTTAAAAAAATCTGGTGTGAAACACTCACACAACTTTCTGTTATTTCGAGTCAGTTTCGAGAAAATACCAGAAAAATAAAAAATATATTTCAGTAAAACCACACCTCCGGTTATCCGATTTTTTCAAACTCGGAATTTCCACAACATATTTAATTCTTATTAATATTATTTAGATGACAGAATTATATAGTAAACTGAAATAGCGCTTTTGAGGAAACCTGACACCATCACCCACCCCCCCAAAAGTGCCTTTAAATCAATTTTCTCAGAGAAACGTTTTAAATAAAAGTAGTAGATCTTTGTATGTGTAGTTGATATACCAAGTTTGAAGAAAATTGTTGGAGCCATTTTTGAGAAAATTGTAAGAAAGTGATAAAAAAAAAAACCATTCAGTAAAGTGGTATTTCCGGTTGACAGATGACCTACTGTCGGATCCCATTGTGATACCTGAACGGAATATCAAGTTTCAACTTACATCCACACCACTTTCTAAAAAACCACTTTGTTGGACTCAGGGGACCTCAAAACGAATATTTCCGGTGAAAACTCGATATAGAAAATTTGGCTTTGACTACAATACTTCCTCTTACTAGGAGTAAGAGAAAGTAAAAATGGATATGAATATGATTGATTATTATTATTATTATTTCTTAAACAGACGAAATTTTTTGTTAACAATAATAATAACAACGGAAATAGTGTCAATATTATTACTGTCAACAAATCTAGTATAAAATTTGTAATATAGTTAGTCAGTGGTTGTTCACTTAACGAGCACAATGTGGAATAATATATGGTACCACATTCAAGATAGCAGTCCTCCCCTACTTGTACAAAGACACCGGAACCTACTAGTTGATTAAACTTCTAGATTGGAGCTTATAGTTTTAATTATTAAAGGGACCCCAATGTTAAGGGACAGTTATGGGATACTGCACCACTTCAGTAGTACAATGTAAACCACTTCAAAACTTTCTAAATAGGGCTCTTTACTATAATATTAATTAGGGCAATAATAAGGATTGATAGTAGATTAGGGCTATTTCATCTTTGATAGATTACATATTTTCCAATCTATCAACAAACTAATATTAAATATTATAAAAAAAAATGCATACTTCCGTTTTACAAAACAAAATATAATTACGATAGATTGTCAAAATTCAAATATTACGATTTATCACTTTCTCTAATTGTTCTTAAGAAGAAATAATTCAATTATCGAAATTTGAGTTTTCATCGAAAATTAATGTTTTCAATCCTTCTAAATAAATAAATGAATAAATAAAAAATCCCAAATTCGAATCTGTAAATATTTCAAAAATTACAAAAATGCAGAAAGCTCGCTCAAACCTTATATTATTATTATCCAATTCGATTCCGACAAAGGAATCGTTCAATATCTGTCTACCGTTGAATGTTTTTTTATTTCAATTATTCGTAATTTTCTCAAAACTGGCTCCAATGTTTCTTTCTTTAAACTATGCATATTAACTAACTACACCTGAAGGCCTATCACAAATATTTGCAACGTTTTTCCAAAAACAAAAACAAAATCCACCACTTTCTCCTACTCCAGTTTCCAAAATTGACAAATTTTATAGTTTGTGTAAAAAATTTAAAGAAATTCGACGAAAACTGGAAAAACTGTTCAGTAAAAGCGCACTTCCGGTTTACTAATTTTCTTGAAACTCGGAATTTTGGCCATTTAATTATTTCTAATTAAGTTTGTTTGGGTGGCAGAATTGTATAATCTATCATACAATTTTTTTTTTTTTAATTTAAGGCGCGTCAACATCTATGTTCATTGGCGCCCGGAGCCTTCTCAGTGCACTTGCTGGCCTCCGGACAGTGTTCTTTCGATACACACAACACTGTCGTCCATCGCCGGACAGTGAGCTGTAGAGGCTCCTAGGACGAAAAAATCTAAGGGCAGCACAGCGGACTCGAACCCGGATCCTCCGCGTGGGAATGCAGTACACTAACCACTAAGCTATTCCCTTCCCTTATCATACAACTATCCTTTATCAACTATGATAGCAGTTTAGATGGAAACCTAACCCCATCCCTCCCCCATAACTGCCCTTAAATGAATTTTCCTGGAGAAATATTTCATATAAAACTTGTAGCTCTTTGTATGTGTAGTTGATATACCAAGTTTCAAGAAAATCGCAAAAACTTAAAAAAAAAAACAACTAGTAAAGTGGTACTTCCGGTTGAGGAATTTTGACAGATAACGTACTGTCAGATCCCAAGGTGATAAATAAACGGAATGTCAAGTTTCAACTTTCTACGGTTTCTCGTTTTACACACATACATACACACACACACACACACACAGACCATTTGCTAAAAAACCATTTTCTTGGATTCAGGGATACCCAAAACGGATATTTCTATTTTTATTATTAATTAATTGAATTTAATTACTTACTTCTGTTAACCACTAATCCGCTCCTATTTTTTTCAAGTAAAAGTCTAAAGAGAACTACACCAATTAATGGGTATTTGTTGACAGGTGACTAGAATATTTAAAGTCTATTGTAATATAAAATCTATGGGGTTCGCGTATCATACATCTGAATTTCAAATGAATCCAAATGAAAATTGTAATAATGACTCTTTAAGAATGTAAATTTTTTTTTATACTTTATCGAGCGTATGGAGGACACAAAGAGGTCACCATAATTCACGCACAGAGTAGATTAGAACGCTAGCAAATCATCCCGAGTCAAACTGCCACTCTTTGGCATTCTTGGAATCGGTTTTGCGATTTTCTATTACTAATTTTATTAATAGCAATAAGCGGAAGTTGCGTGAGCGTTTTCACAATACAATGCAAACACAAAATATCCCTCTAAAAGCAAAGTGCCGAACAATTTCAATGATCAAAACCAGTATATATAACAAAAAAAAATAAATAAATAAAAGCGTGCCTGGATAATTGCAGTTATTATACCTAGCTTTATTCTTAGAATAACGCTTTAATAGAAAAAAAAAAAATATATATAAACGAAATAATTTGTTAATTCACCAGTTAAATTATTTTTTACTTCATTTTTTTTTTTTTAAGTTATGACGCCAATAGGAGATAATTTTTACACTTCCTTCCTCTGAACGTGTTTTTCAACTCTCAACAAAATTATAGGATATTATAGAGAGGCTTTTTTTTTTTTAAAAAAAAAATACGTGTTAATTGAGCCAGTTAAAAAAAGAAAAGAAAAAAATATTTATATAAGTAAGAATAAAATAATAATAATTATATGAAATGATAGTTTGTCGTTGTGTAGTGTAAAGAAAAGGTAAATGTACAAAAGAGTGTCAATTACTATACGTAAATATTATGTACCTTAGAAACAAAGTGAAGAAGTTGTCAAAATAATGACTAAAAAAAAAAAAAACTATATAATAGTAAAAATAAAAATAAAAATGCTAAACTCACGGAAATCATAGAGCAATATAAGATATATCTATTTGGTTGTAGATTTCATACACGCGACTCAACTCACTGTTGTAGACAAATCTACAAGACATCCGGACACAAAATTTATTCTTTCGTGTGCATGTATGTGTTTATTTATTTCTTTCATTTTCATATCAGAATTGATCATCATACACCTTTTAAAAATATATTACTATTTTTACATATTATTATGTGATGAGTTATGTTAATATAATATTATATATACGTATATTATAATATACGAGTATTTATTAATGAGAATAAAAATAAAAAACATACTTTTATGAGGACACAGACCATGGTAGTATTATTTTATGCATATTATAATACAAAATTAAACACAGAATTTATTTTATTTTTATTTTTACTCAATAATGCCCACCCCCAATATACATATTTATTTAAATTAAATCATTCGTTGACCTTTACGAAAACAAATAAAGAAATAACACATTACCACAGGGAATGCTTTTGACTTTATGATCCATAAAAAATATTCATTTTTTTTCCAATATAATTACAATTTATATAGACAAGTTTTTCATCTGAAAAAGAATACATTTTTCCGCTAATTTATTTTCAGAATTTCAACGGCATCCGATAATAAATGAAAAATTATTTCTCGCTCTAACAATGACTGGACTGACATAACACAATACGAGAGTAATCAAAGAAATGGGGTTGCCACAGATAAATCTGTCATAGTGTAATCGCCAAACCAAACAAACATTCGATGACAATCGATTAAACCATTGATTGTCATATAAAGCTTAAAATTAAGAAAATGAGAGAGAAAAATCTGGTATAAAACACTCACTCACAAGACTTTCCTTTTATTCCTGTTATTACAATATATAATTATGTTATTACAATATATAATTATGTTATATACATTACAAAGTTAATATATAATTTATAAAATGACAAATTAAAAAAAAAAAAAAAGTCAATCTATTTTTACTTTCTCTTACTCCTAGTAAGAGGGAAGTATTGTAATCGTGTCAAATTTTCGATATTAAGTTTTCATCGGAAATATCCATTTTGAGGTCCCTTAGTCCAAAAAAGTGCTTTTTAGTAAATGGTGTGTATGTGTGTATGTACGTAAGTGAACAGCATAGCTCAAAAATGAAAAACCGTAGAAAGTTGAAACTTGATATTCCGTTTAGGTATCACCATGGGATCTGACAACAGTACGTTATCTGTCAAAATTTCTCAACCGGAAGTAACACTTTACTAGTTGTTTTTTTATACGTTTTTGCGATTTTCTCAAAAATGGCTACGATGATTTTCTTTAAACTAGGTATATCAACTACACATACAAAGAGCTACAACTTTTATTTAAAAACATTTCTCTGGAAAAATTCATGCCCTAGCACACTTTTAGGGCAGGGTTGGGGTTATGTTTTCCACTAAAGTGCCTATCATAGTTGATTATACAATTCTATCAACTAAACAAAATTAATTAGATGACCTAAATAGATGGCCAAAAATTACGTGGTTTTAAGAAAATTAGTAAACCGGAACTACGCTTTTACTGAACAGATTTTTTTTTTTTTCAGTTTCTGGCGAATTTCATTAAATTTGTCACAATAAGTCAATTTGTCAATTTTAATTTTGAGAACTGGAGTAAGAGAAAGTTGTGTGAGCGTTTCACAACAGAGTCTAATTTAAAGGAATCGTTGAAGTCTTTCTCGTCGAGTTAATGTTCCAAAAAAAAATTCAAATTCCTATTGCCTAAACTATAAACTCTCACTTCCATCCAATTAACAGATTTACTTCAAATTTGGAATTCCTAGCAATGCTTCTAATTATTATGTTTATATTGTAGAAAAGGTAGAACCATACACTGAAATTGAAATAGTATTTTAGTGGTATGCTTAACGTTAAAAAGACATTCCCTAAAGTTGCTCTTCCGGTTTATGGATACGGAAAAGCAAGTTTGAACCTGCTGCGACATTTTGTTTTTGAGATATTTTATTCACCTACAAACATAGTGTAACGCAGACAGTAGTGCCATCTAGAAGAGGAAGTAGAAACCTCATGTTTTCTTAGTGGTCGCTAGGAAGCGCTGGCGACGCGCTCTAGTTATTTCTGGAAGAATTGAGAAGATTCTCCACCGATATAAATAGTGGGACAACAGAGAGTCTGAAAGAGTTTTCTAGTTAAACACGAAGTGTACGTTTGTGGAAAGTGTATAAAAAGTGAACAAAGTGAACTTGGTTTATACTGTGAAGTAATTATTATTAAGTGTTGTATTTTGTAATTCATTGTGTACAACAATAAATTGGTGTTTTCTTTATTGAAGTTTAGAATATTTTATCTATACGAACCCACTTAAAACTAGTTGCAGTAGCTAGTTTAGAGGGAACAACGGTACAATATATTCGCGAAAAACATTTTTTTTCGTACTCAGAGGATCTGCAAACATTATGTTGCCGATAAAAACTCAATTGCGATATATTTGACACGATCGCAATACTTCCTCTTACCCGGTAAGGAGAAAGAGAAAGTAATAAGGAACAGAATAATCTATGTGTGTGGTTTGAATTATGTTTTTAATAAAACAAAAAATGTTATAAAAAAGAAAAATGAAAATATAAATAAAACTAAGTGAAAAATAAATTAAACTTGAGAAAATAAAAAAGAAAGAAAAAGACAAAGAATTTATATAATATCTCATCATGTATGGTGTCAGGGCTTTCTTTTAGGTGGTATGTATTCTCCTATTTTGTCTTGGCTTGAAGGTAAAATGACGTATATTATTCTGATATAATTTATTTTTTTCGTTATGAAAAAATAAATAAAACAATTTATCTACTTTTTTATAGGTATTATTATTATTATTATAAAAAAAAAAATAGGATAACTTTAGTGTTCACACATACATACACACACACACACACACACACACACAAACTGACATACAAACACACGCACACACACGTGTTGACAGTAGACGAAAAGCTTGTGACAACAGTGATGAGATGGAGAATTGAAATGACACCTCTTGACATGATGGCGAGCTGCAGCAAGACTTCGTCGTGAGGCTGTGTATGTGTCAACTACAAGTGACATCTTGCTTTCACACCACTAACGCCTCACTCACTCCTTCACCACCACCCCTTACCCCCCACATTGAGCATCATGTTTATACTTCCCCTCTGTCCCCATTATTACTTCCTAGTAGTCATGTTCTTGTTTTTTCTAGCAATCACTAGACCATATCATAGAGATTTTTCTCTTACATCTTTCTTAATATTTTTTTGTTGACTTTCTTTGTATTTCCTTTTCATTTCAACTATGATTACTCGACAAACATGAAACACTTGGTACGCTTCACCCTTAATCCATATTTGTTTGATTTATTTTTAGTTTTGCTGGGAAGGCAGGAGTTGCTTTTTTTTTTTTTAAATAAAGTGTTTTATTTCCAAACCCTACTTTTTTAACCTACCATAACAATAATACTGACGAGTGTTACAAGTTATCAGAAATTTATATTACGCAAAATTTAAAAAAAAAATTTATTAATGAATAAAATTTGGTAATTTTTATTCATGACTGGACGGAATAATCAGTTTAATATGTGGGTGTGGGACTGCCGGCAATGCTGGACAACATCTGGTAAATAATAATGCATACATTTGATTTCCTCTATTATTTATTTTAATATCATATCACCAATTTACAGTTTGCTGCCAACCTTCATTATATATTTCAATTTACTTACATATTTTCTTGGATTAACCTTGGTTGTATTTCACATTTATTTGTGTACTAGCTTTTCCCAAAGAGGCCTCTTTGTCACGAAAAGAAGACAAAGGTGTTCGTGCTGAGGAGAAAAGTGCCAGTCCATCGCCCGCAACATTACATAGTTGGTTACTCTACATCTTAAAAGGTGTTTGTATCTGCTCGGACAGCCAGGCTGCGTTGAAGGCGCTTAATTCATGTGTCTTCACTTCCAGATTGGTGTTGGAATGTTCTAAAAGACTGGAAGATCTTTCTTCATTAAAGGATGTGCTTCTGGTCTGGGTTCCAGGTCATATGGGAATTTTTGGTAATGAAGAGGTGGATAGGTTTGCCAAATTAGGTGCCTCTCTCCCTTTCATTGGTCCAGAGCCTGCTGTTGGTGTGTCTTCTGGCACATGTTTGTCGGGCTTTCAGACATGGATGATCTCGCAGCACTCATCCTTATGGATGAGTGCAGTGGGTTGTCGGCAGTCTAAAATGCTCATTGGGGGCCCGGACGGAGCTTTGAGTAGCGGGGTCCGATGTCTTTCACGGACCTCCCTCAGACATCTGGTTGGATTCCTCACTGGGCATTGTGGTTTAAGGAGACATCTTCTATATAATGGGACTCGTGCCTGACCCCTTTTGTAGAGTTTGTGAGACTGAGGAGGAAACACCCATGCATCTGATGACGAATTGTTTATGAAAACCTAAAATTCTATGTGAGGAGATTAGGTTTAGGACCTTCGGCCGGAATAGGATATCGGTAGAGGATCTTAAGCTGCGTCCTTTTAAGGTTTTGGTCCGATTTGTTCGGTCTGTGGTGAAACTTAGATGGTCAAAACCTGGGCCTGGATTTTCGTCTAGTCCCAGTGGTTGTTATTCTTTAGGGGTATCTATATGGGCCCTGGGAGGCTTTGAATAGCGTAGGGTTTGCCCTCCCCTTTTGTGAATAATAATAATAATAATGCTCTACATCTTTGGAGCAGGAAACAGCTTCCAATATCTCGGTTCTGCAATAAACGAAAATGTGGAAGAGAATGAGGAGATAAGGAAGAAAGAGGATAAGGAAAAGGATCCTTGCTGGGAATAGAGCGTATTTTGCGCTTGCCAGAGTCCTGAAAAGCCGGCTCGTAACCCGCTCCTCCAAGAAAAGATCTACAAAACCCTTATAAGGCCAGTCTTCACTTACGCCTCTGAAACATGAACGCTCAATAATCGTCAGCAAATATGTTGGACCGGTTTGAGCGAAAAGTGTTGAGACGAATATGTGAGAACGGCGTCTGGCGTAGAAGGAAAAATAAGGAATTAAATGACCTTTACAAAGATGTAAACCTGTCAGCGCAGATAAGAATTCAGCGGCTGAGAAGGCCTGGACACCTCCTGAGGACGGAAGACTGCAGAATTGCAAAAAAGATATACGAGGAATCACCTGATGGAGTAAGGCCAAGCGGACGTCCCAAGAATAGATGGAAAGACAGCGTGCGGAGAGACAAAAGAAAGTTAAACATAAGTGTGACGCACGCCCGGGATAGAGAGAGATGGTTGGCGATTGTCAAGGAGGCCAAGGGCAGCTACATGCGCCTATTGCGCCAATAGAAGAAGAAGACAAGCTTTTGACTGTCCATAAACTTTGTATTGCCTTTCTTTAAAAATTTATCTATTCTTATTTAGTACAGTTTACTCCTGAAGTAACTTATCCCCCCCCCAAATAATAAAAATGACTTAATAACTGAGCATACTAATTAAATGACTTGAAAATGAACTAAGCATGCTTAACACAACTAAAATAAAGTATTCTTCAAAACATGCTATCTATTATACACTATTCTAATGTCTAATCATAATTTATAATAATTCCATTTTGTCATGAAATACACACACACACACACACATAGTAACATAACCTTATAACCTCCCGCATATATATACAACCAACAAGTGTGAGTGTATAACAGAAACATTACGTTGAAGTGAACTCTCTACACGAACTTAGTGAATTTGCCATGACAATGGATGAAAATCTGAAATCGGTCAGCAACAAAATCAATATGCACGCTACGACGGATAAAATAACCAGATGCAATCAGTTTAATATTTATTCAATTATTTATAAATTGCGCACAAATTGTTTTATTAATTAATCGAGTATCAATCATTTTTTGTTTTTTTAATTACCAAAAAAATCTTACACGACTTTTTACTTTTCTCTTATTGCTGACAAGAGAGAGGGAAGTATTACGATCATGTCAGAATTTTTTGTTATAGAGTTTTCACCGAATATTAACGTTTCAAGGTGTTGTAGAGTCAGAAAAAGTGTATTTTAGAAATTGATTAATATAGAAAATTCAAACTTAATATTTAGATTAAATACTCTAGCCTGACATTAATAAGATTGTGAACAAAATCGGTCAACCGGAAGTAACAACACTCTACTGAATGAATTTTTTCAGTTTTTTGTCGATTTTTTTTTTTTTTTTTAACTTGAAATACGAACTATACACATTTCCGATTTTTACTTTTTAACTTTTATTTGAAACAAAACACAATTTTTTGGGGAAACTCATTTAAGAGGGAATTTTTGATGGGTCATGTTTTCCTTTTAAGTGTTATTTTTTTCTTTTTTTAATTGGTTTATTGAATATTTACAACTACATAAATAAACATGTAACAAGTAAATAGGCTAATAAAAGTACGAAACAATGACGTGACGGTTATGAATAGTAGTTATCCAGTGACAACTACCATTAGTCACCCAGAAGGTCGCGGGGCCAACGACGTTTCAATCGCCTTGTAGGATTGCCTGGAAGTGTGGTGGAGGAGAGGGTTTGGGAGAGAGGATTGGGATGAAGGGGGAGTCTGCTGTGGAATTTCTTGTATCGGAGCTTTGCTAAATCGTGGACAAAAGGAATCTTCAGATCTGTGTGGATTGTATGGTTGGAAACATAATAAGGAGCATCGACTATGCGTCGGAGTATTTTGGACTGCAGAGTTTGTATTCTGTTGAGGTTAGTACGTTTTGTGGTTCCGTAGAGTTCTAGTCCGTACATTGGTGCGAATAGTGAAGTATGAGTCGTCTTTTATTCTGTAGAGTGAGTTTGGAGCGCTTGTCAAGGAGTCTAGCAAGTAGTCTGAAGCGGTTGTTGAGGGAAGTCCGTTTAAGTCTGGTGTGTGGGTTCCAGGTTAGTCGCTTGTCTAGGAACATACCGAGATAACGAACGTGGTCTGCCGGAGGGATAGGAGTGCTGAATGGGAAAACTGGAGGAAGAATTTTTTTGTTAAAGGTGAACACAATATAATAAGATTTGTTAGGGTTGATTTTTATTCTGGATTTTGTTAACCAGGACTCGAGTGATTGGAGATGGGCTTGAAGGGAACGTTGAGCGATTACGGGATCATTATGAGAGGAAAGGATTGCGGTGTCGTCGGCATAAGTATAAATGGTTGTGTTAAGGATGCTCGGGGACATCAGCAGTATATAAGGTATAAAGGATAGGTGCCACGATGCTGCCTTGAGGCACACCGGCTAGGATGGGATAAGTTAGGGAAGTAGAAGATCCTTGGGTGACTTGATAGGCACGTTATTATTTTTTTTTTCACATTATTATATCATTCTATCATCTATAATAATATTAATTACAATGAAATGTGATGCTAAAATTCTGCATTTGAAGAACTTTGGTTCAACAAAAGTGCAACTTTACTAAACAGTAGTTTTTTAACGACTTTCTCCATAAAGACATTTGAATGAATTTAAATTAAACTTGTTATATATTAACTATAAAAATACAGAGAGTCATTTTTGTTTGAATTCCTTTTCCGAGTAAATTCATTTACGCCATGTTTCGAGGAAGAAGTAATGTTATATGGCTTTTCCCTCAAAAATATTTATATCAAGTTTAGATTCTGCCATTCATGTATCATGATGACAACTACATATCTAGTAAGAAGTATACATATGTTAGAACAGAATTAGTCAATTATAACTACGTAAATTGCAATATGAGAAAGATTTACATTAAACTTGTCCTAACGTAGATTAGAAACGTGGGGGGGAGGGCCTCATTCCACTGCGACCTACAATACGAGATATGAGGTCTATTGTGGATCCCCTGAAATTATAGTACATCCCTCAGCTTCGCCCTCTTAATCAGGCCTAGCAAAGCAGAGAGTGGCTTCTCCGCAATGAAGCTCATGGCTTCGGGATTACTTGTCCCCAGTTGTAGAAACTTTGTTCTCTTTAGGCCGGCACACTCACAAAGGATGTGTACCGTGGTTTCTGTCTCAGCCTTGCAGAACCGGCATACCGCGTTATCTGCAAGTAGTAATTTGTGCATGTGCCTATTCAGCCTGCAATGCCCTGTTATAGTAGACCCACTATTAACCTTATATCCCTTCGGCTATGGCTCAGTAGATAGATGCCTGGTGAATTTGGGCAAATGTTTTTTAATGAAGAGTTTGGCTTTGTCTCTGTGTCCTAACGTAAATCTAAAGGTATTGAAAAATTCTAAAAAAATTGCATTGATGCATTCATTGATTCCTGATTCGCAATTAGAATAATAGTGTCAGAGACATTTTAGCAGGGTATAGCCTGCTTCATTTTGTGGTCATCGACCGGTTTCGGGCGTTCGCCCATCTTCAGGATGCGTTTTTTCAGACAGTGTGACAACACAGACTTGCACAGAGCAAACTCAGTTTCACACAGTTACTGTAACTCAGTTTACGCAGTTGCTACAGTTTACACACTGAGTTTGCTCTGTGCAATTCTGTGTTGTCACACTGTCTGAAAAACGCATCCTGAAGATGGGCGAACGCCCGAAACCGGTCAATGACCACAAAATGAAGCAGGCAACGACGGAAAATGTCTCTGACGCTCTCCAGCTCTGCGGAATCAACCACCACAACTAGAATAATAGTGATTACTTTAATTATGGTAAAGAAACATTATAAGTGAAATATAATATATATTTATCATAGCACAATTTATGTATATAATTAAAATATTAAAAAGTGAAAAAAAAAAAAAAAAAAAAATCATGTGGATCTTAAAAGAGCCTTTCTAACGCTTTTTAATCTAAATATACTATGTGCTTTTAGAAAATACACATAAAAATGTTTGAAATAATAAATCACATGGTCAAAACAGGTATGTGTGTACGTACGTCATGCGATGGTAAATTAAATAAAATATTAAGCGGTGACATTTCCATTTCATTTCATTTTACGCATCTAGGGCATATATATATGGGGGGTGGTGTTGTCGTTCCACACTCAACAGGGGTTAGTACCCCCTCTATATAATATCTGGATGTCCATATTTTATTTTAATCTTCTTCTACTTTAAAGAACCAAAAATTAATTATAAAATTGAATTTTTATTAGTTAAATATTGGAAATTTTCCGCTCTAGGAGTTTCACAGTCTACACTTAGAAATTTATTGGTTAATAGTTTTAAGTACCCTGTAGTTAATGGGAAGTTCTTTATTGCAAGAAATAAATACGTGGAGCGCTTGTGTACAATTTATTATTAATACAATAATTAATGAAAGAAAGAAAACGTAAAGAAATAACCGATAAAAATTTGTTATTTACTTTCGACGACTTTTTTTTTTGTGCAACAATTTCAAAATTTAATTTTCACCGGAAATTACATGTTTTTAGGTCGCCCCATGAATTCGAAAAAGCAGTGTTCAGAAATTTCGTTAAGTAGCTACCAAAGAGAATGCGTCACTGGAAAACCGGTTGAGCGGAAGTACTCTTTACTGAATAGTTTTTTTTTTTTTTTTTTTTTTTTTACGATCTTCTTGAAACTCGTAATTTTCGCCATGTATTTATTTCTAATTAATTTTGTTTGGATGATAGAATTGTATAATCAACTATGATAGCACTTTAGAAAAAAACATAACCCCTCCACCACCCTAAAAGGGCCCTTAAATGAATTTTCCCAGAAGAAATGTTTTAATTAAAAGTTGTACATCTTTTTAAGCGTAGCTTATTTCCAAAGTTTCCGAAGAAAATCGTCAGAGCCATTTTTGAGAAAATCGCGAAAAAGAGAAAAAAATCATTTAGTAAATTGGTAAAGTAAACGTACTTCCGATCATCCGATTTTTTTTTTTCAAACTCGGAATTTCCTACAACACAACTAATTCTAATTAACAATATTTAGATGACAGAATTGTCTAATAAACTGAAATAGCTACTTTAGAGGAAACCGTAACCCCACCCCTCCCCCAAAAGTACCCTTAAATGCAATTTTTCGGAGAAATGTTTCAAATAAAAGTTGTAGCTCATGTATGTGTAGTTGATGAGGCTAGTTTCAAAAAAATTCGTTGGAGCCATTTTTGAGAAAATCGCAAAAAATTAAAAAAATTAAATAGTAAAGTGGTACTTCCGGTTGAGGAATTTTGACGTATAACGTACTGTCAGATCCCATGGTGATACCTAAACGGAATATCAAGTTTGAACATTCTACGGTTTTTCGTTTTTGAGGTATGCTGTTTACATACATACATACATACATACACATACACACACACCATTGGGTAAAAACCACTTTTTTGGACTCAGGGGACCTCAAAACGGATATTTCCGATGAAAACTCGATATTGAAAATTTGACACGATTACCATATATTTCCTTTTTCTCTTACTAGAATTAAGAGAAAGTAAAGAAAATAAAAAAATTTTAGCGATGTTTTGTATGGGTCTTTTGTGAACAAATATCTCAAAAACAAACGTTTTAACGAAAAATATTTGAAACAACGTTTTAAGATTTACATTTGTTATATAGAAGTTAAAGAAAAAATAATGGAATACTTTTTGAGAAAATTCCAAAAACCCAGAAACTTATTTAGTAAAATCGTACTTCCGGTTAACCAATTTCACCAAAAATCCAGTTTCCTGGAAAAAAAATTGTTGAACTAAAGTCGCATTTCCGGTTGATGGAATTTGAACGAAACTTTTGTATATGAAATGCAATGATGTTTATCTAAATTGGAATACGAAAATTGTGTTTCCAGAATTATTTCATTCATACATATATACATACATACGCGCACATTACGGACGGCGGTAGCAATTACTTCCTTCCCCCCTTATTGCAATAAAGAAATTAAAAAATTAAAAATAGATGAAAAACTAACAAAAACACAAAAACTACTATTTTATTTATATAGATTTCTCAGTTAAGCTTTTAGCCTAGATTAGATTGTGTGAATAATTTATATGAACTATTTCTTCAAAGTTTGCTATGTTTGAATTCGAAGTTAATATATTAAAAATTTAAAATAACATTGGCATTTAAGTTTAGAAGTATTTCCTTGTTAATGAATATATTATTCATTTTTCAATTTACATTTTTTTTTTTCTGCCTCCGATTATTCAATATTCAATATCTTTATAAGCAATCAAAACCTAAAACTGTACAACAGAGAGTCAAACTAAAACGTACTCATCTGATTAAACTAAGAAATTTGAGATTTTTATGATTGGAAAGCTATTTCAGCATATGCTAGTATGAAAAAACTAATTTTTTTAATATTTTGCAATCCAAACTACGGATAGATAGCCTTTTCTCTATTCCCTTAACACTCGCCTTGATTACCTTGATGAATCTCCTTAAATATCTGGTATTTTATCCGTCGTAGCATGCATATTGATTATGTTCCTGACCGGTTTCGGATTTTCATCCATCGTCAGAGCAAATTCATCAAGTTCGTGTAGAGAATTCACATACAAGTACGAGGCATGTCCAGAATGTAAGTGTACTTACTGAGGCTCTCACGGCCGGAGGGATTTTGTTTTCGACATATTGGCTACACTGTCGTGTAGCCTGATTCCTCCCCTCCGCAACGAGACCGGTTCGAGGTCATTAGTTGAGAACTGTCGTCGCGACAATTCGTTTCATGGAAAATGTCAATCCAATCTCCCGCCAAGTGTGAAATATTCAAGGTCGGGCAAGAGTTTTTGAGACGCTACAAACTCCATGGAGATGAATTTCTCCGCTCCATCATTACTGGAGATGAAACTTGTGGGTTGCACACTACACACCTGAAACCAAAAGGCAGTCTCAACAGTGGCGTCACACCTCTTCACCCTCCGCCAAAAAGTTCAAAACCACAATTTCAGCCAAGAAAATCATGGTATCCGTGTTTTGTGACTGTCAAGGCATAATTTTAATTGAATATATGCCTCAAGGGGAGACCATCAACTTTGCAAGATACTGTGAGATCCTAAAAAAATTGCGGAGGGCGATTCAGAACAAAAGGGGAGGCATGCTGACAAAGGGAGTCTGCCTGCTGCACGACAATGCCAGACCACATACTGCTTGCCTCGTTTAAATGGGATGTCCTGAACCATCCCGCGCATTCCCCTGACCTAGCACCTTCAGATTACTATCTCTTTACCTCCCTGAAGCTGCACATGGGTGGAAAAAGGTTTTCAACCGACGAGGAGGTGAAGGGGAGGTGGAGAAGTGGACGAAGGGGTTGGCGGGAAACTACTTCGAGGAAGGCATCAAAAAATTAATATCCCGGTTCACCACCTGCATTGAGAGGAATGGTGACTATGTCGAAAAACAGCTTACATATGTACTAATGTAACCAGGTAATTTTTTTGTTCAAATAAAAATTTTTGTAACCTACAAAAATTCAATACACTTACTTACTGGACATACCTCGTAATTACTTGTACAAGCTTTTGACTGTCCATAAACTTTGTATTGCCTTTCTTTAAAATTTATCTATTGTTATTAGTACGGTTTACTCCTGAAATTACTTATCGCCCCTCCTAATAAAAATGAATTAATAAAACACTGAACTTAGTTAACAACACTATTAAAATTTAGTAGTGGAGTATTCTTCAAAACACAGTATTTATTATACACTATTTTCTAATGTCTAATCATAATCTATGATAATTCCACTTTGTCATGAAACACACACACACATAGTAACATAACCTTATAACCTCCCCACATATATATAACGAACAAGTGTGAGTGTAACAGAAACAGTACGTTGAAGTGAATTTTCTATACGAACTTGGTGAATTTGCTAAGACGATGGATGAAAATCCGAAACCGGTCAGGTACATAATCAATAAGCATGCTACGATAGATAAAATACCACATGTTATCTAGTATTGCGGACCCATGCACATTTTCAACAATCTCCTCAAAGGTTAATCTAAAATTTCTTTGGTGTCGCAGGGGATCGACACACAAATTGCGGGCGATTTTTTTGGTGAATACGGTTTTCTTCACTTCTATGTTTTGTTTTTTTAAATTCAAGGTGCGTCAACATCTAAGTCATTGGCACCCGGAGCTTTCTCAGTGCACTGCGGGCACCGGACATTGTTCTCTCATTACAGACAACACTGTCCATCACGGACAATAAGCTGTAGAGGCTCCTAGGAAGAAAAAATCTAATGGTAGCACAGCTGGACTGGTACCCGGGACCTCCGCATGGGAGTTCAGTACGCCAACCACTTAGCTATTCCCTTCCCTTACTTCTACGCTATTGTTACGAAAATTGTTCTAAAAATTTCCTATAAACATGGTATAGCACTGCATACAAGTATGGCGGCTATAAGTTTTATTTAATACTTCTAGCAACATTGATTTTTGGGTTGGTTCTGGGGTAGCTGCAACGTTTGGCTCCCTTCCTTCCTTTCTTAACTGCCATGCAGTAACTTGTGCAAAAAACATTTGTGACGCATTTGATTTATGTCAAAATTGGTTTACGAAGTTTCGATCAAGTGATTTTTTTTTTTTTGCCTTACTTGACAAACCTCCGATCTTGCAGGCCTTCGAAAGTTATAATGACATTTTAAAACAAAAATAAAAGTAAATCCACAGCAAATTGCCCGGGAACTAAACGTTGACCATGCAACTTTATTAGACCATTTACACTAACTAAATTTTGTTTCTAAACTCAATGTTTGGGGTACTACCCCATGAATTAAACCACACTCGATGCAATTATAAGACCTGCAGTTCGCTTCTTAATCGACTTCATAATGAATAATTTTTTTTTACATAGAACTCTAACTGGGGACGAATAGTGAATGATATTGTACAATAATGTAATCAGAAGAATACACTGTAGCCATCCAGGGGGGTAATCCATCTTCTAATCATTGTAAACCGAATTTACACCAAAAAATTGATTATGCTGGGTTGTTGGTGGGACATTCAAGGTGTCTTTGATTATGACCTTGTTACAACTGATGAAAAAAATCACTAGTAAAAGGTTATTGTGCTCAACGAATTCGTTTAAAAGAAGCACACGGAAAAAGACCCGCTTTAGTCAATAGAAAAGGAACAGTGTTTCACCAGGATAACGCTAGACCTCAGGTAGCATTTTTTTTAAGGGGATATGCACTGCGTTCCCCTCCGGTGCACCGCCGGCCTCCGAGCAGTGAGCTCTAGTATAGCCAATACTGCCAACATCACAGGACAGTGAGCTGTAGAGGCTCCTAGGAAGAGAAAATCTAGGGGGAGCCTGCTGGATTCGAGCCCGGGACCTCCCGCATTGCTAGTCCAGCGCGCTACACTGAGCTAATCCCTTTCCTTCACATAGCATTAAACATAATCGAAATTTTCAAAAACCCAATTCAAAAACCGAAATTTTGATTGGGAAATTCTTATACATTCTCCATATTTGCCAGAACCAGATTCTTATCTTTTTCTTATCTCTCCAAAATCATCGATATAAACAGAAAAAAATTAGATCAATTTGAAGATGTAAAAAAAAAATGTACGTATTATTAATGAGTTGTTTGCAGTCAAACCACTGGATTTTTACAGAAATGGTAAAAATTACATTAGTTAATTATAAATAGATTATTTTGATCCATAAAAATGCAGACTCTCCCACCAACCTATTAAATGGCTCCCTATAATCTCTTAGATTCTTAACATTTTCGAAACTAAGTCTCTTTAAAGAGTATCTAGCCTCTGACCCAAAAAAACCCTGAAATGGATGAATCTGCCTAGTTATGAAAAAAAAAATAAACCAACTACGCTTCTTTAATTGTAAACATACATTCATATTCTAGCAGCCTCTTCATTAAGTTTAAAACAGTACAGAATATTTCTATCCAAACAATACAAACTACATAATGAAGATGGCAGAATGTGTAATATGTAAAATAAGTACATATATATACGTATATTGCATTGTTGCTTAGCAACCAAGCCAGTAATGAAATAACAATATTATAACTATGTAGATTATTCAGTTAAATTCGGGGGTTTTGTTTCTGTACAATTGTTTTGTTATTTTGTTTGATAATAAAAGCAAACAGTTACTATTTTAATTATGTTATATACAATTTAAGAGATGCGCTATGGACTTCAGTAATTGATTTAAATGTGTTAATGAAATATTACAATTTTTCTTTTTATATAATTAAGTTTTGCGAATCTAAATAATGTTTGCTCATATAACATGATTGTTATTCTTTATAAAGTCCATATTTTTACACTACGACTATTTCTTAACTTCAATTTAATAAAGATCCATACACGCACAGTATTTATTTTGATTAGTATTTATTGCCCATGATCCAATTAAAGTTGTTAGAATCTAATAATAAAAGGGACAAATAAAAATAATTAATTGCGAAATAAATCTAATATAAAACTTTCTATTAGTCTTACTTTTTTTCCAAATAAGATGGACGAAAATTTCGTTCAATCTCGCAATTGATGCAACAATGCTTTTATGATATGCAATGAAAACTCTACAATATTCGAAATAACAATTTAATAAAATAAAAAAAACTCATTTATCACAACTCCTCCAATACAACACCCTATAATTTTATCTAATTATATTTCAGGAAATAAAGTTCTTTAAAACAGAAATTTATATGCTACAAAATAAAAAAATTAAAAAAGAAAATATTTTTAGCAAAGTTTAGAGAGTTTTATTAATAAAGTGAGTTCTCGTGAATTCTTGACATTGAATTTGTATCAATAGATTACGAGTATGGTTTCAGATCGTCTCTAAATAGGAAAAAAGTATGCTTAGCAAATAGTCTATACGAGTATACATGTGTGTAATGTGTATGTGTGAACACAAGATCCTGAATGTCTATACTGGCTATAATATGTCATATAACTTTGCTAATGCAAAAAAAAAAAAAGTCGCGGGAAGGTCTAAGTTGAATTTCTTATAGGAACTAACAGAGATCCGGGACTCTATCAACCGGAAATGCGACTTTTTGAAAACGTTCCCCAAAGAGTCTCCCTTATTCAATACTACACATATACTCACCTATTAATTTTATTTTTTGAAACAGTTTTCTGGAATATTTTATTTTAGCGAAACATTCTGGAGTATTAGGGTTTTCTTTCGAATTTAGTAAAAATTCCGACTTTTATGAAAATACATCGAAAGTGTCAAGTTGTTGACCTTATTTAAGTTCTTATGGGAATTACTGGAAAAATATAAAGCGTACGAACACTTTACGAAACGTTGTAGTATAGAAATAGCAATTTTTAGCATAGGGATCTCAAAAATGATGTGTTTTTTGGGATGGAAACTGGCGAACAGGAAGTAGGATTAAGTAATGAAAATGAAACTATACTTTGAAACAAATAAGTGTACTGAATTTTTACACCAGGAAACTGGTGGGGGAGCAAATATTGGGGAAAAAAAAAATCGTTGAAGCTGAAAAACTACATTAATAAAATAAAAATAGCACGCCCGGATGACCGACTCTTGAACCTCAATTTTGCGTTCGAGAAAAACCTACTGCTATTTATCTGACCACAAATTCTGATAGGAAAATAACAATTATTCTTCTTCTTCTCATTATTATTATTTGTCTGTGGGGAGGGAACCAAACCTTATGCTATCCAAAGCCCCACTGGGAACATATAGCTACCCCAAGAAAAACAACAACAAACCGGGTTTGTTTGTGTCCAGAACAGATTTCCAGACCCGGGTCTAATCCAACTAATATTCACCGCAATCCGATCAAATCGGACAATAACCTTAAAAGGAAACAGCCTAAGCTTTTCCACAGACATCCTGCTCTGACCAAAGATCCTGAAACTAATTTCCTCACAACCCAAGCAACTTGTCAAAAGATGGATGGGTGTTTCCTCCTCTGCCTCCCAGAATGTATTGAATCCGGCATGGCCCCCATTACGTAAAAATGTCTTCTTCAACCACAATGCCCAGCAAGGGATCCACCAGATGCCTGAGTGAGTTCCCTTGAAAGATACAGCAAAGTATCAGTAATAGCCCTGTCCGGACCCCCCCCCCATTAGTATCTTGGACTGCCGACAACCAACTGTGCTCATCCATAAGGATGAATGCTGTGAAGCTATCCATAACTGGAAGTCTGACAGACACTTACTAGAAGCACTCCAACAGCAGGCTCGGGACCAATGAAAGGGCAAGAGGACCTAATTTGGCAAACCACCTCATTCCCCAAAATTTCCTATATGACCTGGTACCCAGACTAGTGTAATGACATGGCAAAGTCATTGACATCGGCAAAGTACACCAAAGAAATAATTTACAAAAGGTGAAAACAGTGACACTGTTGGCCGCCGACAGCCGCGGTCAACCAAACAAACAACAAAGCCTTTTCATCAATTCTCACATCAAAAGGCAGGCACCGCGATAAGTATGGACTAAATAAGGTCAGAAAACTACGAAGGTCGCACAAGGCCGCACACTAAGCCAGACGTCTTGGTGTGAGTGTGAACAACAGTATGTATAAACTCTATGATATACGACGAGGCACGATTATTATATGATCTACGACCAAACTATACACGAGCGGCAATTCACAGTTATATTCAACTTATCATTCTCGTAGTTGTGAACTTTAGTTCGTTATTTTAACCATTCTAAATTATCAGCTATTTATCTTCTACTTATTATTAAGTATTTTATTATAGTTATTAGTTACCATTTATCACGTTTAAATTATTGTTAAAATACAGTTTATTTTTATATAAAAAACCGTTTAATAATTCGAGCACTAACTTCCAAATCTCTCAAACTAACTTCCGCCCTCTTCAA
Organism: Triatoma infestans; assembly: GCA_011037195.1. Taxonomy (NCBI): domain Eukaryota; kingdom Metazoa; phylum Arthropoda; class Insecta; order Hemiptera; family Reduviidae; genus Triatoma; species Triatoma infestans. The sequence continues at coordinate 67,724 of JAAEAF010013416.1, read as the reverse complement.
GACATCTGCTACTCCAGGAATCACACATCAAACGATTCCATTACATCTAATATCTGAGTCCACTACACTAGAAGCACAACCTTCCAAGAAGAAAGCTCTTCCAGTCTTTTAAAACATTCTAGCACCAACCTCGAAGTGAAGACACTTGAACTCAGCGCTTTCAGCGCAGCTTGACTGTGCTAGCAGATACAACACCTTTTAAGTTAGTGCTACGTACCCTCCCACTCAAGATAAAACAAAGAATAGCATAAACCTCAGTCTGGAAATCTATGATCCATCCCCAAGAGATACCAGAGCATAGATCAAAATAGACCGCAACTCAAGACCTTAAATACTTCTTCTTAATAGTAAGTGAGCAACTGAAAATAACCAGTGACCAGTGTCTCAACTTCGGAGTAATTCTAAATGCATTTTCTCTCTAATATGATTTTTCATTTTTTTTTTTTTAACCAACATTTTCTATTTAATCCGAAAATATTTTGGATTTAAGAAAGTCCCTAGATAATAGGAAAGTTAGAAAGTGCAGAGTGAAAAAATTGAAATAATATTTAGGATTGTTAGGGCTGGAATAATTCTTACTAGAAAATGCAAAGCTGGAAAGTTGATAAAATAAAAATAAGTGGGAGCAGTATACTAAATAAAATAATTTCCCTTAAGGGATATTTCTAGAAAAAGATAAGTCAAACAGGTAATACAATACAGGGACAAAAAAGGAAAATTGAAATTTAAAACAATTTTTCAAGTACTTCTTCCCACTATATTCATCCAGTTCTTAGTATTTAGTATATTTGGATTTTTGATTAATTTTTAGAGAGAGTTTTCCTCGTCTATTGTTTTATTATTCTATTGTTTGTGAATTTGATTCTTTGAATTCATTTTTTTTATAAGGAAAATTTATATTTTATCTTCTCTCTTATCGGGGTTGTTTCCTTTTCATTTAGCACTCTATATCGATCAATATATCGATCGATATACTGTCTGCTGATATCTATTATATTTCCTTTAATTTTTATTTTCCTCAATTATGTAAAAAATATTGCTTCAGAAATAAAATTCTATTTTCTAATTTAAAATTCCTAGAATATTGATACATATTTTCATAAACTTTTTCTTTTTCATTTATTTGAAAATTTTCAACCGCTTATGTAAATCAGCAACAAGTAAATGAGATGACTCACAATGTCGGTAAAAGAGAAATCACATGATTTCCATCCACCCCCCCCCCTTTTCACTTTCCCAATATTTCGTACACTTATAAGAGATCAATCGTCGAGGAGGATATCTAGAATGGATGCAGAGGAAAGTTGATGAATTAATGGATTGTGATGATGGGCGAGACGGAGGTTTTTTTATTTTTCTTATTTTTTTAAAAATTGACCTTCTGGAATTGCAGATTACTCACTCATTCCATATATATTATAGTGATCAAATCTATTAAATTAATATTGCATTATTTTTTTATGTGGTTGTTTACTGTTTTCAACACATGTCTGACACCATTTACTAATAACGTCTGTAGGTTAGTCGGTAATCATTCCTTTTACATCCCAAATTTTATCCGTATCATTGTTGGTATATATACACAATCCAGCAATAAGATCGTTGGCATCAGGACTGTACCTCGCGCCACACCGGCACTCCAGTTTATCTTGTAAGCCTATTCTATACATATGGCTTGGTGTCCTGTTCTTAAGCGATCATTGCTGTATAAAAATGTCGGGGCTCGTTTTCTCTATGCTAGCATGGTCTGATCGGTATGTTAGGTAAACAGCCGAAAAGTAGTCGGGGCTTTGATTTCTTGATTGATTATATTCAATTTGCCATTCTTGATTTTTGATTTTTGGTTTTAAAAAAAAATATTTTGACATCTCCGATGTGGCAAGAATACTTGCAATTTGGTGCTATCATGTATGATAGGTGCTATCATAGCAGGATGTATGATAGGGGCTATCATAAGCAGCCTCCTTAGCTAAACGATCAGCCACTTCATTACCCATTACTGTGAGGCGTGACCCTTTATCCATAAAACATGGATTTTTTTTACGGGAGACAGAATTTATTAAATTAACAAGTTCCAGGAGAATGGAACAGGAGTTCTTTCCTAGCAAATCGCAATTTAGTGACGGTAGCTTTGTTGTCCGATAATATAATTATACTGTCCACTGTGTAACGGCAAGAGACAGAACATAAGCCCGACCGAGAGAAAACGGACTCTCTCTGGTACTCTCTGACTTAAGCAGGCTAGAGTGGGGAGAACCTGTATATAAGCCAGTGAGAGATCTAGACATCTATCTATCAGGTTCAACTATACATCGCATAGTGTCATATCTCTACTCCCACCTCTTATTCCATAAAAATCATTACAAGTCCAGTGCAGTTTGTGTAAACTTATAGCTATATTATAACAGTGTCTTCATATCTCGCCTAATTAGTCTAACCTAATTTCTCTCCTCATCAACTCCATTATAACTGTATCAGTTTGCATGATTTCCGTTGCATACTTTACGGCTTCTTTAACGGCGATAAGTGCCACACTGAAGCTGGACGTGAAATCTTTCAACTTAAATTGAACTTTCTTGTTATAGTGGGGGTCGTAAAAGGCGAAACCCACGCCATTATTGTTATTCGCTCCATCTGTATAAATATACCGTGAATTAGGAAAGTAGAGAGACGGGTGTGAAATTTGCGGTAACGTAGTTGGACAAAGTCACTTATAAATGTAATATGGAGATCAGAATGGATTGTCAGGTTAGAAAACGTAAAACGGAGCATTTGTTATACAACGGAGTATTTTGGATTCTAGAGTTTGGAGGCGGTGGATGTTGGAACGCTTGGTTGAGTCCCATAATTGGAGTCTGTAAATCCAAATTGGTTTTAACAATAGATTGTAGATAACTACTTTGTTATTTAAAGTTAGTTTTGAGCGTCCTGTCCAGTAGTCGCCTTGAGTAGGCTGTAACGTTTTTTTTTTACTTCGTTTCGTTTCAGTCTTGTATATGTGTTCCATGTCAGGCGTTTGTCTACATAGAGTCCTAGATATTTAACTGTATCAACGCATGGTAATAAGATGCGGTTCATATAAACTGGGGGGACAAATGGCACGTCTTACAGTGAACATTACCCTTTTTTATTCTCAATCTGCAAAATCCCTACTCTATGGATTGCAAATGTTGCTGAAGATTTATTTTATTTTATTTAAATACTAGACCTGAAAATACGCGGTTGTTCACAAATTATTTGAATTCTTAAAATTTTGCAAGAACAGGGGAAAAGAAAAGTTAATTCCTCTAAAATGCTACTTCAATTTGGAAAATATGAGACGATATCGCAAATACTTCTCTCTAACAGTAGACATAGAAAATCAAAAGTACACTAATCTCTTTGCAGTTATTATGTGGTTGTTAAAAATATCCATTGTGAAGCCTTCAATTGATCTTCCACCGCCACCATAAAAAAAAAAAAAAAAGAAGGTCTAAATAAATGTACGACTGCAGGTGGTACAAACAGCGCTGAATAACTATACAAACAGTTACAACTCTCAAAATAAGAAGGAAGAAGCGGATAAAGAAGTAAAGCACACTGAAGGTTATTTGCAACAATCACCTGCCGGAAGAACGATCTCTTCTTTTAGTATTTCTGTGGTGGTGAAAGGGTGGGGGTAGTTTTACTGGCGGCGATTAACATTGGTAAAAGAAACCGATATTCTGGTTTACAAAATCTTACCTTAAAAGGGGATTTTTAACTTTGGTATTTCTTTTGAGACGGAAACAACTGGAGAAGTAAGTTTGTGGGCTGCAAAAAAAAATTGGGATAGATAAGAAATAAAACAAGTTTCAAGTACAGCTGGATCTAGTAACAATAATATTGTATTTAGAGATCTGTTTGTCGGTATTATACAAAGAAAACAAGAATATCTATTGGTTTCAAATTTCTTTTGGTTACCAGGATAGAAAATTATACGCTGAATGGTATAATACTCTATATTTTTTTTAAGACTTCTAACTACAGTTAATACAATAACGAAAAATCTGGTGTGAAACACTCACACAACTTTCTCTTACTCCAGTTCTCAAAATTATAGTTGACAAATTTTATAGTTTGTGTACCAAATTTAATGAAATTCGTCTAAAACTGAAAAAAAAAAAGTTCAGTAAAAGCGCACTTCCAGTTTACTAATTTTCTTGAAACACGGAATTTTGGCCAACTATTTATTTCTAATTAATTTTGTTTAGATGATAGAATTGTATAATCAACTATGAATAGCACTTTAGAGAAAAACATAACTCCATCACTCCCCTAAAAGTGCTCTTAAATGAATTTTTCCCAGAGAAATGTTTTAAATAAAAGTTGAAGGTCTTTTTATGTTTAGTTTATATATGATGTTACAAGAAAATTGTAGTAGCCATTTTTGAGAAAATTGTGAAAAAGTGGAAAAAAATCATTTAGTAAAGTTGTAAAGTAATAAACGCACTTCCGGTTTTCCGATTTTTTTTTTTTCAAACTCGGAATTTCAACAACATATTTTATTCTAATTAACATTATTTAGATGACAGAATTTTCCTTCTAATAAACTGAAATAGCACTTTAGATATAACTGCCCTTAAATGAATTTAAATAGAAATTTATAAATAGAAAATTATAATAAATAATTACATTAATGTATAAAATTAAATTGTTTAAACTCGAGAAGCTTATAAATCCCTACTATAGCTGATCAGCGTTAACCAGTCCATTCTATATAAAGACCAAATACATACATACATACATACAATATGGATATACATACTATAGACCAGAGAGATAATTAATTTCGTTTAGAATATATTAAATAATTTCCAAGATATAAATGAATATGTGTAAAAAATTCAGCGAAAAGAAAAGAGAATATTCCTTCGAAAATATATTATTATAAAAAAAAGGCATCTTTTTTTAAAGATAAAATATTTTACGATGATAAAAGAATCAAAATTACAGCATCAACCCATCAACGATGAAAATACTGAAAAGGGCCTTACAAAAAAAAAAAGAAAAAATGAGTACAGAGCTGATATAACGAGTACATACATATATGGGTGGTTAATCTGTGAACTCTTTATTTATAATAACAAAACACACCCCCCACCCATCTAGGAATTAATAATGGTAAAATGTTGTTTGGCCATACAAAAAAACCAAAAATATTCTGAATAAAATTATCTTAAAAAAAAAAAATTAAATTACATTATGCGTTAGATTACTTTATAATAATTTCCAAGAGCAAGCGCTAACTATACTTTCAAAATATTCCAGAATAATTTGTGCGCAATTTGTGTTCAACATGTTTTTCCAATTATATTATGCTAATTTTTTTTTAGGAGAAAATTATGAGTTAATAATACAGGAAGTAATTATAGAAAGAAAATAAGAATGTTAATTTCTTTATTCCAGTAAACTAATTTCATTATTAGTATATTACTTGGTTTATTTAGCAGAAATTACTTAATCCTACTCATAAAACTAATAATAGACTTATTCATAAAAGTTTTATTACATTACAATTGACCAAATTTCTTTAAATTTGGAATATTTTTATTATTCACTTAAATTGAACAAGAAGAAAGCTGATTCACCGGCCCCACCGCAATCTCCACTAAAAACTATTTTCTTAATGAACTATTTTAAAATAAAAGTGATCGATCTAATATATATATATAATGTGTGTGTATGTGTACTAGGAAGGTGTGTGGTTACCACGGTCTTTAATTCCGGCCTTCGCTACCTAAGGCGCTACTAACTGTAGCTTCCCACTTTTTATCACGATGTTGGGTCAAACACCGACTTTGTCATCACACGGGAATCGAACCCTGAATTGCCACTAGACCAATGTAGTGGAAGAAGAAATGCAAAAATAAATAGTTTTGAAAATATTTTAAGTGAAATAATTTTGGCAAAAATAATGTATTTTAGAGTCAGATACTATAATTTAAGGTCATTTCTACTAAAGAGTCAAAAGCACAGGAATACGTTAGGAAAATAACAATGCCACTTGGCCAACTGTTTTGTAAGAGAAAATCCCCCGTTAGAGAGGGCATTCCTTCAGAACAGTCTGCGTTCTGCCTTCTAACAAGGATAGTTTGTTGTAGACACCGAAGCAGAACACTTGTTTTTCGCTCTCTCAGCTACAGTGCATATTAATAAGTTTATAATATCTTGCAAATAACTTGTAGTTATTATTTTATTAGAATATATTTATTGTTAGCAGTGGTGACTACTTTCTTATTTCTGATATTTCTCTTTTAAACAAATATACTTACAAGCCCCTTTTACAAAACCGCTCGTGCTACACAAGCTGCCAGCACACAAACACATAACATCACCAATTACATTACACCAAGCATGAGGACGTGTGCGTACTAAGTATAGACAATTTTATGATTAATCATGGTAGAAGCAATTTTTGAAAATAAAACCTAGTGTGTTGGAAAATTCATTTTTTTGATTTGGAATTCATAAAAAAAACAACAAAAAAATACACACATACTCAATGAACAAAGTCATCCGGTCATCACTTTCAACCTTTTTATGAAACAAATTTCTGACAAATTCAACAAAACACCCAAACAAACAAAACTTATCTTCGTCCGGATTCACGACATTAGTTCATTGTTTAATTTAGAGAGGTTAAAGAAATTAATTTTTTTTATTATTATTGTCATTTAATATTATTTGTATTAATTAAAACATGGGTTTGTAAGGACAATGTAAAATTTGCAGCAAACCTACGAAAAACATTTCAATTTACGCGAGCCCTCTTCAGGGTCATTACATCTTGAAGCCTAGCCTAAATCTAGTAAAAAATATGGTAAACAAATCTTTAAGAACGATTTAAAAGTATTATAAACCTGTTTTTAAGTATTTTTAATAATAAATATAGGGAAGGGATTAGCTCAGTGGTAGTAGCGTGCTAGACTAGCAACGCGGAGATCCCGGGTTCGAATCTATCCGTGCTGCCCTTAGATTTTCTCTTCTTAGGAGACTCTACAGCTCACCTGTCCGGTGATAGATTGTGCTGTCCTGTAACGAGACAACACTGTCCGGAGGGCGGCAGTGCACTGAGAAGGCAACGGGCGCTAATGATCACAGATGTTGAGGCGCCTTAAATTACCAAATAATAATAATAAATATAAGTACTTACACCTGGATTTTTATAGACTGAAATAACAGCACATACCTGAAATTAAAAAGTCATCATTAATACAAATTGTAAGCATACACATTAACAATAATTAAAAAAAAAAAAAAAAAAAAGCATTAAGAATGGATCCTACTGTAAGATTCGAATGCGACGACCAAAATCAAGCGATCAAGATTGATAAGGGAAAAGAGAGAAATATATGAGAAGTACATTCACTATCTGAAAGAGAAATCTTTGGAGAAATTCGGGTATCAATGAGATTTCATTGTGTAGGAGGTTTCATTAGTTTGGCACGAAAGGAGTGCCCCCCCCCCAAATTGACATAAGATTCCATAATGGATTTGGATATCGACTGCAGGGATCTATTCGACTTTGGCCGAGTCCACAATATTTGCCTCCTTCACATTCTGTACCACCATCAATATACATAATAATCCTAAATAATTTGCATCTTTGTGAAGGTGCTGTTCCACTTTAACTTTTTTCTTCTCATCTCCATTAGCTTTCAAGGTGTAACGACTCTGAAGAGGCTCATTGCAATATGGGCGACAAATCGGTTTCTAGCAGCGGTCTCAACCAGGATACTCAAGTGTTTTTTATGAAAAGAGCCGCGGAAACTTCAAAAAGATCATACTACCTCTTGAAGTTCAATTAGGAAATTTATTTAATCGATCACTATTCAAAATTAAAAATATTTTATCTGTACTTATATGGTCAATATAGCTTAAACTTGGAAACACTTTAGTATTAGATGAATACAGATAAATGTTTAATTTACTATCTGTCGGTTAATTTATTTATCTTCAACTTTTATTATTATCATTATTATTATTTCTGAAAGTAATAATATTAAGTTATATTTATCTTTATAATTAATTTATTTATTTTATAATATAATTGTAGTTATTTATAATATAATTATGTATTTTATTTTATCTATTTCTATCTACATAATTCAGTCACGGACTTGTGGAGATTTCATTGTATTTTTATTATTATTGTTTTTTTTTTTATAGTTGTATTTATTTATATATTTTATTATTATTGATTTGCACTTCACACAAAAAGCAAGAAAAGAAAACATACACACGTATATACTACGGACCAACCATCAATGAATTCAAAGAATTATAAATATCAAATAAAAGTGAAAAAAAAAAAATATATTGAAAAAATATAAATGAAAAAATATATTGAAATATTTTCATAGAAAAAAAAATTATTGAAAAAAAATTGTAGCGCGAAGTAATTTCATAATTTTCAATTTCCAATTATTCAAATTACAGAAATTTATCCAATGAAAACTAAATTAAGAAATTCTGAGATAATTATTTTTGTATGAAAATATAGAGAAAGTGAAATAGAACATTAACAGGTTAATTATCTCATCAATGGGGATTATTAAAAATGAAAACATTAAAAAAAACCCACCTTAATTAATAATTAAATATAGTTTAGGGGAAATATCAGATATTGAGAAACAAAGAAGCTTGTTAACAATAAAGTAATGATATAAAAGGTAGACATAAAGATACCGGGTGGTGGGAGGGGGGCGTTATAGGAGATAAAGTTGATTGACTGAATGATTGATAGCTTAGCAGCTAAATGGAAAATATCTAAAGTAGAACATGATAATGATGAAGAGAAGAATACTGTGCAAGATGAAAAGAATGCTGCAATAACTTGAGAGAAAGCTCCTTTTTATACGACTGAAGTGGGACCATGAAAGAGGGGTAGGATTCTATTACTTTTTTCAATGAAACATAGAAAATGTGATGAGAACTCTAAAGGATTTACATCCTACCCTTCTTTATACTTTCTCTAACTCCTAGTAAGAGGAAGTATTGTAATCGTGTCAAATTTTCGATATCGAGTTTTCTCCGGAAAAATCCGTTTTGAGGTTCCCCGAATCCAAAATAGTGGTTTTTAGCAAATGGTCTGTGTGTATGTGTGTGTCGATGTGAACAGCATAGCTCAAAAATGAAAACCGCAGAAAGTTGAAACTTGATATTCCGTTTAGGTATCACCATGGGATCTGACTGTACGTTATCTGTCAATATTCCTCAACAGGAAGTACTACTTAACTAGTGTTTATTTGTTTTTATTTTTTGGGTTTTTCTCAAAAGTGGCTCCGACGATTTTCTTCAAACTTGGTATATCAACTACATATACAAAGAGCTACAACTTTTATTTGAAACATTTCTCTGGGAAAATTCATTTTCATGGGAGGAGGGGTGGGGTTAAGTTTTCATCTAAAGTTTCGGTTTATTGGACAGTTCTGTCATCTAAATAATGTTAATTTTAGAATTGAATATGTTGTTGAAATTCCGAGTTTGAAAAAATCGAATAACCAGAAGTGCATTTACTTTACCAGTTTACTAAATGATTTTTTTCCCCACTTTTTCGCAATTTTCTCAAAAATGGCTACGACGATTTTCTTGAAACTTCTTATATAAACTAAGCATACAAAGATCTACAACTTTTATTTAAAACATTTCTCTGGTAAAATAAATTTAAGGGCACTTTTAGGAGAGGAGGTTGGGTTATGTTTTTCACTAAAGTGCTATCATAGTTGATTATACAATTCTATCTTCCAAAGAAAATTAATTAGAAATATATAGATGGCCAAAATTCCGAGTTTCAAGGAAATTAGTAAACCGGAAGTGCGCTTTTACTGATCAGTTTTCGACGAATTTCATTAAATTTGGTACACAAACTATAAAATATGTCAACTATAATTTTGAGAACTGGAGTAAGAGAAAGTTGTGTGAGTGTTTCACACCAGATTTTTTTTTTTTTTATCTTCTTAGCGAATACAAATAAAACAATAGTCCTCTCAGATAGTTTCAAGGAAACAGTATCCACTTCTCCATAATTTTGAGGAAAAACAATTGTTAGGAAAAGTATTGCAATTGAAATTAAGATGAGATTTTTCGAAATTGAATTTTCACCGGAAATACACATTTTAAGATCTTTCTCGGGGGCTAAAAAAGTGATTTTTAGAAAATAGTCTTTGTGTGTGTGTGTGTGTGTGAAAAGAATATCTCAAAAACGAAAAGTTACAGGAAGCCCAAACTTAGTATTCCGTTTAGGTACTACCACAGCATCAGACACGAATTCCGGTTTCGGCTAAAATCATTTAGCCAGAAGTGCCACTTTACTGAATGGTTTTGTTTCAGTTTTTTGTGATATTCTCGTAAATGGTTCCAACGATTTTCTTTAAACTTAGAATATCAACTACAAATATAAAGAACTACAACTTTTATTTGATAGATTACCCCGGAATAATTCATTTATGGGCATTTTCGGGGAGAGATCGGGTTATCTGGTTCCCTCTAAAGGGCAATTTTAGTTATTAACACAATTCTATCATCTAAATAATATTAATTAAAATTAAATATGTTGTCGAAATTCTGAGATTAAAGAAAATCCGCTGACTGGAAGTGCGTTTTTACTGAGAAATATTTTTCTCATTATTTTCGTGATTTTCTCCCATAAAAATGCCGCCAGTTTTAAACACTAACAAGAATTGTAAATGTAAAGAAAATTTGTCATTTCGCTGAACGAGAAAGTAATGTGAGTGTTTCACGCGTAGGTATTAATTACCCCATCAGCTCTATATTTATGTTAGGACAAAAAAAAAACTGTGTGAAACACTCACACAACTTTCTCTTACTCCAATTCTCAAAATTATAATTGACAAATTTTATAGTTTGTGTACCAAATTTAATGAAATCTGTCGAAAACTGAAAAAAACTGTCCAGTAAAAGCGCACTTCCGGTTTACTAATTTTCTTAAAACTCGGAATTTTGGCCATCTATTAATTTCTAATTAATTTTATTTGGATGATAGAAGAATTATTGTATAATCAACTATGAGAGCATTTTAGAGAAAAACATAACTCCACCCCTCTCCACTAATAGTGCCCTCAAATGAATTTTCCCAGTGAAATGTTGTAAATAAAAGTTGTAGATTTTTGTATGTTTAGTTTATATGGGAAGTTTCAAGAACATCGTCGGAGATATTTTTGAGAAAATTGCGAAAAAGTGAAAAAAAAAAAAAAAAAATCATTTAGTAAAGTGATAATGTAAACGCACTTCCGGTTCTCTGATTTTTTTGAAATTCAGAATTTCTGACTAAAACTGAAACCGCACTTTAGATGAATACCTAACCCCACCCCTCCTCCCATAACTGCCCTTAAATGAATTTTCCCAGAAAAACATTAATAAAAGTTGTAGCTCTTTGTATGTGTAGTTGGTATACCATGTTTGAAGTAAATCGTCGGAGCCAATTTTTGTGAAAATCGCAAAAACGTAAAAAAATTAACAAGTAAAGTGGTACTTCCGGTTGAGGAATTTTGACAGATAACGTAGTGTTAAATGCCATGCTGATACCTAGGCGGAATATCAAGTTTCAATTTTCTACAGTTTTTCATTTTTGAGCTATGCTATTCACATACACACACACACACGGACACGCAGACCGTTTTCTAAAAACCACTTTTTTTGATCTGAGAAAACCTCAAAAAACGGATATTTCCGGTGAAAACTCGTTATTGAAAATTTGACACGATTACAATACTTCCTCTTACTAGGAGAAAGTAAGAGAAAGTAAAAATAAAATGAGAAAAATTCATTGTTTTAAGAGAATTTGTATTTAGAGCATCAAGAGAAAGTCATAGTGAGAGTTTCACTCCAGATTATTCTCCTCCCCCCTCTCCCCCAGTTTTTCGTGATTTTCTCGAAAATGGCCTTAAACAATTTTCTTTAAAACATGCATAAAACATTTCGTTAAATCATTTATCCATGAAAAATCGCTTATTGCATAGTTCTGGGTAGTAGAATTATAACATTAATTTTATCCTCTAAATTCTAGTTCAATATATTTTTACGGTTCTACCACTTGTATAATATCAGGTTCCATTAAAATGCTGAAACTCTCAGTTTGAAAAAAAAATCAATTAAGTGAGGAGTGACTTTATTGGACAGATTTCTGATTTTTCCGGGGATTTCCTCTAAAAAGGGCTTCAACAAATTTCTTTAAATCTGAAGGAATACTAACTGGTTATATATAAACTCCAGTTACTAAAATTTATGTTTGCTAAAATTCAATCACAGTATCGTGTAGAATGTATCTTACACTACAACTTAAGTTTAAAGAGACACTCGAAAACCACTTGTAACTGCATAAAAAAAGCAAATTTTACGGAGCACAAATAAACGTGACTACACACTAACAAATCAGGGTCCAAACTCCAGGTTCTTCTCCATTATGGGAAAGGCAAAACGCAGACATGATAAAAAAAAGAGAAAAACTTAATACTTTTAATAAACTGAAAAACCATTTAATTAGTAAAGACATAAATTCAGTATTAAATTCATCATACAACCCGATTTATCGCTCGATTAATACTCTTCAAGGTTGCGAATCTTATTTAAAATTTAACTTTAATATAACAAAATTAAGACTTGTATCCCAACTTAGAATGGCAAATATGAAACATTGTAATATTTATTTCAAAGGTAAAAAGTATCAATTTCAATTACGATGAGAACTGTAAATTTTGTTTAAACAATAAAAAAAGATGACATATTACATTTCATATTAGAATGTCCGGCGTATTTAATATATAGAAATAAATATTTAAAAAATAAGGTTCCAAATAAAACAGATCAGCTGATACAACTGTTAACAATATAAACAATAGATAAATTAAATAGTTTGTTTGTATATAGCGTACGTAAGTTTAAATATAAGAAATTTATGATTGGTGTTTTTTTACTGAAGAGAGAATATTTATTTTGGTTCTAAGTTGTTTATTTTTATTATTATTATTTATTTTTACTTTCTCTTACTCCTAGCTTAAGAGGAAGTATTGTAATCGTGTCAAATTTTCGATATCGAGTTTTCACCGGAAATATCCGTTTTGAGGTCCCCTGAGTCCAAAAAAGTGGTTTTTAGCGAATGGTCAGTGTGTGTGTGTGTGTGTGTGTGTGTGTGTGTGTGTATGTATGTGAACAGCATAGCTCAAAAACGAAAAATCGTAGAAAGTTCAAACTTGATATTACGTTTAGGTATCACCATGGGATCTGACGGTGCGTTATGTGTCAATATTCCTCAACGGAGTACCACTTTACTAGTTGTTTTTTTTACGTTTTTGCAATTTTCTCAAAAATGGCTCCGAAGATTTTCTTTAAACTTGCTATATCAACTACACATACAAAGAGCTACAACTTTTATTTGAAACATTTCTCCAGGAAAATTCATTGAAGGGCACTTTGGGGGGTGGGGTGGGGTTATTTTTCTCTAAAGTGCTATCACAGTTGATTATACAATTGTATCATCCAAACAAAATTAATTAGAAATAAATACATGGCCAAAATTCCGAGTTTCAAGAAAATTAGTAAACCGGAAGTGCGCTTTTACTGAACAATTTTTCAGTTTTCGACGAATCTTATTAAATTTGGTACACAAACTATAAAAGCTGTCAATTATAATTTGGAGAACTGGAGTAAGAGAAAGTTGTGTGAGTGTTTCACACCAGATTTTTTTTGCTTGTTGTCCTGTTGTATTTTGCTTTGATTTATACATAACAGTTTGCTTTTCTTTTGTACGAAGATTTTACAATTACCTTAATTTCATTTATTTATAGCTGAATTATGATCATGTAATTTGCATAATCTTATTTTATTGTATTTTATTTTTGTCTTTGTTAAGGTCCAAACTTATGGCTATAGGATGTATACCTTATGAGTCAAATAAACATATTCTATTCTATTCTATATAAACTCATTACTTTTAATTAAAATAGTTTAAAACAAAAAAATGTTACGACATTACAGCCTATATATTAACTTTTATTAAAAATACTAATTTTCAAGATAAATTTCTAGCTAGAATTGCAATAATAACTGTAACAGAAGAAGATCGTGTGATTAAATTTGTTTTTTTGTTTCAAAAAAATAATTTTTTGATTTGTTAATTATATCTCTTGAGACATAAATGAATATTATTTCAAAATTTTACGTTGTTAATGAATTTTGTTAATATTTTTATGATCTCGTAATATAAAACATCTACATACGATAAACTTCTACATATAGTTTAAACGCATATATAGACTAGCGAAAGCGGAGAAAATTCATTATTGTACCATTTTGAATTGTTAATTGATTATAGGAACTAATTAGAATCTAATTAGATAGATTAATTTAGACTAATAATAATAAGGTAATAACACTTGCCATATATAGCCGTATAATAATATTTTGTTTACCAAAATGGTCTTAATTTTGGCCTTGTTTATTAAATATTGTTAATTAATTATTATAACTTTTATATTATTATTAATAATAATTCAAATTTATTGATTAATTATTTATTAATTATATTCAAGTTTAATGAAAATCATTACCATAATCATTACGTAAATTTTCGAAAACCTTATGTAACATGTCAAGTCACACTTTCGAGCTGGATCGAGAACATTTATATGTTTGCAACATTTCATTAAATTTTTTCTCAAACTGTTAATTGAATTGGTGGCTAGAATTAAGGTTACAGTGAAATTTAGAAAAAAAAAAAAGAAGTTTTTTTGTGTGGTTCCTTTAAAGTTTAAACAATATGATTTTATAGAGAGATCATCAGCGAAACATATCTCCACTATATCATGATATAGTTTAATAATTATTTATAAATAGCTAATAATAATAATAATAAGGGTACACGCCATTGAATCTGGCACATGAGAGAGCAAACATAGGGACAATGAAGTGCTGTTCACAAATGATGAGAAGCAAAGGAGAATAGAAGAGCATGGCTCTCCTTAGAAGATATCCACACATCATTGACCAATCATTTGTCGACAAAATAGCGTCGCACGCATGGTTGAGGAGAGGTGAGCTCTTTTCCGAGATCGAAGGATTCCTTATTGCTATCCAGGACCAAGTTACCAGCACTAGGAACAACAGAAATTTTGTTTTAGAAAGAATCCCGAAGTGGAGGATGACTGGTGCAGACTTTTGCCTTGATAAACCGGAGACCATTCAGCTTGTATTGGCACAGACTGAGTATCTGCAGCGTCACAATCAGGTAGCTGCCATGATCCATCAAGGCATTGGTGTTAAAAGTTGGATTGCTGGAAGAAAGTGTGTGCCCTACTATAAATATAATCCATCTTCTGTGCTTGAGCCCGATAGGTACACGCTCTATTATGATAGATCGATTATTACAGATAGGTCGATCCCGAACAACAGATCTGATGTAGTGTTGCGGGACAAGCAAATGAAAGTGGAGCATTTGATCGATATTGCTATTCCCGGTGATCACGACATTCAGGATACCCTGAACGAAAAGTTGCGCAAGTGCCCTGGTACTTAAAAGAAGAGATTACCAATATATGGAAACTGGAAAAAGTTTATGTTGTGCCTATAGTCCTCTCAGTAACTGGGATAATTCCACAAGCCCTACATGATAGCATTAAGACCTTAGGGCTAAGACAAGAGATTTTTATCCAGATACAGAAGTCTGTCATTTTAAGATCTTGCAGGTGGTGAGCAAGTTTTTAAGTTGAACAGGTGAGAGTGCTTGATATAAACCCGTACCTCATCTTAAATACCAGCGGAAAAAGCTGAGAATAAAAATAATAGTACCTTTATTCATAGACAAGAATCTTTACAATATAGGCAATAAATATAAAGCGACAATGTAACGGCAAGAGAGAGAACACAAGCCCGACCGAGAGAAAACAGACTCTCTCTGGTACTCTCTGACTTAAGCAGGCTAGAGTGGGGAGAACCTGTATCTAAGCCAGTGAGATCTAGACATCTATCTATCAAATTCAACCATATACATCACATCGTGTCATAACACTACTCTAACCTTTATTCTATAAAATCATTACAAGTCCAGTGCAATTTGTGTAAGCTTATAATTATATATAACAGTGTATTCAGATCTCGTATAATTAATCAATCCCTATTTCTCTCCTCATCATCTCCATTATATTGTAATGGCAAGAGAGAGAACACAAGCCCGATCGAGAGAAAACAGAGACTCTCTGGTACTCTCTGACTTAAGCAGGCTAGAAGTGGGGAGGGAGTATATAAGCCAGTGAGAGATCTAGACATCTATCTATCTATCAGATTCAAACATACATCGCATCGTGTCATAACTCTACTCTAACCCCTTTATTCTATAAAATCATTACAAGTCCAGTGCAGTTTGTGTAAGCTTATATTATATCAGTGTCTTCATATCTCGTCTAATTAATCAATCCAAATTTCTCTCCTCATCAACTCCATTATAGTCAATAATTAAATGATAATTAAAAAATTAAGAATTAAAAGGAAAAAGTAAAAAAAAAAAAACTATTTTACATAAACAAACTGAGAGATATAAAAAAAAATTGAGATAAAAATAAATTACTTTCAAATTAAATAATAAAAAAACATAAAATAATATTTGATCTAAAGTATTGACTGCAGAAAATAGAAAACAACTTAACACTTTAATTTTAAAGACTAATTTATATGCTTTAATTATAAAATCATAATGAGAAGAAAATATAATAAACAAGTTAGAACGATATATTTATATATATATATATATATATAATATATATATATAAAGGTAAATGAAGCAACCATAGAGATTAGGAGAAAAGAAAGAGAAGAGAGAGAAATAAGTAAATTAAAAGAGAATCCTTATGAGAATGTTAAATAAATATATAGAGATAATTGGATATAAACCGTGGATGGCCTCATATATATATTATGTCAGTTTAATATATTTATTTATTAAAAAAAAAAAAAAAATACATATAATATAAACCTTTATGAACTAGGTAGCGTAATTTTGTGAAAAAGTAAACAACATGTTAGAACTTTAAACAACAAAGGAGACAATGTCAGTAAATAACCTTGGAAAAATCTTATTTTTTGTAATATGCCTCTGGTATAAACAAGATTTTTAAAGATGGCATATTTTATTTATATAATTTATGTTATTTTTTTTTTTACCTCTAACATAAATAAGATGGTATATATTTTAAGCTAGAATAAGTCATCAAATGAAGAAACATTTTTATATTTTTTTTTTCAGATTTATCTTATAGTAGGGGGGGGGTAGGCTAGCAAACGTCTTTCACTTAAATTATATTACTCATTATAAACAGGAAAATTTTAGTGTTAAACAGTTTTTTGCCTAGTGTTTATCTTGTTGCAAATATAACAATAATCCTAAACTGTAATATTTTTTTTTTAAATTCGAAATTTTTAATTATTACAAATAATAATAAAGGGGGGAGGGATATGTTGGGTTTATTGGGTCAAAAGACTATTGTATTTAAGACTACGCGTCAGTCAATACTGCTCTCGGGGTGTTCTCAGTGCGTTGCCGGCCTAACGAGTGTTCTCTCGTTACAGACCATACTATCTGTAATAGCACCCATCCACAACAAAGAGAATGCAACCACAGCAGAAAGAAGAGAGGCCCTCTCTGGTTAACAGAGACTACTCTCTGACTTAGGCAGGCTAGAGTGGGAGATCCTATGTATATACTCCAGTGGGAATCTATCTAAAGGGGATTTATCATATACAACCATACAACTGTACACCAGTCATCGCATCGTGTCATATCTCTACTCTCACCATTCATTCTAACATTTTCATTATAAAGTCCAGTGTAGTTAGTGTAAACTTAGCTACATCACAGTCAGCATATCTCGTTCATTTAATCAAACCTAATTTCTCTCCTCAACAACCCTATTATACTGTCCATCACCGGACAGTGAGTGAATTTGTAGAGAGGCTTCTAGGAAGAAAAAATCTAAGGGCAGCAAAGCTGGACTCCAACCCGGGTCCCCCACGTAGAAGTCCAAAACGCTACTTACCTTTTCCCTTCCAATGGGAAAAAGAAGTTAAATGTAACTAAGTAACTAACAGAACCTCTCTAAATATCAATTTTACCAGAGAAATTTTTCACAATAAAATAATAAAAATAATAATTTGTGCATCTAGCATTCTAAAATCTGAAAAATAAAAACTTATTTTCTTTCTACTAATTTTAGCGATGCATAAAATGGACCTTAATTAATTATGTAAGTCAATTGTAACTATTGACTGTTTTCCCCAGAACCCCATTTTCCTGGAAAAGTTTTAAATAAAAATGATAAAGCGTAGTGTTAATATAAAAAAATTAATTGAAGCCATTTTCCAGTAAAAAGAAAAATTGTCCCCCCCCCCCCCGTTAACGAATTTTTTTAACACAAAACACTTCATTTCGGACGCGCTCCTGCATTCGTTTTTGACATATTTTGCTCACAAACACACCTCCCCACCCACACACACACACACACACAAATAAAATATTCACAAAATTTTTCGTCAATAAATTCAATAATAATAACAATTGTATAAACTTTCTCTCAAGTAAAAATAAAAAAACAATTGAAACCTGACAAAATGAGAAATAAAGGAAGAATTAATAACCGACAATATAAAAAAAAAAAAAAATTCTTAACGAATATAAAAAAAATCTGGTGTGAAACACTCACACAACTTTCTCTTACTCCAGTTCTCAAAATTATAATTCAACAAATTTTGTAGTTAGTGTAGTTTCAAATTTAATGAAATTCGTCTGAAAAAAAAAAACTGTTCAGTAAAAGCGCACTTCCAGTTTACTAATTTTCTTGAAACTCGTAATTTTGGCCATCTATTTATTACTAAATAATTTTGTTAGGATGGTAGAATTGTAGAATCAACTATGATAGCACTTAGAAAACTATGATAGCCCCTAAAAGTGCCCTTAAATGAATTTTCCCAAAGAAATGTTTTAAATAAATGTTGTAAATCATTGTAAGTAAGTGTAGTTTATATATGAAGTTTCAAGCAAATCGTCGGAGTCATTTTTGAGAAAATCACGAAAAAGTGAAAAAAAATCATGTCTAAATTGTTAAAATAAACGCACTTCCAGTCATCCGACGTTTTTTCAAACTTGGAATTTAACAACATATTTAATTCTAATTAACATTATTTAGATGACAGAATTGTATAATTAACTGAAATAGCACTTTAGAGGAAGACATAACCTACCCCTCCACCAGAAGTGCCCTTAAATGAATTTCCCGGAGAAATGTTTAAAATAAAGTTGTAATTCTTTGTATGTGTAGTTGATGTACCAAGTTTGAAGAAAATCGTTGGAGCCATTTTTGAGAAATCGCAAAAAAATAAACAAACTTCCTAGTAAAATGTTACTTCCGGTTGAGGAATTTTGACAGATAACGTACTGTCAGATCCCATGGTGATACCTGTGATTGTTATCGAAAATTTGACACGATTACAATACTTCCTCCTCTCACTAGGAGTAAGAGAAAGTAAAAATAATGCATATGAAATGAAAACATAGATATGTAGCTAAAATATATTATGTATTTATAAAATATGATAATTTGTAATTAAATGACAAAAAAATCTTAGTATAATAGGTATAAAACATTTTATTGTACAGCATCGAGCTTTCGACCTGGCAGCCAGGTCATTTACAAGATGTCATAACTAGATTAAAAAAAAACAACATAAGAGGTTACAGTTTGATGATGGGTTATAGCAACCTACAGCTTAGGTTCCCAAACAACATAGCAGATTCCAGTTTGATCATCAAACGGTAAAAACTGCTATGTAGTTTTAATCTATTGTTTCATTTTGAGAATGACCTGGCTGCCAGGTCGAAAGCTCGATACTGCATAATAAGGTGTTTTATACATATTATACAAGGGACTTTGTATCATTTAATTCCAACTATTATGATTTATAAAAGTTTTTAAGTCCAATAAACAAAAAAAAAAGTTATAGTATATATATTTACATTAAAATATAAATATGTATACATACATACAAGAAAATTCTCTAATTTTATAGAGACATTATGTCTTTTATTTATAAACTAGAGATTTACTTATAAGGTAATTTTTTTATTTATATTAAATAATACACAATGTTTCATAAAAGTTATATATTTAATAAGATTAATATTTGTCCGGAGTGTACGTTAGATATAGATAGCACTAAAACCAGGTGAACTTATCTCTAAAGTTGGTAAACATCATCTTGTCATGAGAGTCACACAAGAATGTGGGAGAAAAAAAGAAAAGATACCATGGTGACAGAAATAATTTTTTTTTTTTTAAACTTGATAAGGCAAACTATTTTAAACTATAATTTTCTCAGGCTCATATAAATAAATAAATAAATAAATATTATTTGTTAAAAAATATATATATAAAATACACTTTTGATCTTAAAAGATAAGAGATGGAAAAGTTTTAGTTGGATGGGAATTATTGAAAAATAGAAGTTACAATCATATATGTCTCCTTTATTTTGAGGAAAGTAAACAGTATAAACAGAAATGTAAACATTACCTTCCCACTTGTATTCTACGAAAACTAACTCAATTGTTAAAACTTAACAAGTGAGACAAAGGAGTTGGTAAACAATGGAGTAAATATTTCAAAAATTTCTTTTCTTTTGTTCATATCTAAAAGAAGCACTATCTTATTTATATATTTCTTAAATTTTCTCTTTTACATTGTGAGAACATTATTTACAAAAAACTTGTTTCAAGTTATATGGGATATGATAATATAATGATATGGTGTATGCAGAAATTTTAAATAAGTAGTAAATACACAATGTTCTTAAAACTATACAGGGACAGGAAATCTTGCGAACTTTCTATTTAAATAATGTTGACAAATATATTGTAGAATTAGATAAAAACATGAACACACAACAACCTACGGGAGTCTTTAATGCAAGATTGAGTAAGGCAAAAAAAAAATTAACCTTAGTCCCGTGTCCACCTTTACTAGTAAAAATCGATAATAGTTTCAAATGTTTCAAATAATGGTCTCTATGTAAATATAAAGACAGCATAACATGCCCCTTATTCAGCGAAAAAGATCGCAGAAAGTTCAACAATTATTATTTTTCCGATCTCACTAGATTTTCCGAGAGGAAATTCGTCAACAGAAGTATCATCTTATTCAAAGTTGTTTTTCTTTAATTTTTCTAGAAAATTAACTTTAGACGATTCAGAACGATGCTGGGTGCCGGAGTTAAAAGGGCATTCAAGGAAACAAAGATGAGGATGCCTCACGATCACCCATTTTGGTCCTGAGCCTTTCTGCGACAACTCTTATAAAACCGCCTGTGGAGCCACTGAGAAATGACTTACTACTGGAAACATACATTTTTCTATTGGAAAAATATTGCGGAACAGAAGCGTAAAAAAATTTTTTAGGAATGCCCTTTCAAAGATTCACACAATTTATCTTCTTGGTGAAATGAAAGCAGTGCTATGGAGAATCACTGCCCATGGTCACTGGGCATTGCCTTTTAACGAAGCATCTACATAGAATCTCAACGCGGATTCACCCAGGAAATATGGCTACAAGGACATGGAGAATGTGAGCACTATTAGATAAGATTAGATTAGATTTTGTGGGGAGTCGGCTACCGCCATAGTAACCTCCATGGGTCTAATTATTACCCCCAGCCCTGGCCCTAAACGGATTTTTGGCTGCAGAGGGAAGTCCTAGGTGGTCCGAAGAGCACCCATACTTAGAGCATACTTTCCAGACTTGTCTGTTTGATAAGAGTGAACAGTCCCGAGAGGGGCCCCTGCGTGAAGCTTGCAACGCTAGCCTTTCCTCATCAAAGAGGCGAAACCTCAGCCACACAAGCCTCTCCCACGAACACAGTACATGAAGTGCCGTTTCCTTTTCTTCCTAACAAAACCTACCTAGGCCTATCTCTTGTCAGGCCCATGCGATGCATATGTTTATTGAGCCTAAAGTGGCCTGTGAACAGGCCAACGTCTCCCGGATAGCCATTCAGCCTAGTTGGAGCAGCTCCGCCGTAAACATTGGCGCATAGCTCTTAATGAACTCTGTCGCCCGCTTCTGGCCGGGGGTTTTAATCCACCAATCCTGTGATGGGGATTGTACATCCATCTTCTGATGGCTGTTGTTTTTAGGCACTTTGAAACGCCACAGTGAGGCTCCGATCGTATCAATGGGCCACTGCAGCCCTCCCGGCCTAGGCAATCATGTGAGCACTATGTTGGCGCTTGTAATTTGATACAGAATCCGGGATCGGAGATTTCTCTCGCCTCAGTCCTAACGTTCCTTGATGAAACAGGCGTTGCTTGTTCATGGCCGGGCCAGTGAACATTCTAGCCTTTAAGTAAGGGGCTTGTTCCCTCTGCAAAATGGTACCACGGGATCGTGAGCTATCCCTGCGGAGTTCTGTCTCCGCGCTCATGAGTTGAGGAAAGGTTTCGTAGTGGTCGAGGATTTGCAGTGATGATGGTAGAGTCCCAATGTATCTGTTTTGTGGAAGGAAGCTGGCTGGTTTGCCTTCGGGAATAGTTCCGCCTTCTTCCATTCCCTCACAACAACATGTCTAAAGGGAGGGGATACAATGAACAGGCCAGCCATCTTTCCAGGTCAATATTCAGGAGTACCAATATTCAATTTTTACTCTTCAATACAAGTAAAACGTGTAAATATATATTGTGAGTGCGACAGTTTAAGTGGTGCGTATTTCTTTCTTCTACATCGGAACAAATTCACATTCAACCATTTACATCACCAATATACAAGTAATATCACCAAAAAAAAGATCAAGATCATTCTATGGGCAATTAAATGTGCGATGAAAATTCTAATTTTAGAGACTTTTTTCATTAGAAATTTGAGAAATGCAATGATTAAGAGTGTTTCTCCAGTTTCTTACTTTTACAAGAACATTTTGTTTGTTTTTTTGCCACTTTTAATTATATTAAAAAAAGAAATTGAATTTTATCTATCTGTACTATATTTTTTTTTTAAAGGGAAGAGGCATTCTATATATTCAAATGCACACCAATTTCAAAAAATTCTTTTCATTAATGTCAAGGACTTGCAATAATTCATGGTATTATCCTACACCAGAATTCTGGCTAATTTGTGTTATTATATTAATTTCCATAAATTAATTAACCATGTTTACTTTTTTTATTAATAAAATCGTTGTTAATCAATATGCAAAATAATGGACACTATATAGCTTCTCCATTCATTTAATGTCATTTTTTATTTTCTAAAAGAATGGAACAACGTAAAAAGTGTCGAAATTTAATAAACCAACCTGATACCATAATCACACTGTCTTGTTATTACTAAATATTAAATTGTGTACCATATTAATTAGTGTAATTAATACTCTCCTTAATATTATCAGAGAATGATGATCAACATACCACTGTTATATAATATTTAGGTTTTTATTTATTTATTTTTCTTTATTGTTTGTTTATATATTTTTTTATGGGTAAAATGTTTTATGAATTTTGAACATTTATTTGGAGTAATAATTATTTTTTTCTTTCTTTTTCTAAATTTGATGCGAAATACTCACACGGCTTTATCGATTTCCAAAAATCTTTGAGAAATTTTAAAAGAAATTTCTACCAATACGCAAATGTTGAAAATTTAATTGAAAAAAAAAAATGACCAATAAGAGTGTCCGACTTTTTCTTACTGTGTGGTTGAAGCGTGTAAAAGTAGGAAATATTTTTTAAACTTGTGATTTTTTTATTCAACGTTTAGGTTTAGACTTTTAACATAAATATAACATAAAAATGGTTCTCGGCACATAAATGAATATGGATTACAATGTAGTCTATTAGTCCAGTGTCTCGATAACTCCATAACACTACATTGAAGGACAAGATAAATTCCCTGAATCCCTCTAAAATAAAAATTAGCATTTCAAATTTAAAGAAAATCGTTGGAACCATGGGGAAGATAATTTTTTTTAAAAAATTCCAAAATCTATTGTATCTAAAGTTACACTTCCGGTTGTTACCACTTTTATTACATTCTCTTACTGCTTGCTGTTAAGAGGAAGTATCACGTGAACGTATCAAATTTTCGATATCCAGTTTTCACCGGAAATAGATTGCGATTTTCTTGAATACTACTCAAATAGATTTTCTTAAAACTAATTTTATATCAATTACACATATAAAGAGCTAGAATATTTATTTAAGACATTTCTCTGGGAAAATTCATTTAAAGGGTTTTTTGGGAGGAGTGGTGGGGTTTATGTTTTTCTTTAAAATGCTATTTTAGTTTATCGTAATTTTAGTTTCATTGGAATTAAATATACTATCAAAATTGTGCGCGTAAAGAAAAATCGGTTGACAAAAAGTGCGTTTTTTTTTTAACGGAGCAGTTTTCTTACGATTTTCTTAAAAAACGACTCCATCGATTTTTTTTCTTATTAAACAAAGAATATCAAATACATATATAGTGAGCTACAACTTTTATCTGCAATATTTCTCCAGAAAAATATAATCATTTGAACATTTTCGAGAAAAATCTGGGGGTTATTTATTTATTTTTAGAATTTTTTTTTTTTTTTTAAATTTGATGCGAAATTCTCTCATGGATTTCTTAATTCCAAAAATCTTTCGAGTGATTTTAAAAGAAATACGTAAATTCGCAAATATACAAAAATTTGATAAAAAAAAAAAAAAAATCCGATGTGAAACCCTCACACAAGTTTCTCTCATTCCAGTTCTGAAAATAATAATTGATAAATTTTATAGTTTGTGTACCAAATTTATAGAAATTCGTCGAAAAATGAAAAAACTGTTCAGAAAAGCGCATTTCCGGTTTACTAATTTTCTTGAAACTGAATTCAGCCATCTATTTATTTCTAACTAATTTAGTTTGGATGATAGAATTGAATAATCAACTATGATAGCACTTTAGAGGAAAACTAACCCCACTCCTCCAAAAGTGACCTTAAATGAATTTTCCCAGAGAAATGTTTTAAATAAAGGTGTAGATCTTTGTATGTTTAGTTTATATAGGATGCTTCAAGGAAATCGACTGAGCTATTTTTGAGAAAATTGCGAAAAAGTGAAAAAAAATCATTTGTAAAGTGGTTAAGTAAACGCACTTCCGGTTATCCGACTTTTTTTCAACTTGGAATTTCAACAACAAATTTAATTCTAACTCAGGTTATTTAGATGATAGAATTGTCTAATAAACTGAAATAGCACTTTAGATGAAAATCTAACCCCACCCCTCCCCAAGAAGTGCCCTTAAATGAATTTTCCCGGAGAAATGTTTCAAATAAAAGTTGTATTTGTTAGTATGTGTAGTTTATAGACCAAGTTTGAAAAAAATCGTTGGAGCCATTTTTGAGAAAATCGCAAAAACGTAAAAAAAATCTAGTAAAGTAGTACTTTCGGTTAAGGAATTTTGACAGATGACCCACTGTCGGATCCCATGGTGATAACTAAACGGAATTTCAAGAAAAGTTTTGTGTTTTTTTGCAATAAAAAGTGTTTAATTTAAAAAACTGTATATTTTAAACTACTATAAAACGCATACAAGATAATGTACTGTTCATTTTAAATTATAAAATAACTTTTGATAGTGGCAAGTACAATGCCGAAACGTACGTAAAGAAAAGACAAAATGTTAAATATTAACATTTAAATAAAAAAGATTTTGAAGGGCTGTAAATTGATTCATAGTTTTTTATTGCAAAAAAACACAAAACTTTTCTTAAAGAAGATAATACACAGCCTATATATACATATAAAAAAAAAATCAGGAATATCAAGTTTAAACTTTCTACGATTTTTCGTTTTTGAGCTATGCTGTTCACATACACATATACATACACGCACACACACACCATTTGCTAAAATCCACTTTCTTGGACTCAGTGGTCCTCAAAACGGATATTTCCGGTGAAAACTCAATATCGAAAATTTGACACGATTACAATACTTCCTCTTACTAGGACTAAGAGAAAGTAAACAAATTTTGTGTGAGTGAACTTTTATTTTACAGCGGTTAACACATATAACTTAATACCTCAGTTTAATCGAATTCTTCATGACTGACATCCTGATGATTTATAAACGGAATATCAAGTTTTACCATGGTTTTTCTAATGAGCAATCTATTCAAGCTCGCACGTATCATAAAAAAAAAAAAAAACAATCATAATTGAAGGGATTTCATAACTGTACTTCTGGGAAAAAAGTAAATTTCGAAAATTCGTCAACAGTACATTCTTCTTTGAGGGGTAAGAATAAGTGAAAGGGAATATCTGGGATCTACCAACATTTATAACCCTTACAAAATTAATTAAAAGTCCCTTAATTTAATGTAAAATGGAAATTAATTTATATATAATTACTTAATTCTAGACAAGATAAGATTAACTGTAATTACAATTACTGTTTGTGTTGTATGTTATCAGTAAGGATTAATAACTATAAATCATACATAATAGAAAGGTAATTAAATTGTAATTAAATTTCTCGTTTCTTGTCTTAAGTAAGTATATACTGAGAAAATTATTTTATTTTAAATTATTATTAGATTTAAATTTATATTAAATTATTTTTTATTACTCGCCTCTTTTATTGACAGTAATAGTTTATTATCTTCCTAACAGTTTGGGTTTCCTTTAACAACACTCGACTACTGGCCCAGTCCAGCAAGAGTAAGACAGACCTAATGGAGTATATAACTCCAATCTGAACAAGCATATAGGGATGGCTTTCATAGATTTGGAAAAAAGCCTTCGATTATATAATGGCACGGTGGCCTTATCTATAACTGAATTGAGTGCTTCTCGGATTGAATTTTCCGAGATATTTAATTCACTTTATTAAAAGCTATTTAATCAAATTGAAAATTTAGCGTTACACTCGGTGGTGTAATTTTTGGTGTGAGGTTAATTTGGTATCTGCCCCCAAGGGTCAGTCCTGAGGCCTACACATTTTATTTTTATGAACGAAATAGATTGTAGATTTTTGTAGGGGATTATTTGCACTGCGACTTGAAAGATCTATTTTGCCCCCTTTTGGGCCTTCTCCAAGGCCTCCAAGCAGCGTTCTCTAGCTACAGACAACACTGCCCATCACCGGACAGTGAGTTGTAGAGGCTCCTAGGAAGAAAAAATCTAAGGCCAGCATGTTGGATTCGAACCCGGAACCTCCACGTTACTAGTCCAGCGCACTACTCCTGATCTAATCCCTTCCTTCTCCTTTGGCTTTGGCCAATTAACTAGGGACGGAGACCTTAGTTTGTGTACTGTGTTTGTCCTTGCATGTAAAATGTAGAGTGTATATGTAGTTTAAGTGTATTGTGTACTGTTCTGATGAAATACATAGTACTGAGCTATGGCAACCCGTGGGGTCGCTACTCCCCAAATAACTGCATGCAACAGATACCCCTTGATACCCTTGTGGGATATGAACGAAATATCTAAGCTAACTCAAATCCAGGTGCTCCCTGTTTGCTGACGATATTGCCTTCCTTATATCTTTTTTTTTTTTTAGAACTGATACAATAGCCGAAGAGTTAACAAATACCTCTTCTTGGACAAAAGTTTTAAATATTTCACAAAAATGAAAAATAACGCCTAACAATGCCAAAACGCAAGTAATATTATTTACAAGTAGAAGATCAATTGTACATAGTTTTGTATAAATTTACAACAGTAACTCTATTCCGTGAAGTAAAGAAATTAAGTAACTTGGGATTGGTGTTAGACTTCACCAAACATATAAATAACAGTGACCAATCATTATGCGCGATCTATTTTCACTTTCAAATCATAACTCTAACCTAAACTTTCTTTACGAGAAACTAATTTATTATCAATAAATGCGTCCCGTACTTTTTATATGCAACCCCCGTGTATGTGTGGTAAACACCTGCCTCCACCTGCCTTTGGAAGTTACAATGAGTCCAAAACAAATGCTTAGGATTAGCTGGATCCTATCGTCGATGGGCACCTATAATCTACTTCTGCATGCGGCACTTGATGTTGCCAATATTGATGTGTGTCAATATTTATTTACATTATACCGGAAAAATTTGTAACTTCCTGTGGACACAGTCCTTACCCTCATATAGAAAGTAGTGTAGATTACAGCTTAAGTTCCTTTGATTATAAAAAATATAAGCATAAAAGGTTAAAGTATATTTTGCTTTCATAACTCCGTATACTTAAGATTTTTTTTTAATTTACATTTTCCTTAGCATGTAGATAAATGGTTATGTTTAATTATATAGTTTGTGTAATTAGTAAATTGAAACATCTTTCTTTTGTAACGATGCTTTTATCTTTCATTTTATTTCTCAATTATTTTAATTTTCTAATATAAAAAATATTAATATTAAATAAGACCACTATTTAATCCATGGTTATTCATTTTATAAACAAACTATCTCCCATGACGAAAATATAAAATAACATTAATAAAGAAGTCACTTTTATTAAGAACAAAATGAGTTCATCTCTTCTAGAATAGCTGGAGCTTAGAAAGGATGAGAAACTTAAATTACTAAAGAAGAACAGACATAAAGTTTTAAAAGAAAAACTCTACTAGGAGAAAGGTGAGTGCAAGAGTTTAATGTTTGTCTTTGAGTTTTCCGATTAAACACCGGCCGGAGAAAACTAAGTCTTGCAATATAAAAACAAATAATAAACTATCATACCGATATAAATAAAAAAACTTCAACAAGTTGGTATTAATATAGATAGTTTCGATTTAAAATAAAACTTATTCATTTCAAGCTTTGTCTAAGCCAAAAATAAAGCTTTAGAAAAATTGTCTGCATGTCTGTACATCTATAGCCTCTGATGATAATATTTGTAACAATTTTTGTACGCTTTTCACTTTTTTTTTTTTTTGAACGTCGATATCCGTGGGAATCCGCCCGGAGCTTTCATAATGCTCTGCCCAGGCTCAAAGATAACGTTCTCTCGAAGTAGATAATACTAACTACCATCGGAGCATAATTTAAAATCGGAGAACAAAAAAATTTAAGTGCATGAAATAATGTAAATGTATAATGTTTTAAATATGTGTGTTTGTGTGAATGTGTGTGATGATAGTAAGCTAAATTTTTCTGTTGGCTAAACCCAAGTAGTAGTTCATAAATCAAGTTACCACTCTAGGCTTTATTTTGTACAGTATGAATGTGGGTGGTTTCAGTGAACAATGTTTTTTCGTGTTGTTAGATTAGATTGGGCAGGGCCACGCCTCGCTACACTGCGACCTTCATTGAGAGGTCTATTGTGGATCCCCTGGGTTTATAGCACATCCTTCAGCTCTCTTAATCAGACCTAGCAAAGCTACAAGTGGCTCCGTCATGAAGCTCGTGGCTTCGGGATTACTAGTCCCCAGTTGAAGAAACCTTGTTCTCGCCAGTCCGGCACACTCCCAAAAGAAGTGTACCGAGGTTTCCTCCTCGGTTCTGCAGATACGGGGTAATGCGTTGTCTACAACTAATAAATGGTGCATGTGCCTATCACTGTCCATCACCGTACAGTGAGTTCAATTTAAGTTTAAAAAACGCTTTTATATGTGACTTCAACAAGTGAAATGAAAAGAAGAGAATTATTTAAAAATAAATTTGTAGCCGATTTGATAAAATTTCTTTGGCCTGGAATGTATATTAATCCAACAATAGAAAAAAAAACGTTTGTAGATATCTCGCGTAGTATATTGTACATAAAATACATAATTAGAATACGTAACATCTAATAGGAAAAAATCGCAGACTGGTAATCACATACATTATTTGAATCACATTCAAGTAATTCCTAACGGGAACCAATAACATATTAAATATGTTTGATTCTCCGCCATCTATGTATTTTTGTGTAATGCTAGAATGAACTAACCGTATAATAAAAATTCCAAAACAAATTATAAATTTAAAAAAATTCAAAAAACCTAGATAGTATACAAATAAGTTATGAAGAAATTTGGTGATGATCGGTCAAAAAAGAAACATTCAATTATGCCAACGTTTGGACAGAGATTCCTGTCTTTATCAAGACTTTAATCTCCAGTTTTCAATAACTTCCAGATTTGTACGGGCAGCAACATGCCTTAAGGTCTTCTCAGGAATCTCAAAATGGTTGCTCAATTATTGAACATCATCCCTCCACCCACAAAAAAAAAGAAGCTTTCTGACATAATAGGTGCATGATATCTTCACA
Source organism: Triatoma infestans (assembly GCA_011037195.1). NCBI lineage: Eukaryota > Metazoa > Arthropoda > Insecta > Hemiptera > Reduviidae > Triatoma > Triatoma infestans. Next base: position 37,454 of record JAAEAF010013416.1, on the reverse strand, counting down.
GCAGTGAAGTGGCTAGTAAGTAGTTGACATTATCTAAATATTATAAAGAAACGTTGAAATCTAACGACCTAACATGTCTTTTTACCATGTCTATAGAAAAATAAAGTGTTATCTTTGCCAGGAATATTAGAATGATAATAATAAACACATTATTCAAAAAAATTAAAAAAAAAATACAAATAAAAAAAAAATCTGGTGTGAAACACACACACAACTTTCTCTTACTCCAGTTCTTAAAATTATAATTGACAAATTTTATAGTTTGTCTACCAAATTTAATGAAATTCATCGAAAACTGCCCAGTAAAAGCGCACTTTCGGTTTACTAATTTTCTTGAAACTCGGAATTTTGGCCAACTATTTATTTCTAATTAATTTTGTTTGGATGATAGAATTCATATAAATCAGTTATAATATAATCAGTTATAATTAAACGGAAGTTATAATGATAGCACTTCAGAGAAAAACATGACCCCACCTCTTCCCTAGAAGTGGCCTTAAATGAATTTTCCTAGAGAAATGTTATAATAAAAGTTTTTGATCATTGTATGTTTAGTTTATATATGAAGTTTTAAGAAAATCGTCGAAGCCATTTTTGAGAAAACTGCGAAAAATGAAAAAAAAAAACCATTTAGTAAAGTGGTAAAGTAAACGCACTTCCGGTTATCCGACTTTTTTCATACTCGGAATTTCAACAACATATTTAATTCTAATTAACATTACTTAGTTAGATGGCAGAATTGTCTAATAAACTGAAATAGCATTTTAGAGGAAAACCTAATCCCATAACTGCCCTTAAATAAATTTTCCCAGAGAAATGTTTCAAATAAAACTTGTAGCTCTTTGTATGTGTACTTGATATACCAAGTTTCAAGAAAATCGTCGGAGCTATTTTCGAGAAAATCGCAAAAAAGTAAAAAAAAAAACTAGTTAAGTGGTACTTCCGGTTGAGGAATTTTGACAGATACTGTACTGTCACAGATCCCATGGTGATACGTAAACGGAATATCAAGTTTCAACTTTCTTCGGTTTTTTTCATTTTTGAGTTATGCTGTTCACACACACATTCCATTTTCTAAAAACCACTTTTTTAGACTCAGAGCACCTGAAAACAGATATTTCCAGTGAATAAACTCGAAATCGAAAATTTGACACGATTACAATACTTCCTCTTACTAGGAGTAAGAGAATGTAAAAAAAAAAGGAATTATGGATTCAAGGGCTACCTATAGATAGTGAGCTCTTTATTCTGGGTAAGAGTAAAATTTCTAAAATCAGATATGTGCTCAAAATTTTTTCTTATAATAGAGAATAAACTTGTGGTTGTAGTATATTATAGTTGTTACACTATTTGATTCTAACTGCCCCCCTCCCGCAAATCAAACAATAATGCAGATATTAGCGAGCGATAAGGGTATGAAATGGATATAATGAATAAGTATTTTGTTGGGGTGGCCCAAATTATAATTTTCTCGTATTATCACGTAAAGTCACGTATTTAATCGTATAATCACTTAATATATTATGGATTTAAACTTGAAATATAATTTAGGTATTTTAGATTAACTATATAGAAAACTAAGGCAAATTTCTCTTTGTTGTTGATAAGCGTAAAGGCAAGATTTATCATTCTTTCTTTGGCTTATCGTTGTAAAATTTCACAAATTGAATTTCAAGAGGAAATACATTTTTTTGGAGTTCCAAACACAACCAAAATATCTCAAAAAAAAAAAAAAAGCACGCATACTCTAAACACTAGAAGTACGAATTTCAAGTTTTTTTTTTTTTTTGGAAAAAATTATTAAATAATTTTATATTAATTGTGTTAAAGAGAGTCGTATGAATGTTCCAAACCAGATTCTTTTATATTAATATTAAATAAATAAATAAGCACAATTGTTTTTAAATTCTGAATTAAGTTAGTAGAATATAAAATTATGGAGAGACCTTCCTATTCAAATGAAGCATGGAGGATTTTTGTGGAATAGTAGTGAGTAAGTAAAACACTTGAATAAGCTTCTAATTTGGTTATTCAGATTTTTTGGTTGTTACGTTTAAAATGGTTAAGTCCGGTGGCAAAATAGGGAACATGAATCACTAATTAAATATAGGACAGCTTGTCAAAGGATGGGTTTTGTAAAACCCTCATATCCCTTCTTGTTATATACAAATTTAGAACACTCTCCATCATTATGGGCACTTCCGTTCAATCCAAGTTTCAATGAATGAACTAGAATGAAGAAGGGAGGTAAGAGAGAGAGAGAGAAATATATATGAATAATAGTAATAGTTGAATAGAAATAGCCAACATTGGAGAACCCAGTCTAGTCAAGTCTCTCTCATTTTGTAACGTACTTATTGTACGGGTCAACAGTGATCAATGCAGCGGGCATGCCCCAAGATATACCCCTTTGCTCACGCACACACACACATACAAACCCTTCTTCTCTTTGCACATATTTTTCCCATACAATCATCACCAACCATTCAACCCCCTCCTACAGACAGACAGACACTCACACACACACACACACACACATATATATATTCCATCCGATCCCAATAATAGATGAATAGTTTAGCTACAGCTGCTGCACATCACTCTGTGTATGTATAGACACATATGTGCAAGCAGCACTATTGGATAGAAATATCATTGATCCATTATACTATGTGTCTAAATCTGTCATAGTTATTCTTGTTGTAGTTTTGCCCACCAATTCTATAGATGATGATGACAAATATATATTGTACAAAAATTCATCTTTATTTTTCTAGAATCTTCTTTTATTTGAAATTAGTGTTTTTTTTTTTTTTCAACTTTCTTAATATTTACAATATTACTGTATAGTATTTTATTGTAATAAAAGTTTTCAGTGACATTTTTTTTTACAGAAATACATTTTTAACGAGTTGTCTCTGTAATAGGATCCGAAGAGCGGGGAAAAATACAAAATTGACCATCTAGTTACTCGCTACTTAGGCCAGACTACAGGGGGAGACTCTGTATATATACAAAGCCGAGCTAGCCTTACAAGAACACGCTAGTTCTTACAACAGTTTACGACCAGTTATTTGCTAGTCAGCAACCTCCTACTACCTTTCTCATCAGTCAGTCTGTATCTCTCACTAACTAATTTCTGTTGTACTGGTAAAGTCCTGGCAGTTTGTATTTTGTACTATTATACAGTGTTCAACATTTATTCTAGATTATTTCATCTTAAAATCCATTCTCTCAAATTCTCACATCCATTATATTGTAACAATTTTCCCTCTAAACTAGCTACTGCAACTAGTTTTAAGTGGGTTCGTATAGATAAAATACTCTAAACTTCAATAAAGAAAACACCAATTTATTGTTATACACAATAAATTACAAAATACAACACTCAATAATAATTACTTCGCAGTTTAAACCACAAAAGTTCACTTTTTATACACTTTCCACAAACGTACACTTCGTTTGTAACTGGAAACTCTGCAAAACTCTCTGCGGTCCCACTATTTATATCGGTGGAGAATCTTCTCAATCCTTCCAGAAATAACTAGCCAGCGCTTCCTAGCGGCCACTAAGAGAACTTGAGGTTCCTACTTCCTCTCCTAGATAGCACCACTGGCTGCGTTACAATATGTCTGTCTGTATGTTGTGACTGTGAATAGCATTCCCACCACAACTTTATATGCTATTGCAACCTTAATACATTCCAATAGACTGATTTTCTTCAAACTTAAGAGTTTTAACTAAACTTTAGTAGGCCTTAATAATCTATCTTGCGGAGAACCAATTATTATACTTGTCATTCTGTAAGACATACGAACAACTAATATGACTAGATTATTGTTTACCACGTGCTACTTTCTTATCCCCATATATGTAAACAGTCTGAACAGTAAATCTCCATATATGATCATTTATTACGTTTCCGTGGCCATTCACATACAAAAGACACAGAAGAAAACCGTTCAAACAGAGATGATGGTGTACTCTGTCTGAGCAGAATATGGCTCCTCACTGCTCTAAGAAAAGAAGAAGAGAAAATACAAAGAAAAAAGTGATTAACGGTTTTTGCGGAGCAAAACAATGCTACAATTTTGGCAGAGAGGTTGTAGAAAGGGAGACTTAGACGTCGCCATAACTGCAAGGAAGGGAAAATTAATCTCTGCCCCATTACGTACAGTAAAGATGGCGGAAGAAGTATAATCCATCTCTCTACTGCTTCTGTATCTATCATGTTTCCTACCAGTGTAGCTTTGGCATTCAAATCGACACTATCCCGAAAGAAGCCTATTGCAATACGGTTGAAACTGTTGATTTATAACAAATCATTGACGCAGTCTCAATCCGCAAAATCCTAAGTGATTTACAATCTATTAATATATGACTCTAATGCCACAAATACCCCCAAGAACTTCTCCCACCATAAAATTAATAATTCAAATTAAAAAAGAAAGTTTCAAATAAAGAAGAAGTGACGACATCAATAACATATAGCTTCTTTTTTTTTTAAATATAATACTAACATACGATTTAACTAAATTTTATCTAACTAAATTTAGTTCTTCCAAAATAATCTACATCTTTTGTAATAAAATATGGAATATCTTATGGTAATACGTACGCAGATATGTTTCTTAATTGAAGAAAATAGAATTTGTATTATTGTAATGCTAATTTTATATACGAATATTTATAAAACAATACACTGGTTTTATATCTGTGTGACATGTCCATTGAAACTGGGTACAATAGGCCAAACATTAATAAATTCCCCGAAATTCCCACCAGGATTATTATTTATGTTTTGATTATTTACATATATTATATATAAAAGTTTATTTCTAGAATAATCCAATGATGAAGTTTCATTGAAATGTAAATTTTACAATATTATAAAATGCTATATCACTTTTAATTCCATCTGGCTTATGATATTTTTAATTCAATTTATAATCCTGATATTCTATTAAAATATTGTATTACTTTCTCTTACTCCCTTAGTAAATGGAAGTATTGTAATCGGGTCAAACTTTCGTTATCGAGTTTTCACCGGAAATATCCGTTTTGAGGTTCCCGGGGTCCAAAAATGTGGTTAGCAAATGGTGTGTGTGTGTGTGTGTGTGTGTGAACAGTATAGTTCAAAAACAAAAAAAAAACGTATTAAGTTGAAACTTGATATTCCGTTTACATCTCACCATGGGATCTGACAGTACATTATCTGTCAACATTCCTCAACCGTAAGTACCACTTTACTAGTTTTTTTTTCGCGATCTTCTCAAAAATGCCTCCGACGATTTTCTTGAAACTTGGTATATCAAGTACACATACAAAGAGGTACAAGTCTTCAGAGGTACAGCATCCTCTAAAGTGCTATTTCAGTTTATTAGACAATTCCACCAACTAAATAATGTTAATTAGAATTAACTATGTTGCTGAAATTCCGAGTATGAAAAAAAATCGGATGACCGAAAGTGCGTTTATACTTTACCACTGTACTAAATGATTTTTTCGCGATTTTCTCAAAAATGGCTGCGACGATTTTCTTAAAACTTTCTATATAAACTACACATACAAAGATCTACAACTTTTATTTAAAGACAATTCATTCAAGGGCACCTTTAGGGGAGGTTTGGGATTATGTTTTTCTCTAAAATGCTACTCATATTATAGTTGATTATACAATTCTATCATCCAAACAAAATTAATTAGAAATAAATAGATGGCCAAAATTGACGAGTTTCAAGAAAATTAGTAAACCGGAAGTGCACTTTTACTTAACAGTTTTTTTTTTCCAGTTTTCGACGAATTTCATTAAATTTGGTACACTAACTATATAATTTGTCAATTATATTTTTGAGAACTGGAGTATAAGAAAGTTGTGTGAGTGTTTCACACCAATTTTTTTTTTTTTTAATATATATTTAAACCAAACTTGTTCCACGCATTCATTACACGAACAAAATCTTTTGTATAAAATTATAGTTAAACATGACACACTCCCTTTAAACAAGCATTATTAATATATATATATATTTTTAATTCCCTCTTATTTTTTTCTAATTAAAAGAAATATTCACAATATTATGATGTAAAAGCAGTAAATATTGACCCACCTTCCCATGAAAACCCCCCAAACAGCAACATGCTTTGCCTCCATAAATAACAGACTTATTACTCAAATTCACATGCCCTACTAAGTCATTATCGTTTTAAAAGTGCCCTAATAAAGAGTTAATCTTAATTTTATTACTCTTACGTGTTTCCCTCAATAATAGTTTTCATCTGTGTAAAATGTAATTATTACATTAAACTATTTCTACATTCTGTTAGTGCTGTAAAACAATAGCCTGTGGAAGCAAAGAAGCTCCCTAGCCAAGCACTTCAACATAGCTCAGAAGGTTGACCCTGGCCCTATCTTTGAGATGACTGAGGAAGAGTGCTGTCCAACATTCCACTTTGAGCTTCCCTTCCAAGTGATATTAACGTCACGACGGAATGGGCTAAAAGTTGGGAAAAACGAGGGGATCCTGGTTTACTGATGGGTACAAAATGGCTTGCGGAACTGGATCCGGCATATATAGAGTTAAGCCGTAGGTACGCATTGCGAGGCCTTTCGGTGGATACTCCACGGTATTCCAGGCTGAAGTATATGCAATAAAGATCTGTGCTGAAAAAAACTTGCATATGGGCTCTAGGAATAGGGAGATATGCATCTTCTCGGACAGCCAGGCTGCACTGAAGGCACTTGTGGGATTCAGAATCACTTCTTCCCTAGACAGGGAGTGTAGAGACTCCCTAGAGGCAAAGTGCGGCTGGTAGGGGTGCCGTGACAGAAGGGGATTAAAGGTAATGAACTAGCCGACCAACTAGCCAGGAATGGAGCGAATACTACTTTCTGTGAGCCGGAACCTGTTCTGGGAATAGCCAAAAGTATGGCGAGGGCGTCTCTGAGAGAATGGACTCGGAGAGAACATAATCGTCACTGGAGGCTAAGTACTGGGGCAAAACATGGCAAAATGGTCTGTGTAGAAGAAGAATCAGAGATACCCTGGGTTTAAGCAAGTATCAGATTTGTCTGATTACAGGGCACGGTAGGTTCAAGAAACATCTGCACAAGGTGGGATTGGTTGATTCGGAGCCCTTGTGTTGACTGTGTCAGGAGGAGGAGGAGGAGACGGCCTCTCACCTGTTGTTTGATTGCGTGACGAGATCTTCGGCACATTGAGACCGGAGGAAATCGTATTGCAAGAAAAACTGGTGAGGAAGGTCATGGACTTCATGAAGAGGGGAGGATTCCTCTACTAGATATAGATGGGTTGGCACAATAAGCTTCAATGGGTAAGCTGCAGTACCTAGGTTTGAGTACCTCCCCCTACCCCGGGTCATTCTAATTCTAATTCTAGTGCAGTAAACAAAAATATTGCAATCTTGTCAAATATTAAAAAATTGAATTTTCTTCGGAAATAAAAATTTTGACGCCCCTTGAATTTGACAAAGAAGTATTTTAGAAATATACTCTCTCACCCTTTTAGAGTTCTTAAAGTTATATTTGTAGTGAGGAGGGGAAAAAAGTATCATATAAATCAAACTTGATATTCCCGTTTTATTATATAAACTGACAGGATACTTAATCTCTGTCTGAATCACTCAACCGGAAGTATTACATTACTGAAGTGGATTTTTACAGTATTTTGGATTTTCTCGTTAATTCCGGAGGAGGAGGAGGGGGAGCTCCAACAATTTTCTTAAGATTTTTTTTTTTTTTTTGGATACTTCGCACATACTTTTAGTCGAAACTTTTTTCTGTGAAAGTTGGTTTTTAGAGGGATATGAAGAATGGGGGGGGGGAACTTTAATTATAATGTTTCTCAAAATGCCTTTTGTGTAGGGTTCTGCTAGGTATGTATATGATGTTAATAAAATGTAAATTCCAAATTAAAAAAAAAAAAAAATCTGTAAACTGGTAATGCGAAGTAACCGGTTCCACCTTAAGAGGAAGTACTTACTGCTTTAGTGTCAAAATTTTTGAAATTGAGTTTTCAGCGGAAGTATACATGTTTTGTGGTTGGCTGATTACGAAAAATATGTCTTTAGCGAACGGTCTGTATATATATATGTGTGTGCGAACGGGTGTACACAATATTTCAAAAACAAACAAAAAAAAAATTTCTAACTTAATATTCCCTTTTCGTACTAACATTTTATCTGACACGAAGGTTTCGGGACAAATATCAATTATACATAGGAAGTATTGCAAGAGTTCCAAATATGAAGATAATCGGTTAACCGGAAGTGCGACTTTACAGAATAATTTTTAAGTTTTGAACATTGTAAAACGTTGCAATTTTAAAGAATTTTTTTTAAAATTAATTGTATAATCAATTGGAGTATGAGAAAGTCTTGTTTCATACCAGGTATTTTTTTTATTTAATTTTCTCATGATTTTCTCGATAACGATATTGGCGGGATAATTTAAACTTGATATTCTAGTAAATTCATAGAATAAACCGTAAGTTTTGTTTACAACTTTTTTCGATGAATTTAAGGATATTAAAGTGCCATTCATTATGTACAGTTTCCCCTACTACTTAGTATTAAACATTTTCCATTTCGTAACATTTCGTAGTTCAAGAAAATTTGGAGCTTTTTATTTTCTCTCATTCCTAGTAAGAGGAAGTGTTGTAATCATGTCAAATTTTTTGATATCGAATTTTCACAGGAAATATATGTTTGGAGGTCCGCTGAGCCCAAAAAAGTGGTTTTTAGCAAATGGTTTCGGGGTGTGGATGTGGGAGTGTGTGTGAGTGTGCATGTGTACAGTATAGCTCAAAAACGAAACTTGACATTCCGTTTAGATGTCAGCATGGGACCTGACTGACAGTACGTTATCTGTCAAAATTCCACAACCGAAAATCCCACTTTACTAGTTTTTTTTTATTATTTTACTTTTCTGCGATTTTCTCAAAAATGGCTCCAACGATTTTCTTGAAATGTGGCATATCAAGTACACATACAAAGAGCTACAACTTTTATTTGAAACATTTCTACGGGAAAATTCATTTAAGGGCAATTATGGGGGAGGGGTGAGGTTAGATTTTCATCTAAAGTGCTATTTCAGTTTATTAAACAATTCTACCATCTAAATAATGTTAATTAGAATTAAATATGTTGTTGAAATTCCGAGTTTGATAAAAATTCGGAAAACCGGATGTGCGTTTACTTTACCATTTTACTAAATGATTTTTTTCACTTTTTCGCGATTTCCTCAAAGATGGCTCCGATGATATTCTTGAAACTTCTTATATAACCTAAACATATAAAGATCTACAACCTTTATTCAAAACATTTCTCTGGGAAAATTCATTTAGGGCACTTTTGGGGGAGGGGTGAGGTTATGTTTTTCTCTAAAGCACTACCATAGTTGATTATACGATTCTATCATCCAAAGAAAAGTAATTAGATATAAATAGATGTCCAAAATTCCGTGTTTCAAAAATATTAGTAAACCGGGAGTGCGCTTTTACTGAACAGTTTTTGCAGTTTTCGACGAATTTCATTAAATTTGGTAGTAAACTATAAAATTTGTCAATTATATTTTTGAGAATTGGAGTAAGAGAAAGTTGTGTGAGTGTTTCACATCAGATATGTTTTTAGGGATATGGCGATCTGGACTAGCAGATGTCGGAATGAGACATCTAAACTTACTTCACCCCTTCCAGATTAATTTTCCTAAGGAATCCAAAAATCTGGGAAGGTTCTCGGAAGCTCTATATATCCTTCTTCTCTAAAACGTGGTAGATGCCCAGACTTCTAAATCTTCACTAGATTTCTCTGAATCATAATCCCTCATGAGTGTCTTGAAGTCTATTCCTCTTCCAGAATTTGCAAAATGCTGCCACTTACTATATACAGGATTCTTCAGAGGTGCTTGAGATCTCTTCCGATCGTAACTATACAGGCAGTTTATAGCCTGGCTAAGTCCTGGGTGGGTCCTTCAGAAAAATGCTCTCTTGATCTCCTCCACATTTCTGAGCTCTTCTCAGGGAGCATTAATCCCATGAAATAGGTTCTGCCCCTCCCTATAAAGGGGATTCACTAATTTATAGCAGATTCTTTCACAAGCAAACATAGACACATACTCGGAGCTGCTTTTTACCCGGTTCATTCTAATTACCAAAGTCCATATTTAAACCGTAAATAAGACCAAATAAAAGAAAAAGAAAATGTATGTATAATATTTATTGTAAATAAATTATTGTAAATGTTAAGTTACTTAACATTATTATTGTACAATAACATCGTGTTAAGCTGTAGTTCGCGTGTTTACAACTTAAACTGTATAATTCTAAGTATTATATTTGTTTTTTTTTTTTTGTTTTTTACAAGATTAAGTCCATTGTCACGAGATGGCTATTTTTTTCTGAATTTTCCTTACTTTCTCAGCCAATTTTTTTTCCACATTATATATTTTCTATTGCATGGTCACTTTTTGTTTTTTTTATTTTCAAAATAGTGAAACTTACCTTTCAAAAAAAAAAGTGTTCTACTTATTACCTTTGTATTTGATGTACAGCGGTAAGAATACAAAAATATTTAGGAAAAATCCCTTTGTAATAAACTATTTGGAAAAGTTAGCTACTTTCTTCCTCTTTATACATATTAAATAGTTTTTACATTATCTGAGAACTTATATATAATCATTTTTTTAAAAAGACATTATTTTATAAATAACAGGAGTATTGTTTCTGAATAATATGGATTATTGTTTTGAATTGGATTTTTTGGATCTTTCTTTTTTGGATTTCTTGGAAAACTTTTGTAAGAATATTAAGAATATTGAGACTTTTATGTATTTTTTTCTTTGTAGATCGAATTATTATAGTTTATTTGTCTCCCTAATGTAAGTGCATACATAATGATAGTGCCAGATTTTTAGAAATTATATTTTTACTGTTTATATATGCTTTCTATCCCTAAAGAATGATAAAGAATTTTTTAGAATATGCACTAAAAAATATCTATGTTTTGTACATATATTTTTATATATTATATATATAAAAGTATAATTACAAAATAATTAAAAAAAAACGAAAAAATTGCAGAAGCTCAAACCTGCAGATAAAGTCTGCAGATTTCTATGAATATCTGGTTAATCGAACAGGATGTTACGGATTTTTACTTTCTCTTACTCCCCTAGTAAGAGGAAGTATTGTAATCGTGCCAAATTTAAGATATCGAGTTTTCACCGGAAATATCCGTTTTGAGGTCACCTTAGTGTGTGTGTGTGTGTGTGTGTGTATAAACAGCATAGCTCAAAAACGAAAAATCGCAAAAAGTTCAAACTTGATATTCCGTTTAGTTATCACCATGGGATCCGACTGTTCGTTACCTGTCAAAATTCTTCAACCGGAAGTACTACTTTACTGAATGATTTTCTTCACTTTTTTTACGATTTTCTCAAAAATGGTTCCCACGATTTTCTTTAAACTTGGTACATAAACTACACATACAAGGATCTACAATTCTTATTTGAAACATTTCTCCGGGAAAATGCATTTAAGGGAACTTTTAGGGAAGGGACAGGTGTGGATTGTCCTCTAAAGTGTTATTTCAATTTACTATACGATTCTGTCATATCAATAAGATCAATTAGAATTAAATATGTTGTTGAAATTCCGAGTTTGAAAAAAAAAGAATCGGATGACCGGAAGTGGCGTTTTTACTCAAATGTTTTCTTCAATTTTCTGGTATTTTATTACTTTTTTGCAATTTTTTTTGAAAAATGGCTCCAACGATTTTCTTAAAAGTTGGTATATCAACTACACAAAATACAAAGATCTGCAACTTTTATTTAAACTATTTCTCTGGAAAAATTCCTTTTGGAGTGCTTTCTTTTTGAGGGAGGGGTGGGGTTTGGGTTTTCTTCTAAACTGCTATTTCAATTTACTATACAATTCTATCTTCTAAATAATAGTAATTAGAATCAAATGTGTTGTTGAAATTCCGAGCTTGAAAAACATCGGATGACCGAAAGTGCGTTTTTACTCAAATGTATTTTTCAGTTTTCTGGTATTTTCTCGAAAACGGTCTCAACGATTTTTTAAAACTGCTACAACTTTTATTTGAAACATTTCTCCGAGGCGAAGTAATTTAAGGGGGCTTTTGAGGAATGGTTTGGGTTATGTTTATCTCTGAAGTGCTGACACAGTTAATGACACAATTCTACCATCCAAACAAAATTAATTAGAAATAAATAGATGACCAAAATTGCCGAGTTTCATAAAAAAATTAGTAAACCGGAAGTGGGCTTTCAATACATTTTTTTTTTTTCTTCAATTTTCGACGAACTCCAACGAATTTCATCATCATATTTACTATACAAACTAGAATATTTATCAATTACAATTTTCAAAACTGGAGTAAATGAAAGTTGTCTTACTGTTTCACACCAGATTTTTTGTTTTGTTTTGTTTTGTTTCAGTTTTTCGATATTTTTTTCGATCAGATGTGAAATTTTTTTTCAACTGTGCTTGCTAACTAGACTTCCTGGTCGATAAGCCAACAATTCAGATACATCAGATAACATTCTAACGGCCAAGAATTGCAACAATTTGATAGATATTAGAGGGTTCTGAGGAAGCTGGAAGGACATTCTTTCCTCACGTGTCATCTTTAGTATAGATTCTCCCAGTTATACATTATAATATTGATGCCAGTTAAATTTAATAACAATTTAAAATTTGAAAAAAGACGTACGATTGATTGTTGCATACCAGATTTTTGTTTTATTCAACGGATTTTTTAACATTCTATTTCTAGTGATAATTTCGAAAATATGAAACCACAGTCTGCAGGTATTTCCTTGTTACAAAGAGAGAATCTAAAAATGAATTCATCATCATCATCATCATCATCATGGGCGCTACAACTCATTGCTGAGTCTTGGCCTCCTCAATCAGTCTCGTCCATGATTATTTCTCTTGTGCAGCTGTCTTTCAATTAGGTACCTGCAAAAAGGCTCGACAATCTTCACTAAGGCAGAGTCCTCCCATCGTAGCCTGGGCCTGCCTACCCGTCTAACTCTATCAGGTCGCGCCAGCATCAACTTTTTAGGCAGTTCATCATCGTTCATTCTGGCCACGTGCCCTGCCCATCTAAGCCGACCCAACTTGATCCATTTAACAATATCTATCTCCTTGTAGAGGGTGGCTAACTCTGCGTTCGTCTGCCTTCTCCATTCGCCGACGACGGAACGAACTGGTCCGTAGATGCGTCGAAGAATTTTGCGCTCGAACACTAACAATTTGTTCTCATCCGCTCTGGTGAGACACCATGCTTCTGAGCAGTAGGTAAGGACGGGACGGATTATAGTTTTGTAGAGTAGGCATTTAGTCTTCCTGGAAGCAAAGCGGGTACCTAACTGCCGTTTTAGGCCGAAATAGCACTTATTTGCTGCTACTACGATCCTGCTTGCTATTTCTGCAGAAATATCGTTCTTAGAATTCACCTGGGATCCTAGATAAACGAAGCTATGAACTGTTTCAAACTTGTAATGGTCCATGGAGATCGGAGTCTGTGGCCTTCTATTTGAATCCACAACTAGGTACTTTGTCTTGCCCTCGTTAATATTAAGACCCATAATTCGGGCAGAGCGTTCGAGAGCAAGAAATGCTTCTTCTACGGAAGACCTTCCGATAATGTCCACATCGTCGGCATACGCTAGAACTTGGACTGATTTATTGAACACCGAGCCTCCGACCTGGATCCCAGTGTCCCTTATGACTTTTTCTAGTGCTATGTTAAACAATAAGGCATGCTAGCGCATCACCTTGCCTCACCCCCCTTCTTGTCGAGAATTCTTCCGAAATGCCAGCTTGAACTCTCACTGCGCAGCTAATTTCAGTCAAAGTAAGTTTGGCCAGGCGAATCAATTTGTTCGGCACATTAAGATCTTTCATTGCCTTGTACAGCTCTTCTCTGTAGATGCTGTCGTAAGCTGCTTTGAAATCGACGAACAAGTGATGAGTTGGTAGCTTATATTCCCAACCTTTCTCAAGGATCGTTCTTAAAGAGAATACTTGGTCTGTGGTCGATTTTCCTGGTCGGAAGCCGCACTGATAGCCACCGATTTCTCTTTCAACATACGGGAGAAGGCGTTGGAATAAAACCAGTGAGAAAATTTTGTAGGCACAGGGGAGGAGGGAAATTCCTCTAAAATTTTCACAGTCCATTTGGTCGCCTTTTTTGTGGATAGGGCAGATGACAGTTTTAGTCCATGATGTAGGAAGCATTTCTTCTGTCCAAATGGAAAGAATTAGTTCATGCAGTACTTTTTTGAGGTTATCTCCACCATACTTGAAAAACTCGGCAGGAAGATAATCTTGTCCAGGGGCCTTATTGTTTTTAAGCCTTTCGATGGCGCTGGTTATTTCATCATCAGGGGGCTCAAGTTCATCATCACAGTCTGCAGGTATTTCCTTGTTACAAAGAGAGAATCTAAAAATGAATTACTAAACAATATTATTTTAATAATATAATGGTTTAAAAGAAGGTTTAAATGCGATCAAAAAAAAATATTTGATTTTATAAAGACATCTCTTATATTAACAAAGCAACCCATTGTTAGACAAAGTTATATATAAAAAAAGACGAAAAATAGTGTAAAAAGAGGAAGGAGATTTCAAAAAGACCGGACGTGTTGTTTATCTCCCATGAATTGATCGAATAAAATATAATAATAAAAGGAAAATGATTTCTTTCCATTCTCTTGTTTCTTTCTTTAACTTTAACAAAAAAAAATTGGTTTCGACTAATTGAATGAACTGCGTGAAATAAAGAATAAGACCAAGAAGAAGGAGAGGAGGGGAAAAAAGGAAGAGTATCCATTTCCTGGTAAGGTGGAATAGTTTGGTAAGAGCGGGAAATCGCTGAACTCAGTCGTGCGTGGCGAAGATCAACTCTCAATATCACACCTCCTAGCAGCAAAGCAGTCTTTTTCTGTTTACTATCTACCGCGTCAGTTAAAATATGGCTATTGTATATTTAGATTTTTGATTTTTTTTTTTTAACTGATTATATTAAATGCGGCTTTATCCTGAATCAAGAGCGGCATATAAAGGCATAACACGCTGTTGACTAACCCTGTGAAAATATCCAAGACCCCAATTGAGGACCGCGCTAGAAAGAAGGAAAATGAAAGGAAAATTGTCCCCCTAATAGTAACGTACATTAAAAATAGAATAATCTAATTAATTCCCTGACTCGTAAGTAGTATTAAATGTACAAAATGTGTACTCGTAAGTACAAAATGAAGCAGGCTACCACGGAAAACGTCTCTGATGCTTTCAGCTCTGCGGAACCAACCACCACAACAAATAAGTATATTTATCAATTAGTGAAAAATTAAAAATGTGATGTGCACTTTTTACTATTACAAAGATTTATGGTTACTATAATGGATGTGTTAGGTGGAGAGAATTTGTTTTGTTTCATGAGTTAAGAAGAAGACTTGTTTAACACTGGTTAACTGATATATTAATAAATAGACACAGACTGCCTGGACTTTTACAATTGATGAATGACGATTCGATGTACTGAACTGATTTTCAACTGTGTTTTATGGACAGTCCATCGCTATATTTATACAGCTTCTCCCACTCCAGTCCCAGAGAGAGTGGTTGAGATTCTCTTGCTCTCTTTGGTTGCTGTTTGCTCTCTTGCTGTTACATTATCCACATCCATTATAGTTACCACCCTAGTAATACAACTGTCATCTCATTTAACTAAAAAAAAAATCTGGTGTGATGATACATTCACACAACTTTCTCTTACTTCAGTTTTCAAAATTGTGAATGACAAATTTCATAGTTATTATATCAAATTTAATGAAATTCGTCGGTGTTTTTATGGAGAAAGTCGCAAAAATTAAACTGTTAGTAAAAACGCACTTCCGATCATCTGATTTTCATCAAACTCAGAATTTCAACAACATATTTAATTTTAATTAATATTATCTAAATGATAGAATTGCTTAATAAAAGGAAATAGCAGAAAACCGAAACCTCACCCCTCCACCAAAAGTACCCTTAAATGAATTTTCCCGAAGAAATAGTTGAAATAAAAGTTGTAAGCTCTTTGTATGTAGTTGATACAAATCAAGTTTAAAGAAAATCGTTGGAGCCATTTTTGAGCAAAATCGCAGAAAAGTAAAAAAAATTAACTAGTAAAGTGGTACTTCCGGTTCGAGAAATTTTGACAATTATCCTACTGTCGTGATACCTAAACGGACTAAGTTACCTAAGTTTGAACTTTCTAAGGTTTTTCCTTTTTGAGCTATGCTGTTCACATAAATAAATACATACATACATACACACACTCACAGACACAGCAGATATGTTGCCAATCTGTGTAAAGATTAAAGAGCTTGTGCGGGGATATTCCATAGAAATGGGGAATAGATCCATATTGGGATATAACTGTGGAAAAACTAATCAGTCCTCAATACCGGATGCTACAATACCCAGCTACAGTATCTAAAAAGCAGATGGTAGAGTGAATGAATGGAGAATATTTCTACACAGATGGAAGCAAAAGCGAGGAAAATGTTGGACGTGCTTTTGTGGCTTATCTGCATGGCGAAATCTATCTAACTAGCGGCAGATTGTGTACGAGAATGGGAGAGGCTCTGGACAGAATGCTAGTTCTCTCACAAAGAACTTCTTTCCGACCATAGAGTCGAGAAGAAGATCACCGCTGCGAGTTCATTTTAAACTGGCACAGGTACTCTCAGGACATGGCAGAACTAGAGCGTATCTTCATCGGTATGGAATCCTTGACAGATCGGAGTGCTCGTGTGATCTTATAAATCCGCAGACTTGGCACCACATCATCTTCAACTGCACCATTGTTGAAAGAGAACGAGCATGACTTATTCAGTCTGTCATTCTTTCTGGCGCCTATTGGCCACCTACTCAATTAGGCTCAACCTAATCATATTGGGCTCAACTAATCTAAATTGTTTTTAACTTGATACTAAAATTAATTTCAAGCCATAAAAATTTTCAGTTAATATTATTTATGTTTATAGATATTGCTGAATTGAAGTGTATGGAGCATGCAGAAATTAAAGTTTAAAAAAAAAGAAAAAAGACACACACACACCCAGACTATTTTCGAAAAACCATTTTTTTGACTCAGGGGATCTCCCAAACGGATATTTCCGGTGTAAATTTGATATCGAAAATTTGACACGATTACAATACTTCCTCTTTACTAAGAAAGTAACATATGAATGGATAAATCTGAAAAATAGTTCATGTAAAATCTTATAGATCTTATCATTTCATATAAAATAAAACAAAAACAATAATAATATGAGGTAAATAATCATAGTAATAATAGTGTGGGAGAGAAATTAAAAGGGCTAGAAACAAATTATATGCTTGAATAAAGTCTGCAACAATACTTGCGGTGTACCACTGCATTATACTTCACCATTATATACTGTGTTAGAGAAATGTTCCATTCTGGTTACAGAAATATTCTACCGATTCTTTCTTCTCATGTTTCTATTGATGACATTCCACTTGTTCAATATATTGGTATGATACTATTTCTGCCTCACGAGTTGCACAAAATTTTAAGACCTCTTCATTCTGTAGTGATTATAATGTCTTGACTTATGGCTGGAGTATCCTCGACAGTTATTATTATTATTATGTGTGAGCCTGCTAGGACATATCTATCAATAATCAAACTCAATATGTTAATATCTCTTTAGGGGGCCACTTTGACCAGAAAAAGAGACAAACCTACAGTTTCACTTGTCTAATCATAAGCACTGTCATCTCTCTCACAGTGTGCTTTAAAGCTGTCTTTCAATGTCCTCTTCATTTCCTTTCTCAGCCACCCTTGACTGTATCTATCATCACAAAAATAGATCTCACGTTTTAGATAATTGAATTCTTAATTGAATAAAGCGTAAAGATTGACTTTATATCTTGAAAATTATAAAAGTTAATCACTCAAATCTGAATTCTATTTATTCTACATTTGATATTGGACAGAAATACATAATTTTTTTATTTTATTTTAAATAAAAGAAATCTGGTGTGAAACACTCACACAAGTTTCTCTTACTCCAGTTCTCAAAATTATAATTGACAAATTTTATAGTTAGTATACCACATTTAATGAAATTCGCCAAAAACTGAAAAAACTGTTCAGTAAAAGCGCACTTCCAGTTTACTAATTTTCTTCAATCTCGGAATTTTGGCCATCTATTTATTTCTACTTAATTTTGTTTGGATGATGGAATTGTATAATCAACTATGATAGCACTTTAGAGAAAAACATAACCCCACCCCTCCCCTGAAAGTGCCCTTAAATGAATTTTCCGAGAGAAATGTTTTAAATAAAAGTTGTAGATCTTTGCATGTTTAGTTTATATACGAAGAATCAAGAAAATCGTCAGAGCCATTTTTGAGAAAATTGCGAAAAAGAGAATAAATCATTCAGTAAAGTGCTAATGTAAACGCACTTCCGGTTATCCAATTTTTTTCAAACTCGGAATTTCAACAACATATTTCATTCTAATTAACATTAGTTACTTGTCAGAATTGTCTAATAAACTGAAATGGCACTTTAGATGGAAACCTAACCACACCTCTCTCCCAAAAGTGCCCTTAAATGCATTTTTCCGGTGAAATGTTTCAAATAAAAGTTGTAGCTCTTTGTATGTGTAGTCGATGTTCCAAGTTTAAAGAAAATCATCGGAGCTATTTTTGAGAAAATTGCGAAAATTTAAAAAATCCAAGTAGTAAAGTGGTACTTCCGGTTGAGGAATTTTGACAGATAATGTACTGTCAGATCCCATGGTGATATCTAAACGGAATATCAGGTTTCAACTTTCTACGGTTTTTCGTTTTTTGAGCTATGCTGTTCACATACATACATACATACATACATACACCACACACACACACACACACCATTTGCTAAAAACCACTTTTTTGGACTCAGGAGACCTCAAAGCGTGTATTTCCAATGAAAACTCGATATCGAAAATTTGACACGATTACAATACATCCTCTTACTAGGAGTAAGAGAAAGTAATACAGATAGTTTATTATTATTTATAACCGTTGTGGCGTTGTAGAATACATTTTCCGGTGCCCTAAAATTATATCTCCTGGTACCATATTCAACACAATTCTTCTTTCCTTTTCCACAATATATGTACTCCTTCATATTTCTCTTTTGCATATACGTCCATTGGACTTCCTGTTTCTAATTAATGACTGGTCTTCCTTCTAGGCAGTATCCGTAATTTTCTCTGGCAATCTTATTTCATCCTTTTTGCGTGGCCATACCAATACTAATTGTTTCTTTTTAATGAAGTCCAGAATTGTATTCTGGACATTCATTTTTGCTTTCACAACTTCATTTCTGATTTAGAGTTTCTTCACTAGATATTCTGGCAGAACACTGCCTAAAGTCAATTTCTACTGCCAATTGCTCTCAGTTGAAGTGATGGAAGCATCCAGACTTCTGAACCTGTAGGGCATGATGCTCCTGATTATTGTTTTAAATATCCTGATTATAGTTTTGCCTGGACTTGTTTTAGCCCACAAAATGTCATTTAATGAAGAAATAGCCAATCTTTCGGAGATAAACCTTAATTTTATTTCTTTATTCTGGGTTTTTTTGTTTGTTTTTTGTTTTGTAATTTTCACTCATTATTTTTCAGTATGGCTAATTGTTCAATTTCTTCTTCCAGTACCACAACCTGACTTATTGCTTTTATCGTTAAATATTTATTCATGTTTATCTCAAGCTCCCAGTTTTATTATATTGCTTTATTAATTTCCTTGTCATATATTCAGTATCATCAACATTTTTTTTTGCTACAAATAACTGATCGTGCGCAAATTGTAAATTAAATATGCATTTTCCTGTCATTTATCAACATTTTTATATTGTTATTCTTCCACCGTTCTAGGACTTTATCTGTGAAAATTTTAAATAGTGTGGGTAGTGATAAACTACATACATTCTTGACGCAATCCTTTTATTACATAGAAACCAACAAAAGTCACAAATTTTACCTATTTTTAATCCAGATCTATTAATTATTATTATATATATATTTTTTATAAATATGGTAACTATAACTAGGTTTATATATTATTATTATTATTATTATATATCAACATATATGTAGGTCTCTATATTATCAAACTCAGCAGCCACGCTCGATATTCAATAAAAGCAAGATAAATGTTCCTCAAATCCTGAATTTTTCTATACCCATAAAATATTATGATATATACCTCTAGAAAAGGTATTTAATGGCGCTTAAGGATAACCGCTCACTTTATCTCACATAGGAAAAATATTTTAGAAAGCTGGTTCACAACTTGAACCTCTCTATAGGAGGAACCTACACTGGTCCTTGAAAGAAAAAATATGGCCACATTATCACACCTGCTTCCTATAATATAACTATTTTCCAGCAAAGTACTATCCATTAAGATCCGAGTATGAATAATAAAAAATAATAAATAAATAAATAAACCTATTTAATATAAAAAGTATTTAAATCAATGGTCATCATCATGCGCAAGATATTCAAAATTATTCAATAAGAGAAGTGGTGTAGGTTACGGGAAGGTTGTAATATTACTAATGGATAGGCAGCACTGAGAGAATTAAATTTACTTACCAGTTTAGTATTAAGAAATAAATAAATACAGTGAAAAGCTTTTAACAAGAAACTGGAGGGGGTCGAAATATTTTTTCGTATTAAAAGAATTTCGTGTAAAACGATAAAATAGCGGTTTGTTTTCGTCCCGATTTCTCTGCCATTGTACACGTAAAAAAAAAATTAGTTTATGTATTAAAATTACAAAAAAAAAAACAACAAAAATTCGCTGATTTTAACACAAAATTCACCGAATTCGAAATGTTTTGACAATGGCGGTGCCTTTACCTACTCAAAGACAAGCGGAAACATAGGAACAGTGCCAACCATTGTTTATCTTGTTCCGTGTAACGAAAAAAAATAAGCCAAAAAAATCTGCGTGACTGCAGTTTTGTTCGTCCGAGAAGCGACATCTTTTCTTGTTAAGCGATATTTTTGTTTCGTGTTAAAAATAAAAAAAAAATGTATGAAATTACATAGTATTTTGTCGGGGGACTGCAATATGATTTCGTGTTAACCGACTTTTTATGTTAAGCGTTTTCGTGTTAAACGTTTTCCATTGTATTAATAAATGAATTTAGGTATATATCTAATAGAAAATAATTTATCATGATTTATATTATAAGGGCATGGGTCTGGCAACGGATAGCCTGTGTAGGTTTTGTTAGGAAGAAGAGGAGACGGCGCTGCATGTGGTATGTTAGTGCGAGGAGCTGGTATGGCTAAGGTACCGTCTCTTTGGTAAAGAAAAGCTGGTGCCAACAAGCATCAGCTGGGGCCCCCTCTCGGACATATTAAGTGTCCTAAGGCAAGCAGGACTCGAGAGAGTGCTCTGATGGCAGGTGCCCTAATTGATCACCTGGGAGCCCCCCTACTCCACAGTCCGATAAAGGACAGGATCGGGGAAGGGCCTCCATCTAGGGGGTGCCACAATATACCCTAGCTGGGGTGTTGCGGTGGCGCAGGCAGAAGAGCCAATCTCCCCGTTAGAATCTAATCTAATCCACATTATAAGAACTGGAAAGAAAAATGTTAAAGAATTACTACAAGGAGCAGAAAAAACGAAATACATGGATTAGAAACCTAACAGTAATGGAAGACAAGGTCTTGAGATAATCCAGAAGCCGACTCTGCGAGGAAGGCGGTTGACCTGGCCTAGAATTAAGCAAGAAAGGGCCGAATGGAAGAGAATGACCGACTGAGGTCCGAATGACGGAGTGCGTGGAGCGTGGTGTGTTGTGCGGTTTGGTGCAGTGAATTTAAAATTAATGACTAGTTTACAAACTTCAAACAACCAAATCAAGTATTTCGATTTAAACGAAGTGTTAATTTGTTAACCTCAACTAACTAGGTGAAATAACTTCGATATAATTGTGACACTAATCTGATACAAAATTGATTTAATTATAAATATTTTTTTATATAATTGGTTTAAATATATGTATTATATAATATTATAAATCTAAGCAACTCAATCAACCTCAGCTAGGGCTGTTTTTTTATATATTATATATTTTTATACAAATAAAAGATGATTACTATTTGCCATATTGTTTGGTCATCACTTAACGCAAATATAGAAGATAGCAAACAGAATGTAAAGTTATATAAACATTCGAGCATTAAGTCTTGAAGATTGTATACAGATTTACATCTTTAAATGATGATGAATAAAATATACATTAAATAATTTTAGTTAAACTATTTCTAGTAGTATTCTGCAATTTTTAGATGGACATAAAATTAGATTAGTGTCAACAATTTGCAAGGGGTGGGATTAGCTAAGTGGTTAGCGCGTTGGACTCCCACGCGGAGGTCCCGGATTCGAGTCCAGTGCTATCTTTAGATTTTTTCTTCCTAGAAGCCCCTACCAGCTCACTGTTCGGTGGTGACCAGTGTTGTCTGTAGCGAGAGAACACTGTCCGGAAGCCGGCAGTGCACTGAGAAGGCTCCGGCCCCTAATGACCATAGATTTTGACGTGCCTTAAATTAAAAAAAAAATTGTAGACGATTATAAAATAGGTACCAAATTAATGAAAAAATGTTCAATCTATGTGACCCAGTTAAATTTTAACTCTTAAAAGCTAGTTGATCCAATATATAAAAAAAAAGATTATCAAATAAAAATAAATTGAAACAAATTTTAACAGAATGGCTCTACTGGGAAATAAAAAAGTATTTTACATATACACCGAGAAGTGTAATGCCATTTATCGGTTTATTTTGTAAACATGAATAATGATGGGGAAAGTGGCTTTCATTTATAAAACTTTGCATACCTATTTATAATGGTAAATAGACTTTTATCGAATGAACATGTTGTAGTATTAAAAAATGTTGAGAAAATCATTTAGTAAAGTGGTAAAGTAAAAGCACTTCCGGTTATCCGATTTTTTTCAAAGTCCCAATTTTAACAATATATTTAATTTTAATTAACATTATTTAGATGACAGAATTGTGTAATAAACTGAAATAGCACTTTAGATGAAAACCTAGCCCCACCCTTCCCCCAAAAGTGCCATTAGATGAATTTTCCCCGAGAAATGTTTTAAATAAAAGTTGTAGCCACTGAAGCCATTTTTGAGAAAAACCAAAAAAAGTATAAAAAAATTAACTAGTAAAGTGGTACTTCGGGTTGAGGAATTTTAACAGATAATATACTGTCAGATCCCATGGTGATACCTAGAAGGAATATCAAGTTTCAACTTTCTATGGTTTTTCGTTTTTCAGCTCTGCTGTTCACATACATACACAAACATACACATACCATTTTCTAAAAACCACTTTTTTGTAGCACTCAGGGAACTTAAAAAACGGATATTTCCGGTGAGAACCCGATAACGAAAATATGACACTATTACAGTACTTCCTCTTACCAGTACCTTCATATTCTAGTTAGTTTAATAGTGTAACAATTTAAATGGGAATTTAGATAAATAAACTGTAACCATATCATTTTATCATTTATTTTCTAATGTTTGACATATTTCATTCATTTATCAGACTTGTGCGGCCATTGACATACAGAACACTTAGGGTCAGTAGTTTGTTATAAACTGAAATTTTGTCCATATTGCAACAGGCTTCTTCAGTATAGTGTTGATTTGATTTTTTAAATCAACACTTGCACTAAACAGGTGCAGAACAAGCAGGAGAGAGTCAGGACCTTCCTCTCCAACTTACATGTAAATGGCTGTGGCTAGTTGGCGAAGCTGAATTTTCCCTACTATGCATCTGGATGGCTGTCTAAGCTCCCTTCTCACAGACATTTTGCCAAAGATGCAGCTTTGTTCTGGGAAACAGTTATTTTTTTTGTGTCTTTCTTTGCCTCCTTCTTATGAGCTGAGGTAGCATGTTCGGACGAAGTACATCGTCATAAACAGTTTTCCCTCTGCTCAATTTCTAATGCCTCTCTAAGACACATTCCTAAAAATTGTTAAAAATGGGCAAGATTTGGTGTCATCAAAATATATGGCATGCCCCCAGTTGTAGACGAATTTTGTCCTATCATGTATTTGCCAAGGAGATATATATATTGTGAAACCTTTTCTCCAAGTCTTTTTCTTCAACAATATCTTGGACTCTACCTTGTAAAAATGCTCGAATAGGGATTCTGTTTTGTTGTTTAATCCCGGCAGCGTACAATATAAGAACCATACATGGTACGGGCAGAAACATGTGCTAATGCTACCACAGTTTAAAGAAAAATCATCTTCAAGAGCACATATATTGTGTCAAACATAACAAAAACGGAAAAGTCATTGATGTTTGACCCAATATATGTGCTCTTGACGGCGATTTATAATGGAAATTCTTCTTTAAACTGTGGTAGCATTGGCACATGAAATAATAGAGTACAAGATATTGTTTGAAGAAAAAGACTAAAAGACTTCAAAATATATCTCCTTGGCAACAAGTACATGTGCATTTCGATAAAAACTCAAATTTCGAAAATTTGACAAAATCGCCATATTTCTTCAATTACAACAATAAAACTGCATGAAACATCAGAAATTAGTTATTGATTTATTTAATTTTGTAGTCAAACAGTCTTGAAAGTTAACGTAAAGTTAAATTAAATAAGTTTTGGAAGTTGAATATAACTCATAATGGTTGAAATTCACTAAGTAATGTAATTCACATAACTACCATTTGGAATACATTCAAATTAGATTCATTAAGTTACTTTTATTTAGATCGCTATTTCTATGCTTTTCAGGATATTTCTAATTATGATTGTAAATTATAAATAAAGAGCTACAAATATAGATTTTCCTAGAAAAATGTTTCAAATAAGTGTGATAGATATTTAAACCAGACTATAATTGAACTGATGGATAATCAAAGATTGCCATTCAACTGGGCTATTTGCAAAGTCCGGAGGTTTTGCGGAGAAACTTTAAATGATTTATTAGAGAAATTTCCTAATAATTGTATCAGCTGGAATATTAATAAAGATTTTAGATTCAAGATATAACCCATATTTCAGAAATATTTTACTATCCCCCAAACTTCACTAATAATTATCTTGATTTCAAAATTCTAACCTACCGATTTTCAATTATTGTCCAAATTCGGTTAGCCTCAAAAAAGGTTTCCCAGCAATATATATAAAAGGAATAAAGCATAAATTTTACTCTGAAAAAAACTGTAATTTTTATTTATCAGAACCAGATAATTTGGAACATTTTTTTGTGAACTGTTCTCTACTGAATGCCTTACGTGATAGATGATTATGTAAGTATATTGACCACTCAGACCCTTTTGTTTCTCTCTCAGACTGTATGAATTCAATAAAAAAAAAAAAAATAGTATCTTTCATTATGTAAATCAAGCACTTCAATTAAATCTTAAATATGCAATTTATTGAAAATTATATGTATATATGTTTTTTGTTTTTTTTCTCCCTTGGACTATCAAGTGATAATATTTTGTGTATATTTAAAGAGTGTTATTTTCTTCATATCTTGTTTTTATATTTTATTTTATTAGTCAATGCAAGGGCGAACTCCTTTGCTATAATATTGTATTTCTTTTGAGCAAATAAAATTTCATAGTATATTTAAAGTGTTATAGATAATATTCAAAGTTTACAGGAAATCATGAAAAAAAAAAGAACCATCCATTAAAGCCATTCTTCCGGTTGGTGAATTTTGATAGAAATCTTATATCAGACCATGTATGTAAACGGAATATCAAGTCTGATAATCTGGAATTTTTCGGTTTTAAGTACGATACTATCTCAAAACTGGGAGAAATAAAACCGTACACATCCTTTCTTGATACAATCCTTAAAAAAAATAAATAAATAAATAAAAATACTATTAACTGCATTATTGGTAATAAAGATTAACTATTTATTAGAATGACGTGGCATTTTACATTGATTATTTGAAAACTGCATGTACAATTTGTCCTTGTTTTAAATTACTGCATAGGAAAATAATATTAGTGACACCTATATAATTTGTTAGTTTATTTTGTGTAAACACGCAAACTTTAATAAAAGAAAGAATAAAATATATCTTTATTAATAATAAAAAAAATTAATAAATAAATAACACTGATTAAAACATCAAATGTTAACCTGATAAAGTGTCATAAAACTTCATTAATCTTAGTACATCACGACAGAGTTTCCTGGCTGGATCGATTCACTGCTTTCATAAAAAAAAGTAGTAAAAATACGAGTTTTTCTGTGGAACATTCCTTTGAGAAGGAGTGTTTTAATAATAACAATAAAAAAAATCTGTTGTAAAACATACACTTATATATCTCAGGAATTTTCATTACAAAAATTTAAATTTTTAATAAACGTTTAATTCCTTTAACCGCCACCAGATTGCGGAACTGGACACTGTATTGAGATAGACAATGTAGAGGGAACGCCAAACTGTAATGGAATGCCGGTGCATGTCTTTCCTGCAGTACAATCATAAAGCATTGCCCAAAGCTACATCACTCCAATACGTCACATGAGGTGTGACGACATAATGTTACTACCAAAGTGATTCATACACCGAGCCGTGTGAGAGATTGAGATACACCTACTTCTCCATCCTAGGAAGGAGAAGTAAGGGAAGTTAAAAATCATAATACAAAAGCTAAGCGACAGTAGCCATCACGAAGTCAATAATAGAGTCTTGCACACACAACCATCAGAAAACATCATCTGCCAGCCCAGTCTGTCATACACTACCACACTCTTTCTAAACTCAATTTTGATAGTCTCAAACAATATATTCAGTGTCCTTTATTTCCCTTCTACAATTTACACTGCCCATCCCACAAAAACACCAATATAAAATCCTATCAGCTCATCCAAAACATCTCAAAATATTTGAAAAAAATAAAGTTAATATATTGTAACGTTTTTCCCTCTAAACTAGCTACTGCAACTAGTTATAAGTGGGCTCGTATAGATAAAATACTGTAAACTTCAATAAAGCAAACACCAATTTATTATTATACACACTCAATAATAATTACTTCACAGTTTAAATCACAAAAGTTCACTTTGTTCACTTTTTATACACTTTCCATAAACGCACACTTCGTTTGTAACTAGAAAACTCTCTCAACTCTCTGTGGTCCCTCTATTTATACCGGTGGAGAACCTTCTAGAATCTTCTCAATTCTTCTAGAAAGAACTATTCACCAGCGCTTCCTAGCAGCCACTAAGAGAACTTGAGGTTCCTACTCTCTCTCTCCTAGATGGCACCACCGACTGCGTTACAATATGTTATAATAAAACATTTCAAAATTATATAGCATTCTAAAGTTCAAAAGAAAAAACAAAAAACACCATTTTAAGTCCATTTCTTGCAATTCGCTTTGATCATAAACTATTCAACGTTTTTTGTTTCTTTTTTTCCTACGCCATGACTTCGGTTATTTAGCAATTGTACGTCGCCGCGCGCCCAGTATAAAAAAGGCAGTGATGGCGATTATGTGCGAATGTTCATTTAGTTGTATATTCAACGTTATAATTCGTAATTAATTCAAAATTTCAATAAAAAAAAAAAAAAAAAAAAAAAAATAATTTATCCTGCATTTGATTCGTCCTAACTTGATTCAAACAAATTATGCATCCAGAAATAAATTTTTAAAACTAAAACGGCCCTTACTTAAAAGGTTAAGCGAAATTGTCGGGTTCATGTATTCGAAAAGGAATTATGAGAACAGGAATAAAACGTAAACTTATTCCAATTCTAAAAAACTTTAGACAAATTTTAGTACGATCCTTAGACAGACAGGCAGACAAACCATATAAATTACACAAATGTGTGAAATGGATAAAAAAATAAGTTTAAAATTATTAAAAAAAAAAATAATTATAAAATAGATAAAAAAAAATCACTATTTATTCTATAGTGTTTATAGCAAATAATTCAATAAATTATAAATAAATAGAGAATATTAAAAACTAGAGATGATAATAATAATAATGCAATGTAAACAAAATAATATAAAATATTGACCAACCATAAAGTTAAATAAATATTCTATACACGAAATCATTTATCTCACGTTTATTTTAATAGGAGACCAAAATTTTCTGTTATTTTAGTTAGTTTTATCATTTCAACCATATCTCACACTGATCTTATTATATTATTATTACTACTAAACATCCATAATAATGCCTCCTATACCCTCTATATTATTATATTATTAAAGTTAAAAAATATAAATAATTTATTAGTAATTATAAAAGTTTTAATAACTTATTGTTCTTTTATTAGGGCAAAATTACATTTTTGCTCAAAAAAAAAAATCTGGTGTGAAACACTCACACAACTTTCTCTTACTCCAGTACTCAAAATTATAATTGACAAATTTTATAGTTAGTGTACCAAATTTAATGAAATTCGTCGAAAAGTGAAAACACTGTCCAGTAAAACTGTCCGGTTTACTAATTTCCTTGAAACTCGGAATTTGGGTCATATATTAATTTCTAGTTATTTCAATTTGGATGACAGAATTGTATAATCAACTGTGATAGCATTTTAAAGAAAAACATAACCCCCCTCCCCCAAAAGTCCCCTTAAATGAATTTATCAGGGGAAAAGTTTCAAATAAAAGTTGTAGCTCTTTATATGTATAGTTAACAACACTGGTTTAAAGAAAATCGTTGGAGCCATTTTCGAGAAAATACCAGAAAACTGAAAATTATATTTCAGTAAAAACGCACTTCCGGTTATCTATTTTTTTTCAAACTCGGAATTTCAACAACATATTTAATTCTAATTAACATTATTTAGATGACAGAATTGTCTAATATACTGAAACAGCAGTTAAGATGAAAACCTAACCCCCACCCCTCCCCCAGAAGTGCCCTTAAATGAATTTTCCTGGAGAAATGTTTCAAATAAAAGTTGTAGCTCTTTGTATGTGTAGTTGATATACCAAGTTTAAAGAAAATCTTCGGAGCCATTTTTGAGAAAATTCAAAAACGTAAAAAAAAAACAACTAGTAAAGTGGTACTTCCGGTTGAGGAATTTTGACAGATAACCCACGTCAGATCCCATGGTGATACCTAAACGTAATATCAAGTTTGAACTTTCTACGATTTTTCGTTTTTGAGCTATGCTGTTCACATACATACACATACACACACACAGACCATTTGCTAAAAACCACTTTTTTGGACTCAGGGGGACCTCAAAACGTATTTCCGGTGAAAACTCGATATCGAAAATTTGACACGATTACAATACTTCCTCTTACTAGGAGTAAGAGAAAGTAAAAAAAAAATTAAAATATACCAAACAACATTGGCTATTTCGATAACTGTGTGGGAGTGTGGAGGGGGGTATTTAGGAATACTGTAAATCAATATTGTAATTTTTTTCTAAAAATATAAATATGAAACATTGAAATGAATCTTCTCCACATTGTATATTCGTAACTTTTAATGGATAAATTTTGTCCAATCTTATTTTTTATAACATATTTATATTGTCCACGAAATTTACACCGTACCATGAACCGAACAATATATAAATAAACATGTTAGAGAAGATAAGCACTATAAAATTAATACAGCCTTTTTTTTATTAAAAGTTCCCCATAAAATCAATATTCCTCATAAAAATAAATAAATTTCAGATATTATATTATGATCTATTTTGGAGCCCTGATTTATGTCTTAATATATAAGACGAAATATTTGGCCGCAAATAAATTGGTTTTTATTAAAATTGACCATTAATTATGCAGTAAATAATATAACCATTTTAATGAAAATCATTTTGAAGCTGATCTGAAACAAACAAAAAAAATTAGTAAAAAACTTCTAAACTTTATTTTTCATAGAAATAATTAGCTATAAATAATTAGCCAATCACAATGTAGAAGTGAATGTGTCAAATGTGGGCGTGGTCAACATAATAATTATAAATTTTTGATTGGCCTAAATTACATGCGCCCACATTTGACATCTTCACTTGTACATTGTGATTGATTATTTATTTATAGCTACTTATTTCTATGAAAAATCAAGTTTAGAATTTTTTTTTTTACTAATTTTCCTCACGTAGGTATTTTATTAATTACTAAATTATGCAATAAAAATTTTTTATGAAAAAATCAAATTATTTCTAACATAATATTAACTGTTTTATATATTTAATGTGAGCTAAAAAGTAAAAAAAAAACTCAAAATTTTCATTCTATTGGTGAAAAAAATAGGCAAAAGAGAAAAATTACTGATAAACTATAAACGCAATTAAAATAATAATCATACTTTATTAAAAAAAAGAAGATACAAATTTCTTGCAGTAAATAAAAATATACAAGTACGTAAGCATGGTATAATAGTTGTAGGAGGAGATGTTGGTTGTGGATGTTGATAGATAAATAACACCTTAATATCGGTATAAGATATCTATAATTGATATATATGCATATGACTGACTGCCAAGGACTGTATACTTAACACTACAAGAACAGAACAGACTAACTGACGTGGCTAAACGATGTGTACAATTCAAGTGTGAGACTGTGAACAGAATATCTTTTCTTGACTCTGTCTCTCGTATATATATCCAACTGGCCTCTCCTCTCCTCTCTCTCGAGAGGGGCTCTTTCTCTCTCATGCGTGGTGGGGGTTCACTCGCTAGTGTGGATGAGTGGTGGGGGTTCACTACCCCTACAATGGATATAATTCGCGTCTGTCGATGTCGTTTACAGATAATAAAATAAATAAAAAAAGAAGAAAAAAGTAAGCAGGATAGTAAAATGGAGGAAAAAAAAGGAAAAAAGAAAGGAAAAATTAGATAAATCTTTCTGAGAATTATCTAGAGAAAAGAGAATTATCTAGGTTATTATAAAAAGATACTGAAAGATTATCAGTAGTTAAATGCTTGAATCAATTTAAAGCGATGATACTACCGTACATAGGACATATATAACAGATTTACAATTATCGCTATGGAGAAAAAAAGAAGAAAAAGACTTAGAAAGCGGAACGGTGTCCCAATCAAAGTTAAATTTTACATTTTGTGATTTTAGAATTGTAGAGAGAACCTAATATATCATTATCTAGTCAGAAATTGAAATTTTAATAAAGGAGCCCGCCTCTTAGTTTAACAAGCAAACAGAGCTTATTTAAAGAGGAAGGTGGCGCTGTATTAAAATTAAAAATTAAAGGACCATAATCAGACAATTCTCTATACAGTAGAAACCGCGTAGATGACTGGGGCTAGCCTCAAATACACATCCCCGAAACGTAGCACCAATTTTGTCATATAAAGTGGAGATGATAGTCATGGCCAGCCAGAAAATATTATCAAGAGAGATATTGAATTCGAAATAGTACTTTTCGTACAAAAACTTCCTTCCACGTACCATGAAGTTATTGTGATTGATAACTTTAAGTGCGGAAATTGTAGGAAAACGGCAGGCAAGTAAGAAAAGTATATATTTATATATATATTATTTATTTATTGTATTCAGCTACCGCTGGTTACAAGAGTAGTATTTATAAGCATAATATTGCATTGAAAAAATCTGGTGTGAAACACTCACACAACTTTCTCTTACTCCAGTTCTCAAAATTATAATTGACAAATTTTATAGTTTGTGTATCAAATTTAATGAAATTTGTCGAAAACTGATAAAACTATTCAGTAAAAGCGCACTTCCGGTTCACTGATTTTCTTCACACCCGGAATTTTGGCCAACTACTTATTTCTAATTAATTTCATTTGTATGATAGAGTTGTATAATCAAGTATGATAGCACTTTAGAGGAAGCTGTACCTACCCCTCTCCTAAAAGTGCCCTTAAATGAATTTTCCCAGAGAAATGTTTTATATAAAAGTTGTAGATCTTTGAATGTTTAGTTCATAGGTGTTGTTTCAAGAAAATCGTCGGGGCCATTTTGGAGAAATTCGCGAAAAAGTGAAAAAATCATATTTAGTAAAGTGTTAAAACAAAAGCACTTCCGGTTTTCCGATTTTTCTCAAACTCGGAATTTCAACAACATATTTAATTGTAATTAACATTATTTAAATGACCGAATTGTGTAATAACCCGAAATAGCACTTTAGAGGGTAACCTAACCCCACCCCCTCCCCCAGAAGGGCCCTTAAATCAATTTTCCCAGAGAAATGTTTCAAATAAAAGTTGTAGCTCCTTGTATATGTAGTTGATGTATCAAGCTTAAAGAAAATCCTTGGAGCCATTTTTGAGAAAAACGCAAAAAAGTAAAAAAGTCAACTAGTAAAGTGGTACTTCCGGTTGAGGAATTTTGATAGATAACGCACAGTCAGATCGCATGGTGATACCTAAACGGAATATTAAGTTTCAGTTTTCTACGGTTTTTCGTTTTTGAGCTATGCTGTTCACATACACACACACCACTTTTTTGGACTCAGAGGACCTCAAAACGGATATTTCCGGTGAAAACTCGATATCGAAAATTTGACACGATTACAATACTTTCCTCTTACTAGGAGTAAGAGAAAGTAAAAATGATTGAAAATAGTAACATCAATTACATTCTAAACTTAAACATTACAAAAAGGATTTACTTCTTATAATTGTAATATTGTGGAATGTATATTATTTTTACAACTATCAGTCATTCATTATACCAGCCATACATAATACCTCATACATAATGTTCACTCACATGCTGGTCTCTTAAAGTAAGTATGCCAGAAAATATATTGTACAATCTACAGACATCTTGTTTATTTTGTCTGGTTAAGATTATTTTGATTTTTTCACAGTTTTGACCGGTCAGTGGGGAAGAAAAGTAATATAAATATAATAATGTTACTAAAAACCTCTCTATAGAAAAATAATAAATGAAAATATTATTATGTAAGTATAAAAAGGAGGATTAAAATTTGAGTTGACTACTAACTAGTTCAGGTGTTTGAAATTCATTTACTGTATAAATAAAAATATTCAATTACATTTAATGGGAGCATTTTTTTTTTTTTTTGGAAATTGATTTAAGAAAATGGAAGAGAGAAGAATTTGTCTAAAAATCAATACAAGCCAACCACTCTAAGGGCTATAACTGTAACTATACTGAACTTTCAACTATAAATTTCATTTACTAAAAGCTATAGGCTGAAACAGGCGTGCGTAAGAGACAGTAAAAAAAAAATATCAACAGTGTCCAGTTTTTAAAGGATCTGATGCGAAGATTTCAGTGAAATTGGTTACTGATACATACATTGCATACACTGCATAGCATACATATTACAGTTTCACTCGACTTCTTTCATGCAGTTTAACGCAAAAGGGCCAACGCTTGCCAGACGGCAATGTTTATTGGCGGGAGGTGTGGTAAGAACGCCGCAGTATCCACTGCCGTATAAGTTCTGTGGTCTTTGCTATTAAGGTTCACTACCAACTTTTTCTTAAAGTGCTGGGTCAACATGATCTTTGCCCTTATGGGAATTGAACTCAGAATGGAATGCGTTGGCCACTAGACCAACCTTAGGAGAGGGCTCTATTATTGCTTAGCCATCTATTTGGAAGCCTAACATTTTTATTTGAACAGCTTTAGAAAAATTATTTTAAGTGATTACTGGGGATACTGTGAAGTTAGGCCGCTTACTTCTTACTTCAATTTATTTAACATGGAATACTAAAACTTATTTATTTATTAAGCCTTTTACTTTTATTTCAAAAATAAGTAATAAATTAGTATCAAATGATTTTTTTTTTGTTAGCCCTCCCCCCTACATTTTGTGAACCACTTTTACATTAGAAAGTTCTAAGGTTAAGTTTTCTGTTGTCTAGGTAACTGTAAGATAATTTCACCCGACAAGAATCGGATGTATTTTCCTGCAAGGGCCGGAAAAAAAAAAAAAATCATCAAGACAAAAAAAATAACAAGGATGGTGCGTTCTGTAATATCTAAAGAATAGAATAAATCTGAAAAAACCATGGAACCAGACAAATATTTAAAAAAGACTGGATCGTATTGTCACAGTTTTCCAATTTACCGCAGATATGTTTGAATTGTTTCAGCGAATACTACAATGCAAGCTAAATAGGACGTTATATATTGTTAAGCCTCCGCGTAAAAAACATAACCATCGCCAGATCTGGGTGTTAAGGGTCCAATTAAATGCATGGTTTAAAATGCTGATTGTGAAGAAAATCGGATAACCCAGTGTGTGCATTTTTGCTAAATGATTTTCTGCAATTTTCGGATCCATGACTTCAAAAGATTTCTGCTTAAACGCAGAATGCCAAACGCATTAATTAGACATTACATAATATTAAACTTTTATCTGAAACATTTTTCTGAAAAAAAAACATAAAAAAATTGATTTTATCATTGCAGATAATCTAAACCACACTCTTGAATTTTTAAATTTTGCTGCGGATTGATAGACGCGCTGTCTTGTAAACTACAATGTGCTAACATTCAGATAGCTCTTCCGTTCTAATAAACAGGTTATAAAATAAACGGTTCTTGTTATTTTTTGTGTGTAATGTTATGGTCAAGTAAACAATTAGTAAAAGTTCCCAGTTTGAGACATTTTTTAATTTTATTTATAAATATTACAATTGAAAAAAAATCGGTCTTTGTTTCTAGTATCCGTCCGTTGACTAGATTAGATTAGATTGACAAAAGGGTAGGAGGCGAGTCTCGTTCCACGGCGACCTACAACTAAGAGATCTATCGTGGATCCCTTGTGGTTATTAGCACATCCTTTAGTTTCGCCCACTTAATCAGACCTAGCAAAACTCAAAGTAGTTCCTTCATGAAGCTCGTAGCTTCGGGATTGCTTGTCCCCCAGTTGAAGAAACCTTCACCTCATCAGATCGACACACTCATAAATGATATATACCAGGGTTTCCTCTTCGGCCTTGAAGAATCTGCATAACGCGATATGTGCAAGATATCAGCCTACAATGTTCCGTTAATAGATCCACGATTAACCTTATATCCCTTCGGCTTTGGTTCACTAGGTCCCCCGTAAATTTAGGCAAATATCTCTTAATGAAGAATTATCCTGGCATTATCTCCCACCAATGCAGACGCTGTTGTTCTATCCAACCTTTGATAAAAGTTTGAATTAGGCTCTTGGACAACCCGCAAACCCCGCATATCCTGGAACCCAGGCGAGTGTCAGCTTATTCCGAGCACCCACCTCGGTTAGGCATCCATAGACTAATAATGAATCAAGATATTAATGATCAATGAAATAAAAAATTTGCCGAACAATAACTGTGTTTCTATAAAACAATTCTCATCTTGTAATTAAAAATGTTCAGCATATATAAATTATTAAATATAGGGTATATAAATATTATACGTAAATCATATATCTTGTGTGAATTCTATTAATCAATAATAAATCAAATTGTTTATTATTCAATATGAATAAATAGCTAATTATTTGCTAGAATTTCCTGATTGTTTACCCATCAAATTATGTTAAACTAGATTCACTTAAACTAAACAAACGGAATTATTTGAAACCAAAACAAGGTATGTACTTGAGAAGTACAAAGATCGATAAAGTAACAATACAACAAAGAGTTACTTCTATCTATAACTCTCTCTCTCACTCTTACTTAAGGTCTATCTGCCTGCCTGCCGGTTTGTTGTACGTGATATTTGTTCAACAGACTTGTAGTAACTAACTCTCCTTTCATCTACCAAATTAAGTCTGCTTTCTATGTACGCTTACTTATTTTATAAAGTTACATACCATTTTCATTTATCATATAGTAAATTAAAAATTCTTTACTTTTTAAACCTAAACTAAACTCAGTGGTAGCGTGCTCGACTAGCAACGCACAGGACCCAGGTTCGAATTCAGCCGTGCTACCCTTAGATGTTCTCTTCCTAGGAGCCTTTACAGTTCACTGTACGTGATGGGCAGTGTTGTCTGTAGCTAGAGAACACTGCTCGGAGCCCGGCAGTGCACTGAGAAGGCTCCAAGGGGCACTTTAGATCTTTCAAGTCGCAGCGCAATAATCCACTATAACAATAAAAAAAAAAAAAACCTAACCTAGGATAATTTAATTATATTAAAGAATTCTTTAATATTTTTAAATTTTAATTCAAAGATTATAATTTTCAAATAATAAGTAAAAAAGTTTGGAACATAATACCAATATTTTTATCTTTTTAATAATAAATCAAGCACGACTATTTATTAGTAGTAATCTGAGATGTCTGACAAGTTATCCCCTGGAACAATCTGTGCACATCGACGGAGCGGGGTTGTTAATAAAACTGTCCCCTGGCAACTATCCAAATAACCATTTAATTTCCATTTTTATTTGCTTATTATCATTTTAAAATATATTATTTAGAGAGTTGAATATATTTTGTTTTATTCAGTATTTTTATTTATGTATTCATTTTTGTTAATCTGATCTGGAAAACATTCTGGTCCAACCTTTTTTTAATGGCAAATTTTCAAATACCAATTAATGAATTTTGTTGTAATATCTGAGAATAAAATTAACAAGTTTGTTTTTTTCGCCAGAAGTGTCCTTCGCCAGAAACTATTTGAAGCAATGGAGGAGATGAATATCCCCTCAAAATTGGTCAGGCAGATTAAGCTAACAATGTCCGAAATAACATGTGCAGTGCGTCTTCAAACTGAGCTATCAGCTGAATTCAAAACAAATAAAGGACTGAGGCAGGGAGATGCTCTGGTCTGCCTCCTGTTTAACCTCGTGCTGGAAACAGTGGTCAGAAAGTCGGGTATACAAACCTTAGGCACTATTGGTAATAAATCCGTCCAACTGCTGGCATATGCGGATGACGTGGATATCATAGCAAGATCCCTCCCTGCATTGAAGAACGCCTTCCGTGCACTTCAAGAGGCGGCGCTATCTGTTGGCCTCACGATCAATGAATATAAAACAAAATATATGTATGTCGGAGGTGGTAGCGTGCCCCCTGGAGACAGACTTCAAATAGATTCCTTCTCCTTTGCGAGAGTTCAGGAATTCACATACCTGGGCTCCCAAGTTAATGCCTCCAATATCATTTCGCAGGAGATCGGCAAAAGAATAATGGCTGCCAATAGGCGCTACTTCGGTCTGGTCCGATACATGAAGAGCAGTCTGATCTCCAGAAAGACGAAGGCCAGGCTATATAAAACATTGATCCGCCCAGTTTTGACCTACGCCTCTCAGACATGGACCATCCCAAGGGTTGATGAGAATAGACTCCTAATCTTTGAGAGAAAAATTCTTCGAAGGACTTTGGTCCTGTGAAGGAGGGAAACATCTGGAGAAGGAGGCACAATGGAGAG